>CM021103.1:575299549-575431905 GCA_007115665.2 Sequoiadendron giganteum
AAACAGGTTAAACAGAAGCATATAAGAAATATAATTAAACTCTATCTCATAGTGGATTGGTGCCACCATGTTGTGTAGTAAGTAGCACTTTCCCAATCCTAGAACAAGCTGAATGATGTTATGAGTAAGATTAATTCTCAAATGAAGAGAATAACCTTGCTTGAAATCTGTGAAGTGAAGGTGAATTTGAGCATAGTAAGTTTACTCAAAGTTGTGTGTTGTTGAATGAGGAGAGGAGTCTCCAATTTATAGATTTTAAAATTGGAATAGAGAATGAAATAGAGCAATGTGGGATCATTCAACATCCAATGGCCAAGTGCCACTTGTCAAGATGTGAATGGTTGAGGAATGAGCACATTTTGGCCAATGTGCATGATAAATGCCATTAGGTGGAATTTCAAATTTGAGAAATGACATGTGAGAGGGAAAAATGAATGAAATAAATGCCACTTGGCTCAATGCACAAGGACATGTAAGAGGAGTGAATTCCTTGTTGGATGTACAAGTCTACTTGGACTTTTTGAATTCAAACAAGGTGTAGACATGAAAAACTAACATCTTGCATCCAATTCTGCTATTAATCAATTAAAGCAATTTATTGATTAAATCCTAAGGTTCATCAGACTTAATTAAATCAAATTATTTAATTAAGTTCCTAAAGTTCTTCTTATTTGATTTAATAAATCAAACTGATTTAAAATCAAATATCAAATCCCTAAAAATCCCATAAGTTAATTAATCTAAATTAATTAACTTCTAATCATAATTACCATTCTCTACCTTTTGACTCAACTAGAGTCAAATCTAAACTCCTAACTAACCCACCCACTTGCACCAATAAATCAATTTATTTGATTTATTAAAAAGACTTATTTTCCCTCAATAACTCTCATCTTTGACTTTTTTGGACAAAGATAATTCCCCCCAAAAACCTCAACAACATGCATTTATTGACATTTTTCAAATTTGAATGGGCACATTGGCCAAAAATTTCACAAGCTTTGGCCAATCCCATTATGACAAGTGTCTCTATCCTATTGGATGGGATTTAGTCCCACATCTCTCAATTTTGGCCTCTCTTCTCTCAAACTTCTATAAATGCAAGGCATTTTCTCTCATTTCTACACTATAGGCAACTTGAGCTCATAGAAATTCATTGTCTATTTCATTTGGCTTAGAAAGGGATTGGGAAAGGGCTCTCTCACATCTTCATGGAGGGCACCAATCCACCATAGAATAGGTTGTATTTCATTTTCTCCATTGCATGTTTGTCTTAGTTTTATCATTTTGTTTGGAGTCAATTATTTATGTTATTCTATGAGGATGGCTAAATCTATACAATCCATGTATAAGATTTTAGCATCCACAAAATGGCGATAGAAGGAGGGCAGAACCAAATTTCAAGACACAGTTTTCTTGTTTGATTGGAAAATTTTACCCAAAGGCTTTCATGTCTTATCTCATTTGCTTTATTTTGTTGCTCTATTCAATCCATACTTGCTTGTGCTGAACTTCTGTTGAAATTAACATTTATCATTTATAATTTGTGCTATGCATACTATTTAAGCCCAGGCTGGACATTTGGCTATCATTTGGAAAAGACAATACTGTTCTAAACTCCTTATGTATTGTTGTGAGAAAGTATTATTCTAGAATCATCTTTCCTTTGGCTTTTGCATTAGCACGAATCAAAGTAGCATGAATCAAAGTAGCAGTGAAATATGTCTTTCAAAATATGTTGTTTGGGTTTCTTCATTTTATCGTAGTTTTTAGTCAAGTTTGGAATCCTAAAGTAGATTTACTTCTTAATATAAGCATTACTCGTCCTTATCTCCTGCTTCCCACGCATGGCTCTGTCTATTATGTCATCTCAATGCTGAATTTCTACTTTGTTATATGCACCATGCCGCTGTATAAGCTATATTGGAATAGGATAAATTTAGGTGTTTGCCATAAACAAAATAGGCTTACCGAATGCTATTGCAAAGTTATCATTTCTGGGGCTTGTGGCGTGTAAAATCTATGTTCACAAATTTGGTGTAAGGTTCTCAGTGTGAAGTCATGGGAATCATTTGGGTCTAGACTCTGATCTTTTTAGTATGTACTATTCTCTTAGTCTCTGTCATAATAGCTGCTTTCCACATTTGCTACTGAGGAGTCGGGTCCATTAATACTCATCTTAGCCTCTGTAAACCCACTTCACATAGAAATCATGAGATTGCATTTGCTGAAGGCGTCATACAGTTTATGAAGTGTCCAAGCGGAAAGATGTTGGCAAAGACTATACCATTCATTTTTTTTTTCTTACACCTGCCAATTGCATTTTTATTTGGCTCAAAAGTTTCTAAAAAACCTTTGTCATCAAAATTTATTATGTGCTTAGAAACGCATCTTTTTGAGGAAACTCTTCAAACAATTTGCATACCTGTCCTATGCCTCCCTATCTTGCATACATGAGTGTTGTCTGCACATGTCTATTTATAACATCAAGCAAAATTCCTCTATGCGCAGGTGCAGTTATTATATGTTGACTTTGGGAAGAAGACTCCAGTTGCGTGCTGCGTGCATTAGTTTAAGATGTCTGATAGATCATTTACTCGTTATCTACTTTGACTCCTTCATCTGATAATTATGTTTCCTGGCATTACTTATTGTTGTTGGCGTATCAATGGTTGTGCTTTTTGGTCTTGGGTAACTTCTAAGTGTAGCGAATGCTGTTAGTTATTCTTATACCAAAGAAATTGTGTGCTAGACATCATGTCCATGGCAGATAATAAGACGAACAGTCTCAGATATACATAAATCTGGTTTAAAGCTTTAAAAACTTTGCTATCCTACACTGCTGGTTGAGGTTGCGAAATTCAACTTTACACCTACCGCTTGTGTTTGCTTTGAAGGCTCTCCAAATACCGTTGCTACACTGCTTTATATCTCTCAATGGCATTTTATATGACTAAAAAACAAAAAAAAATCTCTCTATTTTAGGTAGCAAATGGTCGGTGGCATAATAAAGACAAGAGGTCAGGTAATCTTTTGAGAGATTTTGTTCTTAGAATTGAAGAAAATATGGAGAAGCTTAGTCAGAATTTCTAGTGTGTTTATTTTTTAAAAACTAACTTTTTCTACGGTGCAGGGATACAAGGTTGAGCATATCTCATTTATATTTATCCATATGGTGAACATATCTCGTTTATATTTATCAACTATGTTGGTTTTTATGACTTAAGGATGTTTAATATAAAAGTAGGCTCTATTGAGGGCTAAAATTAAACATTGGCTATCAAATTTAAAGGATACCTACAAAATCTTTATCTCTCATAGGATCATTTTCTTGTTTTGAACAAGTTTAGGAATTCTATTGGTTTGAAATTGTATTTATTATGTTACCATTGATTCCTTAAAAGTCATAAATCTTACTTGTGAAAACTTTTTATTGTTTACAGGTTGACATTTGAATCGAGCATCAAAATTGGAACGAAGGTGAACAAATGAGAGTTGAAGATTCTTTTTGAAATCAAAACTTGAAGAAAAGCATTTTTTAATGCTTGTTGTAACAATCTAGAGTGTTCATTTTGGACTCTCATTTTCTGTTTTAAACCAACTCACATTTCTTTTTGGGTTTAAAATTAACCGTTAACTTGATCTTTTCAAAGTTGGTTAAAAAGAACCTTAGACATTTACTAGATTTCAATTTGGACTTAAAATTGAACAAGACAAACTTCACATTTCAATTGGTGCTTTTAAAACGAACTCATCACTGCTTTTGGGACTTAAAATGAACAAGTGTTTCCATGTTTTGCAATCATTTTCACAAACTAACATCATTTAAAATGCGTATGCACTTCTCTCGCGCTTCATAGTGATCTTGAGAATCAAAAGCATTTTGGTGATGTTAAGTTGTCAAAAATATTGCCTCCACAGTTCAATTTGGGCAATTTAAAATTGAACAAAACATGCGAGTGTGAGCACGATATATTGTGGAGGTTCTCCCCTTTGTTTTTCAACAAAGGTTGTGTGAATGACGGGATATGTTAGCTCGCTTTTGTTTATCTTAGAGGGCCTGCCTTGTGGGAAAAAGGGAACGACCCAACCGGGAACACGCTAAAGCCAAGCGACTTCCACCTGGGATATAAGTGTGGATATTGGAACAAAGGCCAATATCACGAGGATTATTCCGACGAGATGGACAGCAATGGACTCTCGCCGATGTTGGATAATCCCCTACAAACGGAATGCCTGAATTAGAACCCCTTGTTTAAAAAAAGGCCAAAACCTTATCTATCTTGTTGGTGCAAAAGGTTATGTCCTTTGAAGCCACCCCATGTAACATGCAGTCTTGTTGTGGAAATGGAAAGTATGCCATGGGAGATTCATGGGTACTAATGCTTGGCTGACCCGAATAAGTGAGTGTCATGGAAGGGAGCCAGTGTGGTCAAGCATTTAGCCATTCACACAAGATATGCGTAGCTGGATTTATCCAAGTGGGAACACAACAAGGTCTTGTCTCATCAACCTAGGAGTGTAAAAGTGCTTAGAACACATTGCTTGATCTTAGAAAATTTTGAAAAACGAACATACACAAATACCCTTGAAATTTGAAACACCTTATGGGAAACAAATACCTATTGACGAACTTGCCCACTCTTGCTTTCCCTAGGAATCACATTCCTAGAGGTTTCTAAGTGTACAAGTTCTACCATCATTTGTTTCCAATAAGGATAAACATAGGGAACTTTTGCCCTATTCTCCTCGATTTCCACACAAAGGACCTTGTGGGATGAGAAAGAGAATGGGACATTAGACATATAGTTTGAAAACCTAAGCAAGCAAGTGTCTTGGATAAAAAGAACCTCATTTAACCAAGATAAAAGAAAAATTGGATTACACATGTGTTATCTAACATGATTTCCCGCAAGGTCAAAATCCCAAAGCCAAAGTTCAAGAAGCTTAGTCTAAAAGCTCGTGAGGAGCGTCTTGAGAGACTTTTCGAATTTAGGGAAAGATTGGTTTATAAGTTTTACAGAAATGCCTCAAGGAACAATCCCGCACTGTATGCATTTTATTGCCAACAAAATCCCAAACTTTTTCAAAGGTTTGCATTTCTCCCATAGGAAGTCTAGTGTGTTCTTCAATACCGAGGTTTTGTAGAAAGAGTCACATCTAGGTTAAGGTTCAAGATCAAAGTTTTCATTCCCATTCATTCCTCCATCAAATCAAGTCTCATTTCATCATCAAACCTTTTTGAGAACTCTAGAATCAATCATCACGCTAAACTTAGAGGGCTAAATCAACATCATCATATCTTGGCTTAACACACTTAGCCAGCATAGTCTCAAATCATTCGACAAATCTTCTTTGAGATAACACAACTTCTTAAAGTCTATTAGTTCTCAAACACATTGGCATAAAACACTTTGTCAATTCATCCATTTGTGCAAGTTCCCTTAGGATAACACAACTTCCTAGGGAAAACAACTTCACAACAATCTTGTTTGACTTAACACATCTAGTCAAATTATCCAATCAATCAAATCAAAAGCCCTTACAAAGTTTAGCACATACATTCAAAAGTTCTGCAAAGGTTTCACTCACTCATCCCATCCATTTTAACCCATCACCATTATCACCATCTTTGATCTTTTAGCTTCCCTAGTTCTTCTCTTTTGCACCTAAAAGATTAGGGTCGAACAAATCCCTATTTTTTATGGTCCAAACAAGATCTCAACACAAGAAGGACATGGAGAATATCAAAGAAATATCAACTTCTATGGACATGAGTCATATAAATACCAAAGTGAACCTAGCAGGATCAAGAAATCCCCCAAGCAACTCTCCCTTATCATCACAAAATCCTCAAGAGGGGAGTCATCAAGAGGAAAACACAAATGAAGACATGGGGATGACACCAAATGAAATCATGGAAATGGTTCAAAATCCAGAGAACCACAAAATTGTTAGTGCTATGTTCAAATACATAAATACGATAGCAAGAGGAGGGGTCATGCCCCCTCCCGACCTTAACACAAGCACTAGTATAGATGCATCCCCATTGTCCAACATCAATCAAGAAGTACCTTGCACCACATCAGTCATCACACCAACCTCCTCGAATGTGGACAAGGGGAGTGCCATGTTCCAAGAATTGCAAAAATACCGCCTTGTGGCTAATAAAAAGTAATCATCACCCCCACACTGGCTACATCTATTCTGGAAAACCCATTTCACCCTTATGTCCCAATCACATTTCATAATCTTGCTGGTTCATCCTCATTTCATGCCACACCATCCTATCAATTGAACATACCAACTGCCCCACCGCATGAGGAAGTTGGCTTGTTGGGAACGACGGAAGCTATCAATCCTTTCTCTTTCCAAAGTGGTGCATCATCCCTTCCCCCGCTTCCTTTCGCATCCACATCACCTCCTGGAATAGGTCTTGCACCTTTGACCATCAAAATTTTTGCTAATCCAAGCAATTCGACCACCACTTTGAACCCGCTTCTTTTTCCCATATCCTCAGAACAAATCGCAACCATTCCTGTCACCACGGTTAATGCATCTATTGGTCCTCAAGTCTCACAAAGCATGCCTCATCAAGGACCAATTGTCTCAAGCACCCCGCCCACAACCTAAATCACAGTCACAACCACAATTCCTCCACCCGCCATGATAGTTGGCATGATTCCTGCTCCACCACCAATCCCATCGCCAAAGCACAACATGGCCAATTCATTCTCCATCATGTTGCAAGCCACACAACAAGCTGCCTACCAGAAGGCACTCCAAGCCCAACAAGCTGCACAAATGGCACAAGCAGCTCAAGTAGCCCAAGCCCAAGTGCAAGCTCAAGCACAAGCCCAAGCACAAGCTCAAGCACAAGCTCAAGCACAAGCTCAAGCCCAAGCTCAAGCTCAAGCTGAAGCCCAACAATAGGCACACACTTAATACCAAGCATAATTGCAAGCGATCCACGTACAAGCCTACCAACAAGCCCTGCAAGAATTTCAGGCACAACACCAAGCTAAACAACAAGCTTTATTGGCACAACAATAGCTCAACCAACAACAAGCATTATTGGTGCAATAGTAGCTAGACCAACAACAAGCGTTACTAGCTCAACAACAGATTGACCAACAACAAGTGCTATTGGAACAGCAATAGCAAGATCGACAGCAGGAGTTGTTGGCACAAATGTAGGCTTACCAACAAGCCTTAAATGCACAGCCAAGCTCATAGCAAACACCAACCAGCACTCTTCCCACCCATCAAGCACCTCCAACACCTCACCACTCATTCATCCCACCCCCCGACCCAAGCAAGGATGTCACAACACAAATCAAACTGCTCTCACAGTAGGTGTTGGACTTGCAAGTAGGAAAAACCACAAGGACACTAGGTAACTTGTGCCCTTATCCATTTGATAGAAGTCTCACCATGGTACCATTCCCAAAGGGATTCGAGATCCCCAAATTTGATAAATACAATGGAACGGGCAACCCTAAAAACCACATCAGGGAAATTCAGGTACACTGCATGGAAGTCGTATATGATGACACCTATCTAATGTGGCTCTTCCCTCGAAGCCTAACTGGTCCCGCTATGGAATTTTTTTCTTGCCTACCCATGGGCATTAAAACATTCAAGGAAATTGTGGAGGCTTTCCTTAAGAATTACACTTTTAATATGGGTGCGGATGTCAGTTTAGAAGAACTATCTGCACTCAAACAAAGAAAAGGAGAGCTATTCGCATCCTTCTTGCAAAGATGGCGATCCAAGGCCAATCAGAGCAAGTGGACCATGCCAGAGGAACAACAAGTTTGCACCATCATAGCCAATCCAAATGAAAACTTGGCGTTCTACCTATAAATGAAGTGCATCACATCTTACGATCAACTAATTCCAAAGGCGCTCAACATCGAAAGAGCCCTTACTGCGCGAGGAGGTGCACCAACATTCGCTCCACTGTAGGATAACTGCCCGTCTAACAACTACAATGATAAACCTTGAACATGGTCGAGGAACAAAAATATCATGAATGATGGCATGGTCGATGCTAAGGTAGTCATCAATGCTCCTAAGAAAAATACCCAAAATCATCATCAACTGCAAAATCATAATCACAACAATGTGCAAACTAATGTGGTAGTAGCACAGTCACAACCACCTTCCACCAGTCAAGTCAACAATGTGGGTAATCAAGGAGGACCACCTCCCCGCAACAAGTTTCCCCCCAAGAGGAAATTCACAGCCCTTGGAGAATTGATAGAGTTTGTCATGAAGAGATTGGTCAAAGAGAACCTAATCAAGATCTCTAACTCCGAACAATACACGGAGCCCATGACCAAATCGCCATGGTACAATGAGAATCTCTTGTGTGACTTTCAAAAAGTCAAAGGACACACCACCGCCAACTGTATGAGACTCAAAAATATCATCCAAGACCTCATCGAGGATAAGGTCATCAACATCGAGCAACCGACCGGAAACCAAGACCTGAAAATCTACACGAATCCGATGCCGAATCATAACCAAGGGAACAATCAGGGAAATAACCAAGGGAATAATAAGGGTAAGTAAAAGTATGCTAGTGCTAATCTAGTATATGAAGAAATAGTCAGATGTGTCGATGAGATGGTTACTGTCATAAATGTCAAGGGAGCCAACAATGACTGTGGAGTCACCACACGAGGCAAAAAAGTTACCATTGCTGGGGCACCTGCTAAGACCCCCATTACCAACAGAAAGGCCGTCCCTTATGACTACAATGTAATTGACAAGTTGAAAAGAACACCCACACAAATTTCCATCATGGAATTACTAAAAGTCTCTGCCTCCCATAGACAAATCCTGGATGAAGCACTAGCTGCATCGACCGTTGCTGCCACCCTTGACACAGAGCAATTTCATGCTATGGTGGGTAACATCGTTACCCCAAACCTCATCACATTTTCTGACCAATATTTCCCTCCACAACCATCTCATAATCATGCACTCCACCTCCAAGTCCTAATCCACAAAAAGAAAGTCAAACGGGTCCTGGTAGATGGAGGTGCAAGCCTTAATATTTGTTCTCTGAAACTTATAAAAAAATTGGGATTTGCTGAGGATTCCATCAATAAGAACAAAAGCATCACGATAAGAGCATATGATGATCAAGAAAGAGTGTCTTAGGGCACTATCAAGATCCCCATCCAAGTGGGGCCATCAACCATGGAAACAACTTGCCAAGTTCTTGACCTTGATCTACCCTACAACATCCTCCTGGGACGCCCATGGATACATGGAATGAAGGCAGTGGCCTCAACCTATCATCAATGCATTAAGTTCTCATATCAAAATGAAGAGGTTACTATACATGGGGATCTTGAACCTTTCACCTACTGCAAAAACTTGGAAGGCAAGTTTTACAAGATCCCTCAAGTACCTAAAAATGATGAAGGACCCTCCTCATCATACATAGACCCAGCTAATCTCGCCTCCACTTCTGCGACAGAGACACCTGCCATCCCCAATGTATCTGAGATCAAGAACATGATACAGGAAAATGGATGTGGTGATTATAAAATGAAGAGAAACTCTTTTGTTGTAGGAGAGTTACCACAATCTCCTAGGTCACATGGGCAACCACAATTGATTCAAACACCTGTTCACACTAGAATGAAACCTATTGTATTCCAACATTGGGGGGATCTCAGTCGGGAGAATGTGGATGAGGAGGAAATCACAAACACTTTGTACCAAGATGAAAGACCCACTCCCACCCTACCCATGGAGGAAACAAATAGAGGATTACAAATGATGTTTGGCATGGGCTATAACAGGAATGAAAGCCTAGGAAGAAACAATGATGGACAATTGGAGCCCATCATTGTAGAAAGAAGAATGCGGAACCTTGGCCTCGGCTGTACCCCTCTGAGTATAACCGTGCATGGCAGAAATGTTCCTAATAGGGCAGTCAAGTCCTCTCCTCGGGTCTCAGCAACTAACCTTAGATTACCCGTGTCCACAGGCCTACTTCTCGATAACTTCACATTTGACATAACTAAGGTTTGTAGTAGCAGTGATGACGATGAAACCATAGGTGGCTTACCTAGGCTCTTTGAAAATTCCACCCTACTGATGATTAGTGCCTCACCCACTGAGCCAATCCAATGAACCCACCGGATCCACTTAGTGTACCCCCAACTCATCGATCACGACCAACGGGGACCACCAATTCTAGACTCATTCAAAAATGATGAGGCTCTCTCGAAATTCATGGGACTAAGGGATACAGTTCCATGCGGAGATCACAAGGTGGGATTCAACATCACACTAGACACACAAGCATACTATGGGGAGACGATTGAGTCCTTCAATCGCAAAAGAAAAAGATTGAGAATAAGCTCAGAGTTATTAAGTGAAAACCACACTGTGGCACTCTCTAACCATAAAATAGTAAAAATAAAGGACTCATCCGATGGTGAAAACCTCCTCGAGGTGCTAGAGGATGAAGGATTCAATCTCCCCCCTACTGCTCTACACCAGGAGAAGTCAGCAGTATTGGCAGAATAGTGCAACCCTATCAACTTGGGAATAGAAACAGAGCAACAAATCACATTCTATGCCCAAACACTTCAAAAAGAGGAACAAGAACTATTGGAAGCATTCCTAAAGGAGAGAAAGGTAAATTTTGCATGGACCTATGCAGACATGCCAGACTTGGACCCTGAAGTAGTAGTGCATCATTTGGCCATTTACCCCAGCGCAAAACCAGTCAGACAAAAGCTAAGGAAGATGCACCCACAAATAGCCTTGCTTGTCAAAATTGAGCTACAAAAACTTCTGGATGTTGGCTTCATACACCCAATCGACTATCCAGAATGGGTATCTAATCTTGTACTAGTCTCAAAACTGAAAGGGGGCATCCACATCTGCACTAATTTTAGAGACCTAAACAAAGCATGTCCCAAGGATGACTTTCCACTACCCAACATTGACATGATAGTGGATATGACGGCCGGACATGAGATGCTTTCCCTAATGGATGATTTCTCGGGGTACAATCAGATAATGATCACAAAAGAAGACCAACACAAGACAGCATTCACATGTCCTTGGGGCACCTACTACTAAAACGTAATGCCATTTGGGTTGAAAAATGTAGGAGCTACATACCAAAGAGCCATGACATTAATCTTCCACGACATGATCCATAAAATAGTCAAAGATTATGTAGATGACATACTGGCTAAATCAAAGAAGAGACAAGACCATATAGCAACTCTAAGTGCTATCTTTGACAGGCTCGAACAATATAAGGTTAGACTCAACCCGAAGAAGTGTGTCTTTGGATTATAATCAGGAAAGTTGCTAGGATACATAGTTTCAATGAGAGGAATAGAGGTGGACCTTGCAAAGGTAAAAGAAATCCTCGAAATGGAAGCACCAAGAACGTTAAAACAACTAAGAGGATTGCAAGGAAGACTCCAGTCCATCTGGAGATTCATAGCACAATTGGCAGATAAACAGATTGCCTATTCGCACCTACTTCACAAGGGAGTAGCTTTTAGATGGGACAACAAATGCGAGCAAGCATTCAGCAAAATAAAAGAATATCTACTTACACCACCTATGTTGATGCCACCAATTGTGGGGAAATCATTAATCCTATATATCTCTGCAACAACAGCCACCCTAGGGGCCCTTTTAGCCCAACATGATGAAAAGGGAACTGAGCGGGCTATCTACTACATCAGCAGAACAATGGTGGGACACGAGCTCGATTACATGTCAATAGAAAAAGCTTGCCTAGCACTAGTATTTGCGGCTCAAAAATTTAGACACTACATGCTAGCACACCAAATCAAGTTGATTTCCAAAATAAACCCTCTAAAATACCTATTGTCAAAAGCAGCGCTTACAAGTAGAATGGCTAAGTGGGTAGTGATATTATCTGAACATGATATCGAGTATGTAGAACAAAAAGCCATAAAAGGACAAGTCATTATGGATCAGCTGGCAAAAGCTCCCCTCTACACAAATAACCCACTCATAGCAAAATTCCTAGATGAGTCCCTTTTTAACCTTGGTTCAGCAGACCACTTGAAGTTATACTTTGATGGCTCTCACACACATGGGTCAGGAGCAGGTGTGTTCTTCATCACGCCGCAAGGAGACTACATACCTAGATCATACAAGCTGGCATTCCCTTGTACTAACAATATAGCAGAATATGAGGCTTTGACCATAGGTCTCAAGATTGCAGAACAATTGCGAATCATGGCACTAAAAGTCTATGGGGACTGACAACTTATCATCAACCAAGTCAACTATGAATAGAAAACCAAGGATGATAAGCTCGCACCATACAAGAAGGCGGTAGAAAGCCTCAAGGAATCTTTCATCGACATTACCTTTGAGAAGATACCAAGGACAAACAACAGAGTAGTCGACGCAATGGCAACAATTGGATCCTTACTGGACATCCCTTGTAACGTCTCAAAACATGAATTCCTCGTAGAGCAGCTTCTCGTACCCACATTCGAGGTAGTAGAGTCAGAATACGCATGTGAACTCATTGGTCCCGGTGATCTTTGGTATCATGATATATACACCTACCTAAAGTTTGGAATCCTCCCCATTGACATCACTCCAAACCTAAAACGCACTTTCATCAAAAGGACTTCACGATTCGTCATCCTAGGAGAAACCCTTTTCCATAGAAGTACCGACAAAACCTTGCTACATTGTTTAAAACTCAAGGAAGCCTTGACTGCTCTAACTGAGGTACACAATGGCACGTGTGGGTCACACTCAAGTGGTATGACCTTGGCTAAAAAGTTACTAAGAACAGGGTACTACTGGCTGATGATGGAAAAAGAGGCACACAACTTTGTTAGAAAATGCCTACAATGCCAATAGCATGGAGACCTTATTCATGCACCAGCTCAAAAACTGCATCCCATTGTTACACCTTGGCCCTTTTCACAATGGGGGCTCGATCTCATTTGTAAAATATCACCCACCTCATCCAATGGCCATAAGTTCATCATCACCACCACTGAATATTTCACAAAGTGGGTCGAAGCAATTCCCATGACCTACATCACAGGAAAACAAATATCCAAGTTCATCCTGAATTACCTCATTTGCCGATACGGTGTTCCTCAATCCATTATCTCTGATAATTGGAAGCCCTTCAAAAATCAGGATGTCCATGATTTGTGTGAAAATTTCAAAATCCAACACCGTTTTTCCACTCCATACTATCCACAAGGCAATGGCCAGGCAGAAGCTACAAATAAAACCATTTTGAAAATCCTCAAGAAAATAGTCAATGACTCTGGTCATGACTAGCATCTACAGTTAAATCTCGCCTTATGGGCCTATCGCACCAGCATCTGCATGCCAACAGGTGCCACCCCATTCTCTCTAGTCTACGGATCAGAGGCCATACTCCCCATTGAGATTGAGCTTCCATCACTAAGGATATCACTGCAAAACCTCATCACAGATGAGGAATACAGGGTCACAAGACTCAATGAGCTGGAGTTACTAGATGAAAGGTGCATGGATGCCCTTAATCATCTGCAAGTGTACCAAAATTGCCTAAAAAGGAGCTACAACAAGAAGATCAGACAACGCACTTTGCAAGTTGGTGACCTCGTGCTGAAAGAAAACCAAAAGAACGTGCCAAATCCGGATACAAAGGGAAAGTTTGAGCCCAACTGGTTGGGACCCTTTGTCATCATTGCAAGTTACAAATCAGGGGCATATCAGTTGTCGACACCAGAAGGCAAGCCCTTGCAAGAGCCCATGAATAGTTCACACCTCAAAAAGTTTTATGCCTAAATCTTGCAAGGTATAGAACCAAAAAATACAAAAACAATCAGAAAAATTCCTGAAAAAATGGTTACCTTGATGAAACCCTGGCAGACAGGCATCTTGGTGACAACAAAAAAATCCAAAAAAATCAGAAAAGGATTGAAAACAATAAAAGAAAAAAAAACCATCCTCTAGTCAAAACCACTTCGATGGTGCTTTGGGCAAGTACCTTGGTGAAAACCTGGAAAATAGGCATCAAGTGTAAATAAAGCACCTTCCCCATCTACCAGGATCTATGTGACTCATTCATTCCATCACATTCCACTCATCCGCTTGCATCCGTACCATAGCCTGCATTGGTGTCTATACCATATTCCTCCATGGAGCTATTTGGCATTCCTAAGGTCAGTCTGTCCTACCTTTATCAAAGTAGTCTATTGCACCACACTGGGGGCACGTTCTCGCAACATCGGATCAAATTTGTGTATATTCTTGTGATCTTTTTTCAAAATTTCATCAGAAAAAACCAAAAACATCGAAATCATGCAAAAAACTCAAAAACATCGAAATCATGCAAAAAACTCAAAAACATCCAAATCATGCAAAAAATCCAAAAACATGTCAAATATTAGAAAATCTTCAAAATTCATCATTTAGTCTTGTCAGTCTTCCACCTTGTCAAACTACGTCATCTCTAAGCTTGAACGTAGGCAAGGTTGATCTTTGATCATCTCTCGAGACAGTTAGAGTCAGTCCTTAGGCCTCCGTCGCATTGGCAATCCATTTGCCCATCTAGTCTGCATCTTAAGTCAGTCCTTTAAGCAATAAAATGACAATCCGTTTGTCTATCTTATCATCAAATTAGTCCACCACCAGTTCGAACTACGTCGTCTCTAAGATTAAACGTAGGCAAGGCCATCCTTGATTGGCCCCCGAGACACAAAATCCAAAAACATTCATAAATCTCAAAAATACCAAAAACAGCCTCAAAATATCTAAAAACCCAAAATGGTGCATCCATTTCATCTCGCTTTCACCCGTGATTGTCATCACTCATAATAAATCATCATCGCTTTCACCCTTTGGTGAGTCAGTCAGAAGCAAGTTTAGCAGGTTCTAAAGTGAACGCCTTATCGTTAGAATCTCAAGTCTAAGTCAGTAAGTCAGCAAGTTGGTCAACTTAGAGTATCAATAGCTTATCACCCAATTAGTCCCACCAAAACCCTGATCACTACATGTCCTAAGATGAAGCTTTCCCATGATGGACATAAGCATCAGGTACCTCACAATAGTTTAGCCTTGGCTAGCGGTACGATGAACATAAACTTGTTTGTTTACTTTATTTTGGTCTTTTTGACTTATCTTATTTTGCGCTCATTCCAAGGACCTCTCAATGATGCCTAAACAAAACAGGTTTAGAGAGAAAGGAATGGGGCAATGATCATTATCTTTTTATCTGTTGTACTTGTTGGATATTCTTGTAAAATAACTTCGTCATGCATACTTTGTTTTGTTTGTAGGAAGGATGTTTTAGGTATCTTGTTGACCACATAAGAAGGCTTGCTTTTTTATGTTTTGGCCTGAGATGTCTAGAATATCTGAACTGCATTCTGAATAAGGTTATGTTTGTCAAGTGTGAACAAGAGTACTCCTATTTGTTTGTCAAGTCAAAGTCCATCACACTAGGCACCATGCCATCCTGGTTCTTAATACCTTGATGCATCGCACCTACGTGTGTTATCAAACATAAAGAGAGGTATGCTCTTTTCCCATCCTTGGATAAGCAATACATCATCATCATTCATCATCATATCCAATAAAGTCTCGATGACTAGGGGACTTGTTGGAATTCTTCATCTTCTTGAATTTAAGGGTTGATCCCTCTCATTCTTCTACCTTCTTTCACTCTAACAATGCATCCATCCTGCATCCATGCTGCATTCATCCTCTCATCTTGCATAATCACGTCATATCATTATAGGACAACATCATCCATCTCATCCATCTCACATGCATTGCATAATTGCAAACATCTCACTTTCATAATCATTTAAGTTGTTTAGGATAATATAAATTTGTTATCCTAAGCATCTTCCAAACATCTCATTTCCATCATCATTATCATATAGATCTTATAGTCTTGCAATCCATACATTCATTTTGAACCTCTTTTTTGCAAGATCCACCTCAATCTTTTCGCTCGATCTCTCGAGGGGGCAATGTACTAACGTATTTCTTTTCGCTGGGGCATCCAAAAAATCAGATTTTTTTTTAAATTTCGATGTCAGCGGCATCATTCTTTGAACCAATGCAATGAGTACATTGCTTCAAAGAGGGGCAAAATGTAGACATGCAAAACTAACATCATGCATCCAATTATGCTATTAATCAATTAAAGCAATTTATTGATTAAATCCTAAGGTTCATCAGACTTAATTAAATCAAATTATTTAATTAAGTTCCTAAAGTTCTTCTTATTTGATTTAATAAATCAAACTGATTTAAAATCAAATATCAAATCCCTAAAAATCCCCTAAGTTAATTAATCTAAATTAATTAACTTCTAATCATAATTACCATTCTCTACCTTTTGACTCAACTAGAGTCAAATCTAAACTCCTAACTAACCCACCCACTTGCACCAATAAATCAATTTATTTGATCTATTAAAAAGACTTATTTTCCCTCAATAACTCTCATCTTTGACTTTTTTGGACGAAGATAATTCCCCCCAAAAACCTCAACAACATGCATTTATTGACATTTTTCAAATTTGAATGGGCACATTGGCCAAAAATTGCACAAGCTTTGGTCAATCCCATTATGACAAGTGTCTCTATCCTATTGGATGGGATTTAGTCCCACATCTCTCAATTTTGGCCTCTCTTCTCTCAAACTTCTCCTATAAATGCAAGGCATTTTCTCTCATTTCTACAACTACATTTTGAATGCATCTAAGCTATAGGCAACTTGAGCTCATAGCAACTCATTGTCTATTTCATTTGGCTTAGAAAGGGATTGGGAAAGGGCTCTCTCACATCTTCATGGAGGGCACCAATCCACCATAGAATAGGTTGTATTTCATTTTCTCCATTGCATGTTTGTCTTAGTTTTATCATTTTGTTTGGAGTCAATGATTTATGTTATTCTATGAGGATGGCTAAATCTATACAATCCATGTATAAGATTTTAGCATCCACACAAGGGAATATTCCCTTTTGATGCTATGTGAGAAAAAATGGAGAATTAAATAAATCAAAGTAATTGATTTATTGTGCAACTTGCATTCTCTAGAGGATTTTAATGAGAAGGATTAACTTAATCAAGAATTTGATTAATTTAATGAAGACTTAGAGGATGTGAGAATTTGGACTTAAATTTATGAACTGACTTAAATCAAATTGAGAAGAGTTAACAAATGGTTTTGATTTATTTAAACAAGGAGGAATATGTTAGATTAAATCAAATAAAGGTTTAATTTATTTAATTTAGTAAGAGGAATTTAGAGAATTTAATCAAATAAAATGGATTATTTCATTAAACAGAAATGTTAGCTTAATTAGATTAAATTGAATAATTTAATCACTCGAGGAGAAAGACTTAATTAAGTGACTCATGACTCATTAAATTAAGAGGAAAAATATGATGAAAATTTGAGAGTATGATTCAAGAAGGAATGTTGTTAATAAGTGTGTCAAACTAAAATTGTATATTTTCCATGTCTACATTTTGCCCCTCTTTGAAGCAATGTACTTGTTGCATTGATTCAAAGAATAAAATGTTGTGATCAAAGTTAAAAGTTTCTTGATTTTTTTGAATGCACCACTATTGCCCCAATGGAAGGATTATGCTGGTATACTTCCCCCTCGAGAGATCGAGTGGAAATGGATGATTTTTCGATCAAGATCGTGATAAAATGCGAGAGAAGTGGTCCTGTTGATCAAAGGATGAAAGATAATTCTATGATGTAGACAATTCTAATGATGTATAGATAGTCATCAGCCATGGGTAGCCTCGTGTATATTTTAATACAACACACCGATTTTGGATAGAAATGTTAGTAAAGATAGTAGAAATAAGAAGGATAGGAAGAATAAAATGTATGGAAGGAGGATCCACACAAGTTCATATTATTATCGATGATGATGATATATTGTTATTAGGAGTTGGGATTTCAAAGGGCTAATTACTTTATGTTTGATAACACACATAGGTACGATGCATCAAGGTATAAAGGACTAGGATGGCATTGTACCTAGTGTGATGGACTTTGACTCATCAAACAGATAGGAGTACTCTTGTTCACATTTGACAAACATAACCTTATTTAGAATGCAGTTCAGATATTCTAGACATCTCGGGCCAAAACATAAAAAGGAAAGCCTTCTTATATGGTCAACAAGATACCTAACACATCCTTCCTACAAAAAAAACAAGGTATGCATGATGAAGTTATTTTACAAGAATATCCAACAAGCACAATAGATAAAAAGATAATGATCATTGCCCCATTCCTTTCTCTCTAAACCTATTTTATTTAGGCATCATTGAGCGCAAAATAAGATAAGTCAAAAAGACCAAATAAAGTAAAAAAACAAGCTAATATTCTTGATACCACTAGCCAAGGCTATCTACTGTGGGGTACCTGATGCTTATGTCCATCGCAGGAAAGCTTCATCCTAGGACATGTTGTGATCAGGGTTTTGATGGGACTGATTTGGGTGATAAGCTATTGATATTTTGAGTTGACCAACTTGCTTGCTTACTGATCTAGACTTGAGACTTTGATGATTAAGTGTTCACTTTGGAACCTACTAAACTTGCTTCTAACTGACTGACCAAAGGGGGATAGCGACGATTGACTTTATTATGAGTGATGACAATCATGGGTGAAAGTGAGATGAAATGGATGCACCATTTTGGTTTTTTCAAATGTTTTGAGGCTATTTTTTGTATTTTCACATTTTTCAATGTTTTTGGTATTTTCAAGATTTATGATGAACATACTAACTTAAAGACCTATCCTAGGGGTCTCAGGAGCTGATCCATAGATTATCCTTGCTTACGTTATACACGCAACGACCACGTAGTTCGACTGACGACAAACTGACTTGATGATAAGATAGATGGGCAAATGGATTGCTAATACGAAGGATGCCTAAGGACTGACCTAAATGTCTCAGGGGATGATCAAAGATCAACCTTGCCTATGTTCAACCTCAGAGATGACATAGTTCGACAAGGTGAAATACTGACATGGCTCAATGATGAATTTTTGAAGATTTCCTAATATTTCGACATGTTTCTAGATTTTTTGAGTGACCTTTGAGAAGATTATGAGAATATACATGAATCCAATCTGATGCATGATACAGGAACATGCCCCTAGTGTGGTGCGATAGACTACTTCAATAAAGGCATGACAAACTGACCTTAGGAATATGCCAGGTAGTACTATGGTGGAATTTGATATGGACACCAACTCAGGCTATGGTATGGATGTGAGCGGATGGGTGGATGGATGGATGAGTGAGTGAGTGATGCAGATCCTAGTGGATAGAGAGTGTTTTATTTACGCTTGATGCCTATTTGCTAGGTTTTCACCAAGGTACTTATCCAAAGCACCACCAAAGTGGTTTTCACTAGAGGACGATTTTTTTATTTACTATTTTCAATCCTTTTTCAAAATTTTTTTGGATTTTTTGTATTTTTTGTATTTTTTTGTTGTTGCCAAGACGCCTGTTTGCCAGGTTTTCATCAAGGTAACCATTTTTTCAGGATTTTTTCTAATGTTTTTTGTATTTTTGGTTCCATACCTTGCAAATTCTTAGGCATAAAACTTCTTGAGATGAGAGTTATTCATGGGCTCTTGCAGAGGCTCACTCTCTAGTGTCAACAACTAATATGCCCCTAATTTGTAGCTTGCGGTGATGATGAAGGGTCCCAGACAGTTGGGCTCAAAATTTCCTTTTGTATCTGGGTTGGGCACATTCTTTTGGTTCTTTTTTAGCACAAGGTCACTGACCTGGAAGGTGCATTGCTTGATCTTCTTGTTGTAGCTCTATTTCAAGCGATTATGGTAGACCTGTAGATGGTTTAGGGTGTTCATGCATCATTCATCTAATAACTCCAACTCATTCAGTCTTGTAACCCTATATTCCGTATCTATGATGAGGTTTTGCAAAGATATTCTCAAGGATGGGAGCTCGATCTCAATTGGGAGGATGGCTTCTGATCCATAGACCAGGGAGAATGGGGTGGTGCCTGTTGGCATCCGGATGCTAGTGTGGTAGGCCCATAAGGCTGGATTTAGCTATAGATGCCAGTCACAACCAGATTCGTTGATTGTTTTCTTGAGGATTTTCAGAATGGTTTTATTGGTAGCTTCTGCTTGGCCATTGCCTTGTGGATAGTATGGAGTGGAAAAGCAATGTTTGATTTTGAATTTTTCACATAACTCACGGACATCCCGATTCTTGAAAGGTGTTCCATTATTAGAGATAATGGATTGGGGAACACTGTATCAGCAAATGAGGTAGTTCAGGATGAACTTGGATATCTCTTTCCCCATGACGTAGGTCATGGAATTGCTTCAACCTACTTTGTGAAATATTCAGTGGTGGTGATAATGAACTTATGGCCATTGGATGAGGTGGGTGAAATTTTACCTATGAGATCGAGCCCCCATTGTGAAAACAGCTAAGGTATAACAATGGGATGCAACTCTTGAGCTGGTGCATGAATGAGATCTTCGTGCTGCTGACATTGTAGGCATCTTCTGACAAAGTTGTGTGCCTCTCTTTCCATTGTCGGCCAATAGTACCCGGTTCTCAGCAACTTCTTAGCCAAGGTCATACCACTCGAATGGGAACCGCAAGTGCCATTGTGTACCTCCATTAAAGCAGTCAAGGTTTCGTCAGGTTTTAAACAATGTAACAAGGTTCTGTCAACACTTCTTTGGAAGAGGGTTTCTCCTAGGATGATAAATCGTAAGGCCCTTTTGACAAAGGTTCGCTTTAGGTTCAGGGTGATGTCAGCTAGGAGGACTCCTAACCTTAAGAAGGTGTAAATGTCATGGTACCAAAGATTGCCAGGGCCAACGAGTTCACACACATATTCTGACTCTAGTACCTCAAAATTTGGTACGAGAACTTGCTCTACAAGGAATTCGTGCTTCAAGACATTGCAAGGGATATCTAGCAAAGATCCGATTGTTGCCATTGCATCTGTTGTTATGTTGTTTGTCCTTGGTATTTTCTCAAAAGTGATGTCGATGAATGATTCCTTGAGGATTTTTACCACCTTTTTGTAGGGTGCGAGCTTATCATCTTTAGTTTGATATTTACCATTGACTTGGTTAATGATAAGCTGCAAGTCTCCATAGACCTTTAATGCCATAATTAGCCACTGTGTCGCAATCTTGAGACCTATGGTTAAAGCCTCATATTCTGCTATGTTATTCGTATAGGGCAATGACAACTTATAAGACCTTGGTATACAATCTCCTTGTGGGGTAATGAAGAACACACCGGCTCCCAATCCATGTTGTGTGTGAGAATAGTCAAAGTATAGTTTCCAGTGGTCGGCTACATTGAGATTGAAAAGAGACTCATCTGGAAATTCTGATACGAGCGGGTTGTCTGTGTAGAGGGGAGCTTTTGCTAGCTAGTCCACAATAACTTGTCCTTTGATCACCTTTCACTTGACATACTCAATATCATGTTCAGATAGTATCATTACCCATTTAGTCGTTCTGCCTATAACCATTTCTTTTGACAATAGATATTTCAGAGGGTCTATCTTGGCAATTAGCTTAATTTGATGAGCTAACATGTAGTGCCTAAAATTTTGGGCTGCAAATACCAGTGTCAGGAAAGCCTTTTCTATGGATGTGTAATTGAGCTTATGCCCCACCATTGTTCTACTGATCTATTAAATTTCCCACTCAGTTCCCTTTTCATCATGTTGGGCTAAAAGGGCACCAAGGTCGGTTGTTGTTGTCGAGATGTATATAATCAATGGTTTCCCTACAATTGGTGACATTAACATAGGTGGTGTAAGTAGATATTCTTTTATTTTACTGAATGCTTGCTCGCACTTGTCATCCCATATGAATGCTACTCCCTTGCGGAGCAAGTGTGAATAGGCAATCTGCTTATCTACCAGTTGTGCTATGAATCTTCTGATGGACTGGAGTCTACCTTATAATACTCTGAGTTGTTTTAATGTTTTGGGTGCTTCCATATCAAGGATTGCTTTTAATTTTGCAAGATACACCTCTATCCCTCTCATTGAAACTATGTATCCCAACAACATTCCTAATTGTACCCCAAATACACACTTCTTTGGATTGAGTCTAACCTTGTATTTTTATAGTCTATCAAAGATTGCACTTAGAGTTGCTATATGTTCCTGTCTCTTCTTTGATTTGGCCAATATGTTGTCCACATAGTCTTCAACAGTTTTGTGAATCATGTCATGGAAGACTAGTGTCATGGCTCTTTGGTATGTAGCTCTTGCATTATTTAGCCCAAATGGCATCACATTCTAGTAGTAGGTTCCCCAAGGACATGTAAAGGTTGTCTTATGCTGGTCTTCCTTTGATATCATTATCTAATTGTATCCCGAGAATCCGTCCATTATGGACAACATCTCATGGCCGGCCGTCATGTCCACTATCATGTCAATGTTGGGTAGTGGAAAATCATCCTTAGGACATGCTTTGTTTAGATCTCTAAAGTCCATGCAGATGCGGATGCCCCCGTTTGGTTTTGAGACTGACACAAGATTAGATACCCACTCTGGATATTCAATTGGTCGTATGAAGCCAATTTCTAAGAGTTTCTGTAATTCAATCTTCACAAGCAAAGCTATTTGTGGGTGCATTTTTCTTAACTTTTGTCTGATTGGCTTCGCTCCGGGATGAATGGCCAAATGATGAACTACTACTTCAGGATCTAGACCTGGCATGTTGGCATAGGTCCATACAAATTTTACCTTTCTTTCTTCTAAGAATACTGCCAACAGTTCTTGTTCTTCTGTTTGAAGTGTTTGAGCGTAGAATGTGATTTGCGGCTCTGTTTCTGTTCCCAAGTTGATAGGGTTGCACTATTCTTCTAGGACTGCTAACTGTTCTTGATGTAGATCAGTAGGGGGAGATTGAATCCTTCATCCTCCGACACCTCAGAGAGGTTTTCACCATTGGATGCGTCCTTTATTTTTACTATTTTGTGGTTAGAGAGTGCCATAGTGTGGTTTTCACTCAATAACTCTGAGCTTATTCTTGATATTTTCCTTTTGTGACTGAAGGACTCAATCGTCTCCCCATAGTATGCCTAGGTGTCCAATGTGATGTTGAAGCCCGCCTTATGATCCCCACATGAAAATATATCCCTTAGTCCCATGAATTCTGAGAGCGCCTCATCATTTTTGAATGAGTCAAGAATTGGTGGTCCTCGTTGATCATGATCGATGAGTTGTGGGTGTACTAAGGTGATTCAGTGGGTTCATTGGTTTGACTCAGCTGTGGAGGCACTAATCATTAATAGGGTGGAATCCTCAAAGAGCCTAGGGAGACCTACTATGGTATCATCATCGTCACTACTAGCACAAAAATTAGTGGCGTCAAAAGTGAAGTTGTCAAGTGGGATACCTAAGCATACAGGTTGTCTAGGAGTGGTTATTGTTACCTTAGGAGAGGACTTGACTGCCCTTCTGGGAGTACCTCTGCCACATACAGTTATACTCGAAGGAGTATAACCAAGGCCAGTGTTCCACATTCTTCTTTCTACAATGATGGGCTCCAACCATCCATCACTATTTCTTCCAAGGCTTTTGTTCCTATTATAGCCCATACCAAACATCATTTGTAACCCTCTGTTAGTCTCCTCCATGGGCAGGGTGGGAGTGGGTCTTTCATCTTGGTATAGTGTGTTTGAGATGTCCTCCTCATCCACATTCTCTTGACTGAGATCCCCCCAATGGAAGAATCCAGAAGGTTCTACTCTAACAGTGTGCATAGGTGTTTCAACTGGCTGGGGTTGTCCATGCGACCTAGGAGATTGTGGTAACTCTCCTACAAAAAATGCATTTCTTTTCATTTTGTAGTTACCACATCCATTGTCCTGGATCATGTTTTTGATTTCGGATATGTTAGGGATGGTGGTTGTTTCTTTCATAGAAGTGGAAGTGAGGTTGGCTGGGTCTATGTATGAAGTAGATATTCCTTCATCATTTTTGGGTACTTGGGGGATCTTATAAAACTTGGCTTCCAAGTTTTTTGAGTAGGCAAAAGGTTCGAGATCCCCATATATAGTGACCTCCTCATTTTGATGTGAGAACTTGATGCATTGGTGATAAGTCGAGGCCACTACCTTCATTCCATGTATCCATGGGCATCCCAGAAGGATGTTGTATGGTAGGTCGAGGTTGAGGACCTGACAGGTGGTTTCCATAGTTGTCGGCCCCACTTGGATGGGGATTTTGATAGTGCCCTGAGACACTCTTTCTTGGTCATCATACGCCCTTATTGTGATGCTTTTGTTCTTATTATTGGAATCCTCATCGAATCCCAATTTTTTTATGAGCTTTAGAGAACAAATGTTAAGGCCTACACCTCCATCCACTAGGACTCATTTGAATTTCATTTTATGGACTAGCACTTGGAGGTGCAGTGCACGGTTATGAGATGGTTGCGGAGGGAAATCTTGGTCTGAGAATGTAATGAGATTCGGGGTAATGATATTACCCACCATAGCCTAGAATTATTCTATGTCAAGGGTGGAGAAGATGATGGATGTAGGTAGTGCTTCATCAAGGATCTTCCTATGGGTGGCAAAGATTTTCAATAGTTCCATGATGGAGATTTGGGCAAGAGTTCTCTTCATCTGGTCAATGACATTGCAGTCATAGGGGATGACCTTTGTATTAGAAATGGGGGTCTTAGCTGGTGCCCCGACAATGGTACCCTTTCTTCCACGTGTGGTGACTCCACAGTCATTGTTGGCTCCCTTGACATTTATGACTGTGACCATTTCATCAACACACCCGACTATCTTCTCATACACTAGATTAGCACTAGCATACTTTTGCTTTCCCTTATTGTTCCCCTGATTATTTCCTTGATTGTTCCCTTGGTTGTGGTTTGGCATCAAATTCATGTATATTTTTAGGTCTTGGTTTCTAGCTGGTTGTTCGATATTGATGATTTTATCCTCAATGAGGTCTTGGATGATGTTTTTCAGCCTCATGCAAATGGCGGTGGTATGTCCTTTGACCTTGTGAAAGTCACAAAGGAGATTTTCATTATACCATGGTGGTTTGGTCATGGGTTCTACATATTGCTTTGAGTTAGAGACTTTGATTAGATTCTCCTTGACCAGCTTCTTCATTATGGACTCAATCGATTCACCAAGAGCTGTGAATTTCCGCTTGGGAGGATACTTGTTGTGGGGAGGTGGTTCTCCTTGATTAACCAAGTTGTTGATTTGATTGGTGGGAGTTGGTTGTTGTTGTGCTACTACCACATTAGTTTGCACATTGTTGTGATTATGATTTTGTGATTGATGATGGGTTTGGGTATTTTTCTTAGGGGCGTTGATGACCACTTTAGCATCGACCATGCCATCATTCGTGATATTTTTATTCCTTGACCAAGTTTGAGGTTTATCGTTGTAGTTGTTAGACGGGTGGTTATCCTACAGTGGAGTGAATTTTCTTGCACCTCCTCATGCAGTAAGGTCTCTTTCGATGTTGAGTGCCTTTGGGATCAGTTGGTCATATGATGTGGTGCACTACATTTTCAAGTAGAATGCCAAGTTTTCATCTAGATTGGCTATGATGGTGCAAACTTGTTGTTCTTCTAGCATGGTCCACTTGCTCTGGTTGGCCTTGGATTGCCATCTTTGCAAGAAGGATGTGAATAGCTCCCCTTTTCTAAGTTTGAGTGCAGATAGTTCTTCCAAACTAACATCTGCACCCATATTGAAAGCATAATTCTTAAGGAAGGCTTCCACGATTTCCTTGAATGTTTTAATGCCTGTGGGTAGGTGAGAAAAAAATTCCATGGTTGGGCTAGTCAAACTATGAAGGAAGAGTCACATTAGATATGTTTCATCATATGCAACCTCCATGCAATGCACCTGAAATTCCTTGACATGGTTTTCAGGGTTACCCGTTCCATTGTACTTGTCAAATTTAGGGATCTCAAATCCATTTGGGAATGGTATCATGGTGAGACTTTTGTCGAAAGGGTAAGGGCACAAGTTGCCTAGTGTTCTCATGGTTTTTCCTGCTTGTAAGTCCAGTACTTGTTGCGAAAGCAGTTTGATTTATGTTGCGACATCCTTGCTTGGGTCGGGAGGTGGAATGAAGGAGTTGTGAGGTGTTTGAGGTGTTTGATGGGTGGGAAGAGTACTAGTGGGCATTTTCTACAAGCTCTGTTGTGCGTTCAAAGCCTGTTGGTATGCCTACATTTGCATCAACAATGCTTGTTGGTGATCTTATTTCCGTTGTTCCAACAATGCTTGTTGTTGTTCCCATGAAGCCTACTGTTGATCAATCTGTTGTTGTGCTAGTAAAGCTTGTTTTTGGTCTAGTTGTTGTTGCACCAACAAAGCTTGTTGTTGGTCGAGCTACTATTGTGCCAAAAAAGCTTGTTTTTTAGCTTGTTGTTGTGTCTGAAAGTCTTGTAGGGCTTGTTGGTATGCTTGTAGATGGACCGCTTGCAATTGCACTTGGTATTGGGATTGTGCCTATTGTTGGGCTTGTGCTTGTGCTTGAGCTTGTGCTAAGGCTTGTGCTTGTGCTTGAGCTTGAGCTTGTGCTTGTGCTTGAGCTTGCACTTGTGCTTGACCTTATGCTTGAGCTTGAGCTTGATGCTTTTGCTGGAGTACTCTCTATTGGTTGGCCTTTTGAAGGGTTTCGATTAGAGTGGTGAGTGAATTTATCATGTTGGATTTTTGTGGGATTGGGGGTGGAATAGGAATCATGTCGATCGTTGTGACGGGTGAAGGGATTATGGTGGCAATTGGGACTTGGGTCATTGGGGGGGGTGGTTGAGATGTTTGGCCCTTGAGATGGTATGCTTTGGGATATTTGAGGACCAATTGATGTAGTGGCTTGAATGGTCGCCACTTGCTATTATAATGTTGTGGGAAAGAAGAGGGAACCTGATGTGATGTTCACATTGCCCTGTTCTGAGGAACTATTGGTATTTACGGGAGAAAATCCTACTCCGAGTGGTGACATGGTTGCAAATGGAAATGGCAGAAGAGATGGTATGCTGCTTTAGAAAGAAAATTGATTAGCAACATCGGTTGTTCCAAACAAACCCCCTTATTCTTGTGATAGAGAAGTTGGTATGTGTAACTGATAGGCTAGTGAGGCATGGAATGAAGATGAACTAGTGGGATTATGAAATGTGAGTGAGACATATGGGTTCAATGGATTTTTTAGAACAAAATTATCCAGTGTAGTGGTGACAACCACCTCTTTATTGGTCACAAGGCAATGTTGTAACTCTCGAAAAATAACACTTCCTTTGTTTCCGATTGGTGAGGTTGGTGTGATGGTTGTCATGATGTGAGGTATTTATTGATTGATGTTTGATGTTGGGGATGCATTTGTAAGAGGCATGTCCGTACTAGTGCTTGTGTCAAGGTCAGAAGGGAATTGGACCCCTCCTTCCATTAATGTGTTTAAGTACTTGAACATGGCACTAATAATTTTATGGTTCTCTGGATTTTGAACCATTTTTATCATTTCAGATTGTGTCATCCCCATGTCTTCATTCATGATGTCCTCTTGATGACTCTCCTCTTGAGTATTTTGTGATGATAAACGAGAGTTACTTGGGGGATTGCTCTATCCCGCAAGGTTTATTTCAGAGGTTAAATGACTCATGTCGACAGAAGTTGATTTTTCACTGATATTCTCCATGTTCTTCTTGTATTGAGATCTAGTTTGGACCATAAAAAATAGGGATTGTTTGTGCCTAACCTTTTAGGCCCAAAAGAGAAGAACAAGGGAAGTCAAATAATCAAATATGGTGGTAATGGTGATGGGATAAATGGATGGGACGAGTGATTGAAACCTTTTGGAGAAATTTTGAAGGTTTTTTTTTTATGCTAAACTTGTAAGGACTTAGATCGATTGTGATAATTTGACTAGATGCGTTAAGTCAAACAGGATTGTAGTGAAGTTGTATTCCCTAGGAAGTTGTGTTATCCTAAGGGAACTTGCACAAATGGATGAATTGGCTAAGTGTGTTAAGCCAATGTAATTATGAACTAATAGACTTTAGGAAGTTGTGTTATCCTAAAGATAAATTTTTCCAAAGGTTTTACTATTTTGGCTAGGTGTGTTAAGCCAAGATAGGGTGATGTTGCTTTAGCCCTTTAAGTTTAGCATGAGAAATTTTTCTAGAGTTCACAAAAGGTTTGTTGATGAAATGAGATTTGGTTGATGAAAAGATGGATGGGGATGATGCTTTGATCCTAGACTTGATCCTAGACACAACTCTCTCTACAAAATCTCAGTGTCGAAGAACACACTATACTTCCTATGGGAGAAAAGAAAACCTTTCAAAAAGTTCACGATTTTGTTGATAATAGAATGCATACAATGTTTGATTATTCCTTGAAGAATTTTTGTAGAAGTTGTATACAAGTCTTTCTCTTACTTCAAGGAGCATCTCAAGGTGTTTCTCATGAGCTTTTAGGCTTATCTTTTTGAACTTTGGCTTTGGGATTTTAATCTTGCGGGAAATCATTGGAAACAAAACACATGAAGTTCAATTTGTCTCTTTATCTTGGTTTAATGAATTTCTTTTTACCAAAGACACCTACTTGCTTATGTTTCAAACTATATGTTTAATGTCCTACTTTCTTTCTCATCCCACAAGGTCCATTATGTGGAAATCGAGGAAAATAGGGAAAAAGTTACCTATGTTTAACCTTTCTGAAAATAAATGATGATAGAATTCAAGTACCTAGAAACCTCTAGGGATAGAATCCATAGGGAAAGCAAGAGTGCTTGAATCCATCAAAGGTATTTGTCTCCTCAAAGGGGTTTGAAATTTGGAGGTCTTGTGAATGTTTGTTTTTCAAGCGTTTTTAGGACCAAGCAATGTATTCTTTTATTTCAAGCACTTTTACAATCCTAGGATGATGAGGCAATATCTTGTTGGGTTCCCACTTGGATAAATCCAACTGCGCATATCTTGTGTGAATGGATAAATTATTGACCACACTGGCTCCCCTCCATGATAGACACTTCTCGGGTCAGCCAAGCATTAGTATCCATGAATCTCCCATGGCATACCTTCCATTTCTACAACAAAACCACATGTATAATGTGGGGCGGCTTCAAAGGACATGGCCTTTTGTACCAACAAGATAGACAAGTTTTTGGATTTTTTCTAAACAAAAGGTTCTAATGCGGGCATTCCGTTCATAGGGGATTATCCAACATTGAAAAGAGTCCATTGTTGTCCATCTCGTCAGAGTAATCCTCGTGATTCTTGAACTTTCCTCAAGAATCCACACTTATATACCAGTTGGAAGTCGCTTGGCTTTAACGTGTTCCTGGTTGGGTCATTCCCTTGGGTGAGTACTTTTTCCCACAAGGCAGGCCCTCTAAGATAAACAATAGCGAATAAACATATTCATAGTTTGATCAACCTTTATTTAAAAATAAAAGGAGAACACTCACAATAAGTTTATTCACACTTGCATGTTTTGTTCATTTGTTATGTGCCCAAATTGAAATGTGGAGGCAATCTTTTTAAAAACCTTATATCACCAAAATGTTTTTGATTCTCAAGATCGCTGTGAAGCATGAGAGAAGCACATACACATTTTAATGATATTAATTTGTGAAAAATATTGCAAAACATGAAAGACACTTGTTCATTTTAATCCATAAAGCAATGATGAATTATTTTTAAGCACCAAATGAAATGTGAGATTGCCTTGTTCAATTTTACACCCAAATTGAAATCTAGTAAATTTCTAAAGTTCAATTTTAACCAATAGATCAAGTCAAAAATGGTTGATTTTAAGCCCCAAAATAGATGTGAGATGGTTTGGAATTAAAATAAAAATCTAGCTCAAACAAGCATTAAAAAATGCTTTTGTGATTTTCTCCAATCTTGTTTTGTCTTGGCTCGATTCCAATGTTCAACCTTCAAAACAAAATACAAAGTTAATAAAATATTTCATAAAAATACCTCATGCATTAATGTCCTAATCATAAGTTATTTTAAAAAATTTCCATCTAAAACAAAATTTATTTAACCCCCTTATGAATGCAAAAAATTTCCTTCCTCACTGTTTATTTTTGGAATTAATCCCTTTACTGTTTTACCGCATGTTGTGGTATCATGGTTGGCGGCTTCACACAGTCAGCCGAGACTGATACTGCTATATCACGGATGGTTGGATGGAAGACTGCGGTGGCATGGTGGTGGTTAGCAATGATAGTTAGGCGGTGATGGCAAGATTTACCGCATTACCATGGATAGGAAGAAAGGAGACCGCAATGATGCGGTGATGGTTGGGAGATAGTTAACAGGTTTATTGCGCTACCGCAGAGGGTGAAGTTATAGACCACGATGATGCAGTAAAGGCCGTGGCGGTTAACCACAATATCATGAGGGTTAGTGAGTAGACCGCGGTAAGGTGGTGAAGACTGTGGCGATTAACTGCAATACCATGGAAGGTGAGACTTAGCTAGTGATGATGTGGTGCGGTCAAGTGACGGTCAACATGACAGTTTGTGGGTTTACCATGGTATCATGGAGGGTCATATGGTAGACCGCGGGATGGAGGTGATAGTTAAGACAGGTAGAACACGGTTAATTGCACTACCGTAGTCAAGGAAAGTTATCCGACGGTAACGCAGTGAACACCGCTCTACGACAGGTGGGTACAGATGAGTTCGTGGTAATGCGGTAAAAAGAGAGAGCTATACTCGACACTGCTGTACCATGGGTGAATGGAATCACAAGCATGGAAATGTGGGAGATGGCAGACTAGGCTGTGTAGGGGACTGGTGAATATGAGAGCATGCGAGAACAGATACGAAAACAGGCTTGCTAGATGCTGGAGCTATAGCTATACTGGTAGGCAGGAATAATAAGGTGGTCACTCAGACAAGCCCGTTGGCCGAACAATGACTTCAAGACATCTGCAAAGGGAGGCAACTGTGTCCCGACTAGAAAATTATAGTTATGATAACTTTTAAAACAATGAAAACATCGGTCTAATTTAGAAATACCGATAACGTATTATGTAAGTATTGAACCTAGATCTGTACTAAAATAGTAACATATCGATTCATAATTATAAATTGAAACAAGAGATACATCAATTGGATTTAGATACGTTTATATCTGCACTAAATTATCGACATATCCATCAGATTTCCCTCCTTCTAGCGCCATTTTGTGGATGCTAAAAACCTCCAAGATATGGCTTAAACAATTTCACGTTGTTAGCATGAAAGTTAGTTAAAACCAGAAAACTTAGACATCCCTATGAAATGTTTAATCATATCTAAATATACAACTAATGAGTAGAAAACAGGTTAAACAGAAGCATATAAGAAATATAATTAAACTCTATCTCATAGTGGATTGGTGCCACCATGTTGTGTAGTAAGCAGCCCTTTCCCAATCCTAGAACAAGCGCAATGATGCTATGAGTAAGATTAATTCTCAAATGAAGAGAATAACCTTGCTTGAAATCTGTGAAGTGAAGGTAAATTTGAGTATAGTAAGTTTACTCAAAGTTGTGTGTTGTTGAATGTGGAGAGGAGTCTCCAATGTATAGATTTCCAAATTGGAATAGAGAATGAAATAGACCAAAGTGGGATCATTCAACATCCAATGGCCAAGTGCCACTTGTCCAGATGTGAATGGTTGAGGAATGAGCACATTTTGGTCAATATGCATGATAAATGCCATAAGGTGGAATTTCAAATTTGAGAACTGACATGTGAGAGGGAAAAATGAATGAAATAAATGCCACTTGGCTCAATGCACAAGGACATGTAAGAGGAGTGAATGCCTTGTTGGATGTACAAGTCTACTTGGACTTTTTGAATTCAAACAAGGGAATATTCCTTTTTGATGCTATGTGAGAAAAAATGGAGAATTAAATAAATCAAAGTAATTGATTTATTGTGCAACTTGCATTCTCTAGAGGATTTTAATGAGAAGGATTAACTTAATCAAGAATTTGATTAATTTAGTGAAGACTTAGAGGATGTGATAATTTGGACTTAAATTTATGAATTGACTTAAATCAAATTGAGAAGAGCTAACAAATGGTTTTGATTTATTTAAACAAGGAGGAATATGTTAGATTAAATCAAATAAAGGTTTAATTTATTTAATTTAATAAGAGGACTTTAGAGAATTTAATCAAATAAAATGGATTATTTCATTAAACAGAAATGTTAGATTAATTAGATTAAATTGACTAATTTAATCATTGGAGGAGAAAGACTTAATTAAGTGACTCATGACTCACTAAATTAAGAGGAAAAATATGATGAAAATTTGAGAGTATGATTCAGGAAGGAATGTTGTTAATAAGTGTGTCAAACTGAAATTGTACATTTTCCATGTCTACGGTCAGTTATTGAGGATGTTGGTCTAGTACATGTGAACTATGTTTTTTGTGTTCTAGCTGAGGTCCAAAAGAATTTTTGTTGGTCCATATTTCTCTTTATGGTTTGAGAGTTATGTTTCCCTAGTTCCATTGAAGAGGGTTTCAACATTTGGAAGAATCGAACTTAATTGATCTATGTGTTTAACACTGGTTTGGTCGACCGTGTGTCAAGCACGACATTCAAAATTCATGAAGAATTTTGGATCTATTATGGGTCCTGGTGAAGTGTGTGTTTGGGTTGCCCTCATTCTAATTCCACCCTAGGATGTTTGACACCAACCTAATTTGAATTTGAAGTTGGATGGCCAAATTTGTATCTTTTCAAAGTTGGAGATGGTATAAATATAGAATGCACTAGTAATGAAAAGTGTACATAAGAAAAGAAGTAAGATAAGTGAAAGAGAAGACATGGATTTGATGCTATTTTGAAAGTGTGTGAGTTATGTGTGTGGTTGATCAATGTGTAGCTTAACGTTGAGTTTCCAGATGCAATGAGTAGAAGGAAAACTCTATCATTCATGCAAGTGGATTAGTGATTTTGGTGGAATCCTTTGTTGCATTGGGATTGTTGTCTCTCTATAATAAGTCTTATTTTTCTTCTTTGTATCTCTATGGTAGTGAGCCATCTAGATTGTAGCCCTATGCACAGTGAGTCTAGACAGTAAGTCCATATTCCAGTTAGTGAGCCTTATTCCAAGTAGTGAGCCTTTTTGTAATCAATTTTGATATTCTCTATAGTGTGAGTTAGTCCTCATCGTGGTTTTTCCCTCATTGGGTTTTCCACATATATCTAGTGTTATTTTGTTTTTGCATTTGAATTTTATGGTTAATCACTTATTTTTTTTATGTGTTAGTTCTAGTAGTTGAATCAAAGGTTTAAATCTTTGACAATTGATTCACCCCCCTATCAGTTGTCTTATCCAACAAAGTGTAGAGTAATTGTGTATGTACATATACAAATTTGGAATATATGCCAAATCAAAATAATATTTATAAAATGTGGCATATGCCATCTCAAGGTTTATATATGATGTACATCTCAAATAGCTATGCCATGTCAAGAAAATCCTAAACTTATGGCAGATCATCCAAATGTAACCTCTTCATGCCACCTAAAGGATGGAAAGTTGGTTGGACAATAATAATTCAATCCATAAATTAGATTAATTATATCAATGGTAAATAAATTATAATACTAAATAGAAACTTATATAATATTTTAATAACTTTTGAAGTAACATCTAATCACTATACTAGACTATATTTTCTAAAAAATATCAAGTAAAGTCAAATTTAATTCTCCATTACGTCAAGTCTTTTTTTTTTTGACAAATGTGTAAATGCAAGATGGTGAGTCCATGAAACATGAAAGTTATTGCCTTAGACAATAGCCAAAAATCAGCTTCAAAGAAATGGGATCCTGTTTAGGTTCCTGATCTTGAGCCTAAAATTTAAAAAGGATCTCATTTTTTTAAAAATAGGATCATGTTTAGTAATGGTGTCTCAAGCCGACCTTTGAGAAATGGTATCCTGCTTTACAAAACTAGATCCCAATTTGTAAAAATTGGGATCTTGTTTTGCAAAAAGCGGGATCACATTTCCCAAAGGCTGGCTCAGGACAGCATTACTAAATAGTAGTATTTTTTACCTATGCACATGGGATCTCAATTGAGGAAGAGAAAATAGTGATCTCCAAGTATGAGCCCAACCCCAAATTTTTGTATTTTTCACTTTTAAATTTTTTTTAATACAAATCTAAGTTTTAGTATGTATTTTTCTAATTTATATGGAGTTATTTAGAGTTTTTATTTACATGTAGTAATAGAAATGGTGATTTGTAGAAATCAAAAGAAAACATGAAATGAAACCCTCAAATATTGAAAAGAAATAAAAAAATCAACCTTAAATCATAACCAAACAAAAAAAATTACCTTTTCAAACCCTAAATTGTACAATCAAACAAAATAAATTGCATTTGAAAACTCTAAATTGAAATGTAACAAAAGATTTTGCATTTGAAAACCATGATTACTTTTTGAAACCCTAAATTGAAATCAAACAAAAAAATTGCATTTGAAAACCCTAAATTGAAATTAAACAAAAAGGTTTTTGCATTTGAAAATCCTAATTGCTTCTTCAAACCCTAAATTGAATGTTTTCTATTCACATATGAAAATAATATTTCAAAACCAAATCCAAATGAGTTGTGATCTTGATTGTATGGATACAAGAACGTAGGCATGCCTATGGAAGAAATTATTCCATAGATTTAGGTTGATACATAGTAAATTAGGGTCCATGATATTGACAATGAAATAGGATTTTATAAATATTATACATTTAAATGTGTATTCATTAAGTTAGAGACATGTTGAGATAAAATCAATTAAACATTATGAACATAGATATAATTGGATTAGAAAACAATATGTTAAACCTTACTTGTGGGACTAGTATATCATTAGAATTGATATGAATTATGTGTTTCTATTATGGATTATGCTCAATTAGTTTATTTATATATTACCACTTGATAAATTAATAGATCTAAATATATGCATAATTTATGATGCTTCATTATGTTCTATTGAGATGTTAAATTATTATTTTTTTACCTTACAATGAAAAATATTTAACTTGTACTTTGGTCTTTTATATTGTTTTCTAATGGCCAATTAAAGGGTAATTGTGCATGGTACCTTAATTGAGTTAATAATATGGTCGTTATGCATCTATTATGATTCATACTATCTTACAACATGATACTATGCCATACTATGTTACAATTTAAACCATGATTGTTAAACTGATTAGATAGTTAAATTTCCTCACTAGAAGAGCAGAGACCTCAACATAATTTTATGATAACTCATATAATTATATGGTAGTGATATATATTCTACTTTTATGGATCTTCAATGAGTAAAAATATGTGTGCAGCCTAGGGTCAAACCCAAGTTTGCAATCTATCTAGCTAGAGCATTATAAAACTTGGTCCATGAGTTAAAGATCATTACTCAATAATTATATGGGAAAATAATCTTAAAATAACTCTACATTGACTCACCTCTTAAGTGTTTTGTTGACCTTGTTCCCAATAATAATGTAGCTATTTTAGGATCAATGAATCATTTTTCTCTACGCTTGAATGCTTAACAATCCTTAAATTTACTATGGATGATTTCCTTGATCTATATAGAAAATCAATCCAACTATGGCCATAGGTTATATTTTCACTCCTTTTATTCATATTCAAAGACAATTAGAGAAGGAATACAAATTACCAATACTAATAAATTATTCATTAACGAAATTTTAAGATCTAGCTCCAACAACTTGTCAAGACACATTTTGATTCTCTCTAAATATACACATTTCTATAAATTCAAGGGTAGATCATAGAGACTATCCTAAATTATCAAAAGTGGGCTAATTTATTGTTGTGTGCTTAATTCCTTGATCATAGAAATAATCTAAGGAAATAGTCAATCTATTCATTGATAAGTCTAGTTTATGGTTTAATTTTCATAGAGTTTGTTATCCATTTTTTGTAGTTGTCATAGACTTTGATTCTTGGATGTTGACCTTTTTATGATATTTCCTTAAAACCATAGACTTTTGACATGAACTTATTTTCATAACCTTTAAATAACAATAACATGCTATATGAACTATCTATGTTAATTTTACATGTGATTAATGAATGTCACTTCGAGATAGTTTCATATATGTAGATGTTGTTCGTACTAATATTTTCATGCAGATATAATTAGAGGCCTGCAATTATGGAATATTTTTCCAGCTGGTCATACGCCATTCCGGTCAACAAGGTGGTCATTCAATGTGATAGGGAAGGGTTGGATGGAACACTCACTGTTCCATGCTCTAGGTCCTTGTCCTCAAGAACTCCTAGGTGACTCTCCCACCTTAACCTTTATGTCCTATCTCATATGTAGGCACCCTTGGTTCTACTGGCCAACCCTACTATCTTCAAACCCTCAATCTACCAAGCCAATCTTGGTGCCTTGCCACTAACTCTCCCTTAGCCCTTAATCTTCCCTAAAGGCCAATTACTCCCATCCTTTCATTTGTTCTTTGCAAGGGTGTAGACAGGTTTCTATAGGCTTCCAACCTTCCTCCTAGGGTTCTTATAGGTTCACCAAACTCCATTCTTCCTTCACTTTCACTAAACCCTCATCTAGGGTTTTGGTTTCTTAGTTCTAGGCTTCCAAAATAGGTCTTTTTCCTGAGAGAATGAGGTAACTCTCCTAAATTCTCCAAAAGAATCCCAATATTTTCTTGGAATTCATGATACCCTTGCCCACACCTTAAATATTTTTTGAGTTTGGAGCGTCCACTATCTGTACTCTGTCCTAACCCTTAGTTTAGGAAATTTAGGCTTGTTTAAGCCATTTTCTGACCTCACTGTGATCAGTCAGTTTGTTTTGTCCTCTCCCAACCTGTTAAATTCTCCTCCTTCTTGCCAAGCCCTTGCAAGGAAACCAACATCCTCTCCACATTGTGGTTTTCCAGGAGATGGGCACCCCTATAACCTTAGTGCTCTGCACTCTTTGTCCTTCCTAGCTGGGCACTGCCAAGCTGGCCTAGGAACAAACTTCTTTCATGCATCCCTGACTCCTAAAGACTCCTACCTCTACTATAATTACAAGCATGGAGCCTATCTATATTTTCCAAGAGCCAATACACCAGGTACATGATAAAAGTGGACTAGAACTCCATTTTTTATGGTCTCCCAATTAGAACAGTAATGGAAGGAAACTAAAAAAAATATAATCAAAGCTTGGAAACGATGAAACAAACTATCTACAGAACCAAACAATGCTCGGAGTATCACTACATTACATTCCACATGTATATCAATGCCTTCTTATGCCATTAACACACTACCAAGAATAAAAAAATAGAAATTTAGTCAATTTCCTCACTGTCCTCGCTTGTCATTCATGAAATTTCAAATTACAAAAACTTCTAATGCCTTCCAACCAGTCTATAGGTCAAGGCACACCTTATATATTTTTCCCCAAGGTAGTTATGCCTTCCTTAGTTAGACATTTCAGTTGTCAAGTGGCAAAAATGTTGAATGTACCAGTTTTCCACTTTTACCAATTTGCCTAGAAAACTAATACAAGTGAACTTCTAAACTCACAAACCTTTGCACTCCTGATAGCTCCTAACCAAGGCATTTTATTTAGTCTCTAACCTTTTATTAAGTCTCTAGCTCAATTCTAATGGTCAACATGACCTTTAAAGCATCAAAAACTCAAAACTTCATCCTAGGTCCTTAAATTTCCTAGTGCTTCCTAGTGCTTCCTAGGTGCTCCTGCACCATTCTCCCCCTCTCTACCAAACACTAAGGAATGGAAGGAGATATTAGGTACATATCAATGCCATGCTTCTTGAACTGATCTTCTTGTACCCATGTAGCCTCAAATTCAGGCTTGTTCTTCCACTTGATAAGATGCTCCATGTACACCTTATGCCTCGTAGACTTGTTCACTCTTGACTCCAAAATTATTTCAGCCTGTTGCTTGTCTTCAGTAGGTAGGGGTATGTCACTAACATCCTTGAAGATCTCCCTACTTTTCTGAGCTAAGTCATTGACTGATCCCTTGAACCTAATCAAATCTGCAACATTGAAAACTGGTGAAATTCCCAAATTTGAAGGTAACTCCACCTTGTATGCATTTTTTCCATACTTGGCTAATATCTTGCATGGTCCTACTCTTTTCATTTTCAACTTGGTTGAAATTCCCTTCTGCAACCTTGATTTGTTAAGGTGAACCATGAAAAAGTCTCCTACTGTAAATTGTAACTCTTTTCTAGACAAATCCACCTTCTTTTTCAACTTTTGAGTAGCCTCGGTGACTGTTCTCTTCACCTGCTCCTGAATCTCTTTCATGGTTTGAGTGAAGTCTTCTGCATGTCCACTCCTATTCTCCATAGCTCCTAGATCCCTGATCTCACATATACCTCTTGGGTGCATTCCATACACAATTTCAAATGGACTCTTCCCTGTGGTCCAGTTGACACTATCATTGTAAGCATTCTCAGCCAGTGAGATAACCATATCCCAAGTCTGACCATATTCCTTAGTTAGACACCTTACTAGGTTACCTCACACCCTATTAACCACCTCTGTTTGACCATTGGTCTAAGGATGGTAAGCTGATCCAAAAGATAGGTTGGTACCCAATCTGCTCCATAGAGTCTTCCAAAAGTGACTCATGAATTTAACATCCCTGACTGAAACAATACTTAAAGGTAATCCATGGATCCTAACAATCTCCTTGAAGAAAAGGTGAGCTATATAGCTAGAATCATGAGTAGTTTTACAAGGGATAAAGTGACTCATCTTGCTGAATCAAGTGTCTATTGCTCAACTTCTCTTGGGTGTTGATATAACTCAGTGCCTGATTGTCTATAAAAACCACAAACTCCTTGGGTAGAAGGTAATGCCTCCACTTCCTAAGTGACTGAACCAAAGCACATAGTTCTAGATCATAGGTAGAATACTTCTTCTGGGCTTCATTGAGCTTTTCACTGAAGAAAGCTATGGGCCTGCCCTCTTTACTAAGTACTCCTCCTACTACAACTCCACTAGCATCACACTCTACAGTAAACAATTTTTCAAAGCTTGGAAATAAGAGAATAGGTTGAGTTACCACCTCTTGTTTTAGTTTCTCAAATCCTTTCTTAGCCTCTTGATTCCATACAAACTTAGTTTTCAAACCAACCTTGATTGTCTCTAGGACTGGTGCACATATGCCACTAAAGTTTCTTATGAATTTCCTATAAAATTGAGCCAATCCATGGAAAATTCTTACCTCAGTCCCTGTTGTTGGTGTAGGCTAGTTTAGGATAGCTTCCACCTTGCTTGGATCCATTTTTAGTGATCCTTGAGACACTACAAAACCCAAATATACAAGTTCTTGTTTGAAAAAATCACACTTCTCTAGGTTGATGGCTAGCTTCTCCTCTTGTAATATTCTAAGAACCATCTCCACATGTTTAAGGTGTTCCTCTGCTATCTTGCTGAAGATGAGTATATCATCAAGATATACCACCACAAATAACCCTGTAAAGTCCTTGAACACTTCATTCATGAGCCTCATGAATGTACTAGGGGCATTAGAGAGGCCAAATGGAATAACTCTCCACTCATACAATCCATCTATTGTCTTGAATGTTGTTTTCCACTTATCTCCATCCTTGATTTTGATCTGATGGTATCCACTCTTGAGATCCAACTTGGTGAAGTACTGAGCTCCTCCAAGACAATCCATCAAGTCTTCAATCCTTGGAATAGGGAATCTATATCTGATTGTGATCCTATTATTGCTCTGAAATCAATACATAATCTCCACTTGCCTCCTTTCTTGGTTGCTAAGACCACTGGTACTACACATGGGTTGGTGCTCTTCCTAATCAATCCTTGATCCAACAACTCCTGCACTTGTCTAGCCACTTCCAAATTCTGATCCGGTGTAAGATTATATGCTACTTTTTTAGGCAATGATGCTCCAGGTATGAAGTCAATCTTATGACTAATGACCCTTTTAGGAGGTAAAGTTGTAGGTGTACCATCACTTACTATGTCTTTGTACTTCTCAAGCAAATTCTGGACTGCTTCGGGTATGACTAGTTTTTTAGTCTTATCTTCCTCTTTGGACTGCAAAAAGACTACATATCCTTCTTCTTCTTCATGTAGGGTGTTAAGGAACTCCTTCCCACTACTTAGTAGAACACTTGGTGTCTTTGACTGTCCTTCATCCTCTTCTGACAGTGACTGCAACTTAAAGGTCTTCCCATCTTTCTTAAATGAAATTGAATTCTCCTTTCCATCATACATGGCACTCCTGTCATATTGCCATGGTCTACCCAGTAGTAGATGACATGCATCCATGGGTAATACATCACAAAATAGCTTGTCCTTGTATCCACTAATAGAGAACTCCACCGTTACTTGTTCATTGACAAGAACACTCTACCCTTTGATTGGCCATGTCACTTTGTAGGGGTTGGTGTGGGGTACCTTTTCTAATTTGAGCTTCTTTATTGCCTCTTCTGAGATAATATTATCTATTGAACCTGAATCTACAATGACCTTGCATACTTTTCCAAGTATTTTGCATCTCACTCTAAATAGAGCTCTTCTTTGTTTTGGTTCTTCCTTGACCAGTTGTTTGATCAAAACTCTCCTAAACATTAGATTCTCTCCCATTTCAGATTGAATATGACTTATCTCAGGTGATTTGATGCTCATGGTGTCCTCTTGTGCATATGCCACCCTCTTCTCAACATTTGAAGATGATGCTTTCTTCGGGCACCTATAAGTTGGATGGCCTACTTGACCACAATGGTAACATTTCATGGTAGCAAAATATGAATTGTTTCTACCTGCTCCTCTTCCTCTGTTTGATCCTCCTTGAGAACCTCTTCCTCTTCCATAACCTCCTCTAGAATATGTTTCACCTCCATGCTCTGTGAGTTTAGATTCACCTTGGTTTCTTTGCTCATTTCCTCTACCTTGGTAGCCACCTCTATGTCCTCATTGATCTCTGCCTTTGCCTCTATTCTTAGAAGCCTGATCATGTTTCCTCTTGCTTCTTTCATCAATCTTGATGGCTAATTGATAACACTAATGCACTGTCTTGGGGCTTAGAGGAGTCATCTCTTCTTGGATGTTCCACTTCAAATCATTCAGATACCTAGCCACTTTGAGACTTTCATTTTCTAAGACATTGGACCTCATACAAAGTTTTTGAAACTCCTCGGTGTAGGTGTTCACATCTTGGTCTCTTTGCCTCAAGATTTGCCTCTTCTTCTGTAGCTGAATCTCATAGTCATCTGGTATGTAAGCTTTTGTCACTTTTGCCACCATACCTTTCCAAGTTTAAATAGGCCTCTTGTCTTTATTTTCCCTCTCTGTCTGAATGAATTTCCACCATGTCAAGGCAGATCCTCTCAATCTAGACTTGGCCACCTTCACCTTCTGTGCTTCAGTGACTCCATCACATTCAAAATGGTTCTCCATGCCTTCTATCCAATCTAGGACTAGGTCAGCCTCCAATTTCCCACTAAACAGTGGTATACCTTCAAGTGCCTTCCCACTCAAAGCTTTCAATGCCTTTAAGAAAGGCTCCTCTTGCAGAACAGGGTCAGGTTCAAGGGTTTTTTATTCCTCTGCAACCTCTTCAATCTTTGGTTCCCTACCCTCCAATCTATCACTGATCTCATCGGCCTTGATTTGCACATCGTTCAATGCTTGCTCCAGTTGAGCTAGTTTTTCTCTCAACCTCCTATTATCATCCTCCCGATCTTCAACATTCTTTTCCAATTCAATTTTGGTCACCATGGTTGTGGAACCACTGGATTTAAGGTCTGACATACAAGTGCTAACCCAAATCTTTAACTTGCTTTGATACCAATCTGATAGGGAAGGGTTGGATGGAACAATCATTGTTCCATGCTTTGGGTCCTTGTCCTCAAGAACTCCTAGGTGACTCTCCCACCTTAACCTTTAGTCCTATCTCATATGTAGGCACCCCTGGTTCTACTGGCCAGCCCTACTATCTTCAAACCCTCAATCTACCAAGCCAATCTTGGTGCCTTGCTAGTAACTCTCCCTTAGCCCTTAATCTTCCCTAAAGGCCAATTACTCCCATCCTTTCATTTGTTCCTTGTAGGGGTGTAGAGAGGTTTCTAAGGGCTTCCAACCTTCCTCCTAGGGTTCTTGTAGGTTCACCAAACTCCATTCTTCCTTCGCTTTCACCAAACCCTCATCTAGGGTTTTGGTTCCTTAGTTCTAGGCTTCCAAAATAGGTCTTTTTCCCGAGAGAATGAGGTAACTCTCCTAAATTCTCCAAAAGACTCCCAATATTTTCTTGTAATTCGTGATACCCTTTCCCACACCTTAAATATTTTTTGCGTTTGGAGCCTCCACTATCCGTACTCTATCCTAACCCTTAGTTTAGCAAATTTAGGCTTGTTTAAGCCATTTTCTGACCTCACTGTGATCAGTCAGTTTGTTCTGCCTTCTCCTGGCCTGTTAAATTCTCCTCCTTCTTGCCAAGCCCTTGCAAGGAAACCAACATCCTCTCCACACTATGGTTTTCCAGGAGATGGGCACCCCTACAACCTTAGTGCTCTGCACTCTTTGTCCTTCCTAGCCGGGCACTACCAAGCTTGCCTAGGAACAGACCTCTTTCATGAATCCCTGACTCCTAAAGACTCCTACCTCTACTATAATTAAAAGCATGGATCCTTGCCATAGTTTCCAAGAGCCCATACACCGGGTACAAGAGAAAAGCGGACTAGAACTCCATTTCTGATGGTCTGCTAGTCAGAACAGTAATGGAAGGAAACTAAAATATTACAATCAAAGCTTGAAAATGATGAAACAAACTATCTACAGAACCAAAAAATTCTTGGAGGATCACTACATTACATTCCACATGTATATCAATGACTTCTTATGCCATTAACACACTACCGAGAATAAAAACACAGAAATTTAGTCAATTTCCTCACTGTCCTCGCTTGTCATTCATGAAATTTCAAATTAAAAAAACTTCTAATGCCTTCCAACTAGTCTATAGGTCAAGGCACACCTTATATATTTTTCCCCAAGGTAGTTATTCCTTCCTTGGTCGGACATTTCAGTTGTCAAGTGGCAGAAATGCTGAATGTACCAGTTTTCCACTTTTACCAATTTGCCTAGAAAACTAATACAAGTGAACTTCTAAACTCACAAACCCTTGCACTCTTGATAGCTCCTAACCAAGGAATTTTATTTAGTCTCTAACCTTTTATTAAGTCTCTAGCTCAATTCTAATGGTCAACATGACCTTTAAAGCATCAAAAACTCAAAACTGCATCCTAGGTCCTTAAATTGCCTAGTGCTTCCTAGGTCCTCCTACACCACAATGAGGACAAAATCTTGATGATGAAAAGATTCCTCATTAAAATCTAAGTTGTAACCACCTTATAAATTATCTTAATTTTCTATTGAGAAAATATAGGCATTACTGTTGTGTTGAGTTTGCATTAAGGAAAACATGCATGACCAGATTTTGTGAATTCGTAATCATCTCACCACTTTTGTATGCTTTCCCTAATGTGGCATCCTCCTGTTATATCATAGTTGACCACCTTTCTAGGTGCTTATTTAGTAGCTTCTATAAATAAGACTCAGATGTTCCTTCTCTAGAGGTTGCTTAATTTGATGATGTAATTGCATTCTTAAGTTTTTCAGTAATACAGTTATGTTGGTCGATTGTACTCATGTTTTCCAATGAATGAAATGAATTTATGAGTTTTTGCATCTGAATTTAAATTTTTTTGAGGGGATACTCATCCAATGGGGCCCACTTGGTGATTATTTTGTTCCTTAGTTAGTTAGTTATTTTCTCTTCAGTAATTAGCTAAGAATTTTCCACTGTTTGTTCATGTAGCCACTAGAATTCCATTTTGTGACTGTTCCTGCAGCCAAAGCAGATATAGTTGTTTCTTGTTTGTTCACTCAAATTTTCATTTATGTCATGCATTTCAGCTTAGTATAGTTATTGGTTGATGCTCAACACTTATGTTATTTCCTTCCAAGCAATTTAATTTCAGCATTGTGTCTTTCTTATCTATAGGATGAATATGGCTACCTTGGATTCCTAGTGCACATACTGTGCTGACCCATTTCAATTTTACGTCCCTAGGTTGACAATTTAAATTCACCTTCATGATGATTGAAATAGCTATTCAAGTTAGATGTCCAATCTCTGAATCACAGTTGGAAGGGCTTAGTTGTTAAGTCATTGTAGAAGGCCAATATTTTTGGCATTATTGCCAAGGATGGTATCAAACTAGGGTGTTATTTGGAGTCATTGATAGTTTTTCTTGTTGTATTATTTCTATCTAATTTGTTCTTAGTATACCCCTCATTTAGGAAAGTAATGACCCCCCTATTCTTTTTCTAATTCTTTATGTGAGCTGGCTAATAGTAAGTTGATACCGTATGCATAGAGAAAGGAGGACAGATGTTTGTGGGAGATTCGTTCCTAACAATCCTGATCTATTCTAGATAGTTGAGTATCACAATCTACCAAGAGAAGATGAAGAAGAAGAGCCACACCCCTTTGCTGATATATTTGCAGATCTGACTAGTTTTGAAGTTTCCTTTGAAGATCAGAATCTGACTAAGAACCCCCTTTCTTTGGAACTTCATCAGGCAGGCATGGGTGATGTAAATAGAAATAGACCTAACCAACTAGCTTTTCCTTTCCCCATTGCTCATCAAAATGAGGTAGAAAACCTCAAAAATATCCCTACCTCAGTCCTTCCTAAGTTCTATGGACTTGTCACAAAAGATCCTGATACATTCTTGTTCGAGTTTGATATACTCTACCAGAGTTATGACTATACCATTGATGCCCATAGGCTTAAGCTATAACCTACCACTTTGAAAGAAGCCGCATTAAAATGGTTCATGAGCCTAGGAAGAGATATTGTGGACACTTGGGAGGAAATGAAGAGAAATTTCCTTAAGAAATACAAGGAGTATTGTAGGGGCAGTGACATGAGAGGAGATGACATTTTTAGGATGCAGCAAAAGGAAGATGAGATTCTAGAATATTTCATTTCAAGGTTTCTATTTTTATTATAGAAATATCCACACCATACACTCAATGAGGATTCACATAAGCTATTTTTCTTAAGAGGAATTAATGATCGCTGCACATATGCCTTGGACCTTATGGGAGGATGATATATCACCCAAGTTCTTTGGGAGGACATCAAGAAGATATGTCAGAACTATTCTAGGGCAGCTTCAAAGATGGGGAGAGCTTACCAATATTCCATGGGTAAGTCATCTACTAGTGCATTTTCAAGGATGGAGATTACTCACTTAATGACAAAATTCAAGCAAGACATCATAAAAAATCTGGCTACTCAGTTGGATACACTTCAGGCTAAGAAGAAAAAAGAGGAGGCAAAGGCAATGTTGGTAGAATATTGCCCTCATTGCAAACAAAAGAAGAAGGATTAAAAATGCAAGATGATAGCTAATATTGATAGCAAGAAGATGACACTCGAGTTCAAGCTAATCTAGGGTGAAGAATATCAAGTCTACTATGTTGTATAAAGGAGGCCATGGGCTCTAAGACAAGGCATGCCACCAGATCCACTATCTTTTGTTGGGCCATATTTCAATTCTTATTCATCTGGTAACCAATGGAAACCCCCATATCCATCCAATTATGGAGGATATCCACCATAGCCTTGGAATAATCCTCCAAATTCCTAGCCCAACCACCAAAACTCTCCATCCTAGTGGTAGAAACCTCAAGAGAATTGGCAGTAGTTTCAAGGAAATTGGTAGCCACCTCCAAGAAACTAGCAACAAACATCTCAATCGAGGGGAGGACAACAATGGAAAAACCAAACAACCAGTTACATGTAGCCACCTTCTCAGCCCTAGAAGATTTCTATAATGCCTCCTTCTGCTAGTTTAAGTTATAATTCACCTAAACCTAATCAAATACCAGCTTAGACCACACCTAGCCCAAATAATAAACCACAACAACAACTAGTATACTCTGCTAATCCAAATCAATTCCTTGCATATGTTGTGAGTGTAAGTAACATCCACTTGCGTTCAGGAACTAATTTTTCAGCTCCTTCCATACCCATTATCACTGAGCTTCCTATGAAAGAAGAGGACCCTCTGAATGTCCCCATTCAGCTAAGTGCACCTAAAAATCTTGAACCAGCCCCAGTCAAGAAAACTGAACCAAAACCACCATTTCCCCAGAGGTTGGAGACTGTGAAATAAAAGGAAGAATAGGATGACATAAATTTTGACATTCTAGATTAGTTGAAGCATGTATGCATCCATATACCTCTATTTCAGGCCATAAATGATCTTCCCATATGTGGAAAAGCAATGAAGGAAGCATACCTTAAGAAGCTAGGTAGGAAGAAGAAAGACCCCACTATGGTTCATGTGGTGGGACAGTTGGCTGGCATCATGCTTGGGAAAGTGACTATTCCCAAATATAATGATCTAGGGAGTGATGTGGTAGGAGTGGTTATAAATGGGATCCAGATAAAGAATGCTTTGATTGGTTTGGGAGTAGCAATAAATGTAATGAATAAGGACATTCTACAACAACTGAATGTTGCAAGCATGAGACCTACTCCTATTATCTTGTAGCTTGCTGATAGTTCCAATATTAAGCCTGATGGGATAGTAGAGGATCTTGTGGTAACTCTAGACTATTGAGAGTACCCAAAAAAAAAAATTGATTCTTTATCCTAGGGCCACACTAGGCAGGTACCCCATTATTCTTGGAAGGCCATGGTTAGCAAAAATAAATGCCTATATTGGATTTCAGATAGGATACATGACCATTTTTAATGTAAATAGAACCAAAAATCTTGTTCTCTACCCTCCTTCTCAACCCTCTCATGATAGGAATGATTATGTATGGCCACATGTTGGTGAAGAGGTCGAGGAAGTTAATTCTATGCCATAACTTATGATGTTAAGTAGAAGTCCTTTCATGCAACTTCAAGATGAAGATGAAGTATTGTATAACATAATTAAAATACATTATGAGGTAGAGTAATCATCATCCTCTCATGCATTTTATTCTGTTGATCTAGTAAACACACTCCTACTTTCTCTTCTTGTAGTTGCTCTTCCTGCAGCCACTCTTCTTGCAGCCGCTCTTCCTATAGATGCTCTTCCTACTACTTAATTTCCTACAGAAATAGGTATGTCTCATACATTATTGGCACATAAACTCAAGGTACCAATAATTAGTGAAGAAGCTATGGTAGAGTTAACTACACAAGTGCAGGTGTCAGAAGGAAAATATCTAAATATTAATAGGAAATTGAGTGAAGAACAACAATTGTCATTGGAAAAATTACTAAAGGCCCACTAGTGCTCATTTGAATGGGATTATCATGATATGAAGGGGTTTGACCCTAATATTTTCACTCATAAGATATACATAAGAAATGATTTCACACCAGTGAGACATCAACAAAGAAGAATTAACCCAACATTGAGAGAAATTGTAAAAGGGGAACTACAGAAGTTGCTAGATGCAAGATTTATCTACCCCATTTTAGATAGCCAATGGGTGTCCACATTGGTGATAGTTCCCCAAAAAATAGGGAAGTCATGAGTTTGTGTTGATTACAAGAAACTTAATGTTGCCACCAAAAATGACCATTTTCCCTTACCTTTCATAGATCAAGTTTTTGACTCACTTGCAGGAAAGCTGTACTTTTCTTTCCTAGATGGATTCAACGGCTATAACCAAATCCAAATTGCACTAGAGGACCAGGAGAATACCACCTTGACCAATCCATGGGGGACCTATGCCTACTAATTACTTCCATTTGGCTTATGCAATGCACATTCAACATTTCAAAGGGAAGTCATTAGCATATTTTTAGATATTTCTCTTGATTGCTCATAAATCTATATGGATGACTTCACTACTTATGGTGTCGATTTCAATGAAGCATTGGAAAATCTTAGGAGATTCCTATAGAGATGTAAAGACCACAATCTATCTTTAAATAGTGAAAAGTGCTTCATGATGATGTAGGAAGTAGTTCTTCGACACTACATCTCTCACAAAGGAATTCAAGTAGATCCTACAAAGATTGAGGTGATCACCAATCTACCTATCCCTGCAAAACAGAAAGATGTAAGGAGTTTCTTAGGAAATGTAGGTTATTATAGGAGGTTCATCAAATAATTCAGCAAAATTACAACACCATTATATAATCTACTAACTAAAGATGTTGAATTCCAATGGACATAAGACTGTGACAAGGCATTTTCTGACTTGCAAGCAGCTTTGACTCATGCTCCTGTACTCAAGGGTCCTAATTGGGAGCTTCATTTTCATAGCCATATAGATTCATCACACTATGTTATAGGAGTATTCTTAGGATATAAAGAAGGATCTATTGAAAATGTTATTTATTTTGTCAGCAAAAATTTGTAGGGAGCTGAATTCAACTATAGAGTGACAAAAAAAGAAATGTTGGTAGTGATCTATGCCCTAAACAAATTCAAGCACTACATAACAAGCTACCGGATCTTTGTGCACACCAATCATGCGACCATTATATACCTCATGAATAAACCCTTGATCTCAGGTAGGCTAGCAAGATGGTTATTGTTGATGTAAGAGTTTGACATAAACATTGTGGATAAACTAGCGAAGGCCAATGTTGTTGCAAAATTTCTTTTGAGATTGATTTAACCAGAAGACAATCAAGTTGTAGATGACTCTTTCCCTTATGATCATCTATTTTCCATCAGTATACAAACACCCTGGTATGCTGACATAGCTAATTATCTGGTCATGGGGAGAGTTCCTCCTCATTTCTCTCCAAAAGAGAAGAGGGTGCTCATTGAAAAAAAATTTATTTTCTCATGGATTGTTGGATGTTTTTTCTACATTGGACCAGAACATGTCATGAGGAGATGTGTGAGGGAAGATGAGACATATCAAATTTTGCATGCATGTCACAATGAATCCTGTGGAGGACATTTTGCAGTAGGAGGACAGTGATGAAGATCTTGAACATAGGATATTACTAGCCCACACTCCACAAGGATGCAAGGAGATATACAAGGAAGTGTGACAGATGCCAGAGGATGGGCTAACCAACCAAATCTAATGAGATGCCACTTTACCCCCAAGTAGTAATCACTCCATTTGATAAGGGGGGATTGGAATTTGTAGGACCCATTCATCCTCCATCAAATGGTAAATCCTATATCTTGGTATGCACTGATTATGTAACCAAGTGGGTAGAATTTAAGGCCATGAAGCATGCAAGAGACAATAAGGTTACAAAATTTCTTTATGAGGAAATTTTCACATGGTATGGGGTTCCAAGAGAGATAGTGACTACTCAAGGGGCTCAATTCACTTCAACCACTATTACAACACTAGTCAATGAGTACAACATTAACAACATGAAGTCTACTCCTTATCACCCCTAGGCCAATGTCCAAGTTAAAGTGACCAACAAAGAAATTGAAGCAATTCTGACCAAAACAGTGGCTATTTATAGAGAGGATTGGGCAAGCATACTACCAGAAGTTGTTTGGGCCTACAAAACTACACGATTCACTCCATTTGAGCTACTATATGGAAAGACAACTATGATTCCCATTGAATTTTAGCATAAGACACTTACGACCGTAGTAGACATGGAGATGAATATCTTAGAGGCATAAAGGGATAGAATCATGCAGCTGAATGCTTTGGATGAGATGAGGAAGGTAGCCTTGCATCACATAGAGGTAGTGTAAAATTAGAGAATAAGGTGGAATGAAAAATTCATCGAGGATAAGAAATTCCAGCCACGTGACTGGGCACTACTCTATGACTCAAGGTATCAATAAAATGCAAGAAAATTGTAGACAAGGTGGCTAGGACAATATGAGGTTGCTGAAATTTTTTCCAATGGAGTTGTTCAGCTCACTACCATTGACCCTATCAAATTTAAGCTGCTCATCAATGATCATCGCCTCAGGTTGTATCACAATCCAAATTCCAAGGAGGATCTCCTATAGAAATTACCTCACCATGCAACACCCAAAATTCCTATAGCTAAAGGAAGTAGACCTAGTGTCCCTCCTTCTGGCTAACTAAGGTATGTAACTTGTCATAATAAAGACTTCCAATTTTGTGGGGGTCCACTTCTTCACCCATCTACCCATCCATTCCACCTTTCTCTCTCTTCCTCATGCTACCATCATTTCACTTCATTCCATTCCACCTCACTCCATTCCACTTTCATTAATTTCCTAGCTGATTTCTTGAAAAGTAGCCAGTAATTTCTCCACAATCTTTGCAAAAAAATTCCACAAATTTAGGTACGTCTGCATCAATTGTTATATCTTAATTGTTTTTTAGTATATTAATTTAATTTTTGTACATTAATATGGATGCTCTTCATAGCATGTAATTATTCCCTACACCTATCAAATCATCATTCCACCTCACATGTGAGGACACATGTGCAAATTTAGGTTGGCAGGGGAAGTGTGAATACCATGTCTGTGTGTCTATCCATATTGGTTCACGTCAACCAAGTCTAAGTTATTGAGCCAACTTGATTTCTGAGTGAGATGAAAACTCACATGCATAAAACAACATAAACCACCACCATTTTCCTTGATCATAGCATTCATTTATTACTAGTTTACTGCATTTATTTCCCCTATCATAATATTAAGCCAAAAGGTAAAATTCAGACGATACTGGTGTTCAAAATTTGGTAGTGTTGTAGGAAGGAGAAGTTTGTTTATCAAAAAAATATTGCATGAAAGAAAGCTTTGTAGAGTGATTGTTTGATTGCAGAAAACTAAACAATGGGAGGTGGGTTAAGTCAAAATGAACCCACGGTTCATGATGTATTACTACAGGATACACCTTTCCTAGCCGATTTTAGAAACTGTGGATGGTTAGATTATTTTTTGAACTTAAATGGTTTTGATGAAGACGTTGCTTTGGAATTTTCCCAAACATTGTCTGGAGGAAAGGCCATGGTAAAAGGGTTGGAGGTCATAGCCATAGAGGAGAGGATTGCAAAAGTTACATGGTTGCATGCCGACGGTGAACATTACCCTACTATCAGAGATGCCAGGTCAGCTAGGGTTGAATTTATAGAACCTCATGACCCTCTATTGAGTGTGGAAAAACAAGGTGTGAAGAAAATTTCTCTACCTGAGCCATGGAAGCAAGTAGTAGTTTATGTTGTGAAGTACATTACCTACGAAGTTCATCAGTCAAATCTATATTCCATGCATTTCAAACTCTTAAACAACATGAAGCATGAAAGAAGAATGAATGTGCCAAACATGCTATACCACCTTCTTTCAATCATGGCAGCTGAGACTTAGAAAGGTAGGGACACTTTTTTTTCCCACCATTGTCTAATCAAAATATTAGTTAAGAAGCCTCTACATGATGTGTCTGATATAACTTGGGAAGAATTCTTGAATATTGATCAAATTAGACCTAAGCATTTGTGACCTAGGTTTTTTACTCAACCTCGTAGGGCTATTAGGAGAATGTGAGAAATGTTTGAGCCACACCTGGAGCCTCAACTTCTGGTGTGATCCCTAGTGTAAACCCTCCTCTAGCTAAGAAAAAACATAGAGATTAGTTCTTTTGAGGTTGAACATTCAGGCAAAGAAATTTCCTCTCTAGATTACGACGATGATGTTCCTCTTAGAATCCTAAGGAGAAATAGGGAAAAGAAGGAGGTAGAAATAAGAAAGGGAAAATCTAAAAAGCAGGCAACAGAAAAAGAAGTGCCAAGCTCTAAGAAATGGAAGGCTGGTAGTTTTCTTCCTACAACAAAGGAAAAGCATGAAAGCCCTCGTAGAAAATCAAGACTGACTAGGCCAACCTTTGGTGTATCTATTGAGGGAATCCCTAAGCCTAAAGAAACATCATGGGAGGATATATAAGGTCCAATGGGGTAGGTGAATGTCTAGGAAAAGGGTATATTTGAGGAAGCAACAAACTTAATGCTAGTAGATCTTGTTGACATTGTTGAACAAGTTGAAAGACAAGTGTATGAGGAAAACTAGGATCTCCTACAACAAGACAAGAAGAAAGAACAAGAACTAGAGGTCATGTAACTAGAACTGGGAGAATAGTCAGCACCCCTGTAGCTGGAATTGGCTAAACAAATAGAAGCCTTGCAGGTGGTACTCTATGTAGAGCAAGCAAAAGTGCCAGGAATTTTTTTCGTAGGAATGCACAGGCCCTTTGATTCTTCAATGCACATGGTATTCATTAACTTGTGGAAATAAGTGAAAATGAGGGAATAATAATGGAAAGCAGAGAAACGTAGGCTAAAGAGGGAAATTCAAAAGAGAAATGAAGAAATTGCCTCTTTAAAGAAAAAGGTGGATAATATGGTAGCCTGAGTACCTCAGATCTTAGAGTGTAGGAATCCTCCAAGGGTTTGTGCTTTTTATTTGAAGGAGAAGCACCTTTCTTTTAAACTAGCAAGGATTGTTTTAGGTTTGAATCCTTCCATTGAGACCCCTCTTGAATTTTTGAATGCTTATCGGATTGCTCCTCTTGAAATGATTTTATTTTGTGTGAATTCTATTTGCATAATTATGATGTGACCCAAGACCATGATTGGAATCCACTGTTGTATGTTGGAAATTTCCAATTAAGGGCATTTATTTCCTAGATATAGAATGAAGTTAGTTGGGGAAAGTAGTTCAAGACTTATAGGCAAATTGAATTCAACACTCCCCTACCCATTCGGGCTGAATCTAGAAATTCAGGAGACATTTTCAGGGATTGGCACAAAATTCTATACCAACCAAGCTATGGCAATAGGATCCTACTTGAGAGAGAAGTAGTTTATAAAGAATATGAGGAGGTAGAAAAAATAACAAGGGAATTTGTAATGGGATACCTGTCACAGAGGTGGAACAACCTAACTAATGATTTGAAAAAAGTTGAGCCTCATTCTACGTAGAACTATGTTGTATCACTTAAGAGAGTTGATAGATATATATAGATTGGAAGGACAAAGGGAAAATTTTGGATTCCACTAAATTTTCAGCCACCTATCCTATTGTGGCCTATGCCAAACTTTAGGTACTACCAGTATGACATAGATACAAAGAGACAAAGATAGAGCGGATTGGATAGACAACAAGGGTTTTATAAGGACCCTAATTCAAGAACAACGAAAATTGATGTAGTACAACTGACATTTTCAAATTTTAGGGCATTGACCAAGAAAAAGAACAACCCTTCCTCTACTAGAAGACCAACAAAACCTTAGGTTGGGGGGAGTGATGAGTCTAGTTTATGGTTCAATTTTGATAGAGTTTATTATCCATTTGCTACAATTTTCATAGACTTTGATTCTTGGATGTTGACCTTTTTATGATATTTTCTTAAAACCATAGACTTTGGACATGAACTTATTTTTTACAACCTTTAAATTACATTGGCATGCTATATGAACTATCTATGTTAATTCTACATGTGATTAATGAATGTCACTTTGAGATAGTTATAGATATGTAGTTGTTGTGTGTACTAATATTGGCATGCAGATATAATTAAAGGCCTACAATTATGGAAGATTCTACCAGTTGGGCATCCACCATACTGATTAACAAGGTGGTCATTCAATGAGGGAAGACTCTCGATGGTGGAAAGATTCCTCATTCAAATCAAAGTTGTAACCACCTTATAAATGATCTTAATTTTCTATTGAGAAAATATAGGCATTACTGTTGTGATGAGTTCATGTTAAGGCAAACATGCCTAACCAGATTTATGCATCTATAACTACCTCTCCACTTTTTATGCTTTCCCTAATGTGGTGTCCTCCTGTTATGTCAGAGTTTACCACCTTGCTAGGTGCTTAGTGAGTAGCTTCTATAAATAATACTCAGATGCTCCTTCTTTAGAGGTTGCTTAATTTGATGATGTACTCATATTCTTAAGTTTTTCAATAATATAGTCATGTTGCTCAATTGTACTCATGTTTTCCAATGAATGAAACATAGTTATATGTTTGTGCATCTAAGTTTACAATTTTTTAAGGTCATTCTCATCCAAGGGGCCCCAATTGGTGATTATTTCATCCCTTAGTTAGTTAGTTAATTTTTGTTTAGTAATTAGTTAAGAATCTAGCACTGTCTATTCCTATAGCCACTAAAATTCCATTCTATAACTATTCCTACAACCAAAGCAGACAAAGTAGTTTCCTATTTATTCGCTCAGATTTTTATTTATTCCATTCATTTTAGCTTAGTATAGTTATTGGTTGATGCTCAACACTTATGTTATTTCCTTCCAAGCAATTTACTTTCAACATTGTGTCTTTCTTAGTTGTAGGATGAATATGGCTACTTTGGAGTCCTAGTGCACATATTGTGCTGACCCATTTCAAGTTTATGTCCCTAGGTTGACAATTCAAATGCACCTTCATGATGATTGAAAGAGATACTCAGGTTAGATGTCCAATCTCTGAATCATAGATGTAAGGGATTAGTTGTTCAATCATTGTAGGAGTAAAAAATTCATAAATTCAAAATTATTCATAAAATAATGTTCTTATATATTTGATGAATAAAAAATATTAACACCCTTACTTGCCATCCTATTACCCTAAACCCTAAACCAATTTCCTAAGGGTTCCTAATATGATATTTCTTAAGGGGATCAAAGAAGATCTCAAAATTTGGTGAAGTTTCCCAAGGAAACCAAATATAATAATAATATGCATTCAATATTTAGTGATTAAACTATAGCTTAGATCCTTCCCACCTTCCTCTTGTTAGGGGTGTTAAGGCCTCAAACATATCAAGAGAAGCTTCTGACGGAAGGGGAGGATGGAGGATTCTCATGATAAGATCTTGCAAGATTATAATATGAATGAGATTTCATGAGGTTGGTTAGTAAAAAAAAGAGCTATCTTAATCAACTGTTCCACAAGAAAATGTTGTTCTGTGAAGAAAAAATGGTTTGCTAAATGATTCAATGCAATTGCACAGTATGGGTATATAATTTAAAGGCTCTACATATATTTTCCATTCTTCTATTAAAACTACCTTTTTCACTAACTTGCAAGTCTATTATTCCAAGGGCCACCCAAGCTTCAACATTTTTCAGGTTCTATCAAGTCCATTATTTGGAAGGAACACATTTTGGAAGCCTTTTATGTTTCAAACTGTAACTAACATTGTAGCGATATCATGAGTAGCTCAATCAATAAAAATTTTATAGAACATTGCAAGGCCTTTTAAATACCCTTTAAATATTAAATTTTAGTAAACACATAGAGTTGAGAAAGATAGTGCTTTATTATTTATGGTTTATTTGTAGTTTGACATTGATGTAAGAAAATAGTTAAAGCTAGAAGCACTATATTGAACTTCACCAAATTTTATCCCCTTAAACCATCAAATGTTTTGTCTTAGGACCTTACTTAATAGATCCCCTTAATCCATCCTATTAACCTAAACCCTAAACCCTAAATCCATCATTTTGTCTTAGGACCTTAATTCATAGATCCCATTAAGCCATATTATTACCATAAACTCTAGACCCTAAACTCTAAACCCTAAACCCTAAAGCCATCATTTTGTCCTAGGACCTTACTAAAATTTGGTTTCCTTGGGAAAATTAACCAAATTTTACTCCCTTAAGCGATGCCATTTTGTCCAAGGACCTTACTTCATAGATCCCCTTAAGCCATCCTATTACCCTAAACCCTAAATCCTTCATTTTTTCCTAGGACCTTAATTCATAGATCCCCTTAAGCCATACAATTACCCTAAACCCTAAACCTTAAACCCTAAATCCTAAAGAATTCATTTTTTACTAGGACCTTAGTGAAATTTGGTTGCCTTGGGAAACTTCACCAAATTGTATTCCCTTAAACCATGCCATTTTTTCCTAAGACCTTACTTCATAGATCCCCTTAAGCCATCCTATTACCCTAAAACCTAAACCCTAAATCCATCATTTTGTCCCAGGACCTTAGTTCATGGACCCCCTTAAGCCACCCTATTACCCTAAACCCTAAACCCTAAACCCTAAAGAATTCATTTTGTCCTAGGACCTTAATGAAATTTTCTTTCCTTGGGAAACTTCACCAAATTTTATTCCCTTAAGCCATGTCATTTTGTCCTAGGATAGGTACTTCATAGATCCCCTTAATCCATCCTATTACCCTAAATCCTAAATCCATAATTTTTTCCTAGAAACTTAATTCATAGATCCCCTTAAGCCATCCTATTACCCTAAACCCTAAAGAATTCATTTTATCCTAGGACCTTAATGAAATTTGGTTTTCTTGGGAAACTTCACCAAATTTTATTCCCTTAAGCCATGAAATTTTGTCCTAGGACCTTACTTTAAAAATCCCCTTAACCCATCCTATTACCCTAAACCCTAAATCCATCATTTTTCCCTAGGACCTTAATTAATAGACCCCCTTAAGCCATCCTATTACCCTAAACCCTAAATCCTAAAGCCTTAATTTTTTCCTAGGACCTTAATGAAATTTGGTTGCCTTGGGCAACTTCACCAAATTTTATTCCCTTAGGCCATGTCATTTTGTCCTAGGACCTTAAGTCATAGTCCCCCTTAAGACATCCTATGAGGACCCCTTTAAAAGCCAACATAATTTCTCCTAATTTAATGTAAATTTTAATGAGATTTCACATCAAATTAACAGATAATTATTTGTTCACTCATGTAACATGCCTTAGACATAAATGAGGCTTACACATTTTATCATTTTTATTCAATTATTCCATTTATATTGAATGGTTTAAGGGGATTTTTAAACATGTATATTAGATTTTGAATTTACAATATTTTGAATTCAGTAATGACGATATTTGTAATGCACCTCCATGCCCTCCATCTCCACCACCTTCACCTCCACCTCCACCTCCACCCAGTCCACCTCATAATCCCCCAAATCCACCACTTGAATCCTTTAGTGCTCAATTACAAGTAGATATTTATGTGAATGTTAGATCCATTCATGATCAAATCAATACTATTCAGAAACAAGAATGTATTGCACCACATTTGAGGAATTTTGCATCTATGATGCAAAATGTTGTCGATGTTGTTAGGTCCTTGGATGTGGTCTTAGATGAGCATCAAAAATGGCTAGAGGAGAGGAGAAAGTATGATTCTAAAAGGAAAACACAAAGAAATGAAGAGATTTAGTAGAGAGCTGCAACACTTTATTAAGACAATGATCTTATATTTATGAATTTATGAATTTGGTTGTGAAATGGATAGTTTTTAGTGATGAACTTATCAATATAATAGTATTTAATGATGAATTTATAATAGTATAATTTATGACTACTATCATAATTTATCTTGTTGGAAAAATGTAATTTACATGAATTAGACATAAATGTGCTTTTTGTGAATGTTTTAAGTTTATTTTTCAATCTGTACATGTATTAAAATTGCATAGTTCTAGATCTTAAGTTTTGAATTTTTATGTACACATGGTAAAGTTGAATGATGTATGCATACATTATACATCCTATTTTTATTTTAAAAATGTATGTCTCTTAAATTTTGAAATTTGTATGTGCATTCTCAAGTTGAATTAATGTATGTATGTGTATGTATATGTACGTACATCCTATTTAAAAAAAATTACATGTACCTTTAAAATTTAACTATTTCTTGTAATTTTATAAGTTTGTTAGATTTGTATAATTTAGTATAGGTTCACTTATATATATCATGGATCAATTTGATATTGATGGTATCATTAATCTGTTGAATGAACCAAATAATAAGAGGGGGGGGGTGATGAATCAATATCCACACAAAATTATTGAATAATTACTTCTAAATTTTTTGCAACATTGGGTGAATGAATAACAATAACAAAAAATGAGATTCCACAACACAAGAACACAAGATTTTATGGGGAAAAGCCAATGAGGGAAAAACCACGGTGAGGATTAGTTTACAATATATAGTTATATCAATACTGGTTACAAAGAGGCTCACTATTAGATACAAAAATCTCATTGCTTACAAGGACTCACTATCCAAACATGGAGGATCACTTCCTACAGAAATTGTGTAAACAAAAGTTGGCTAACTGCCCAATTTGAACTGATGAAGTTACACCACAAGTGCAGATTTAGTTCTAATAATGCTGAGAGTATTTTCTCGCATGACAAAAAACTAATCTTCAAACATCTATTTGCACATTTCACATATACACCCACACTTCTTCTTCTCTTTGCATTCACATTCCTTTCACCCCATCTCATCTTCTAACCATGTTGCATATATACCTAATATATCTACATGCATAAACTAGGTCCACCTAATTGAATGCAATTTATATTTTCAAAATGATAACTTGTCTACTTCATGTAAATTTTTTCAAAATTAATTCACCCATGTCATGCAACATCATGTAAGTTGGGACCAAAGTTGGGTCTCACATATAATTTGTAATCCATTATAGACTAAATATTAGGTCGGCCATGATTAACCTAATACTGAAATATAACCACAAAAACTTATGCCAATGCATCACCCAAACATATGAAAATCTGAGATTACATACACACATGCTTCCAATAGACATAATCCTTTTCCCAAAACCTTAGATCATACTGATTACTGGAGAGAATATGTGGACCAAATTACCAGAGATACTGGATCAAATACCAGATGAGATAAGTGTGATCTACACACCAGTGCAAGGTACTAGACCAGCATGGTGACATCAATGCTGATATAAGACATACTTCCAACAATCTCCCCCTTTGGCATTGATGAAAACATGTGAAAATAGTACAATTCAAAATTCTCCTTCAATCTCCACAAAAAAATTCTTTCGAAACTCCAAATTTATCCAAATCTCTCCCCCTTTGACATCACTGGAAAAGGGCATAAAAAATATGTAAAAATGGTGACATCTAAGATTAAAAAATCCTAATTCTTTCAAAATTTCAAAACTTTCCAGCATCCAATCTCTCAAACCAGAATGACACTTTTCACTTGAAATACCTTTTTCTACCATTCTTTGATAACAAGATGTAATTTCTTCCATTCAAGTACTAAAAAATCCATTCTTGTACACATACTTTCCAATAGAGCTAGTAGAGTAAAGGAGGATGACCAATCTATGGATGAACATTGTTTTCCATAGTCTTTTGCATCAAAGAGTATTCCAAAATGATGGCCTAATCAGAACTCAACAATTTCCTTAAGAAGCCAGAAGGTCTTCCCTACATCATCCCTTTTTCTCTACACAATGATAATTTTAGCTTGTAGTTCACCAACTCTTAGCCTTTTCTTTCCTTCTTTGTCTTCAAAAATATCAAAATTCTTTCCAATGATGTTTACTTTGGATTTAATTGTTCAATTTTCCTTCTAAAATTATCAACTGTAGCGAGCCACCGAAGATAATATTTGTATATGTCTGAAATTTATTTTATGCACTTCTTCATCTCCATGACTAGTTTAGATAACCTCTGCTTTACTTTATAATATCTCTTTTCAACCAAGGCTTCCAACTTGCGTCTTTTTGGACATTCAAGCAACATTATTTCTTCTACTATTTCAACTAAATTTCCAGGTAAGGAATAAGAAATGATAGATAAATCAATACCTTTATGAAGTATATATTCAACTAAGGCATCATCAATTTTAAGTTTGTCAATAGGAGAGGTCGTACTCCATAAATCACAAATTTTCTTGATTTTCCCTTTTATCAATGTAGACCAAATGCCATCTAGATCAAAATATTTTGATCCAGCCAAACATTATTCTTCTTCCTTCTCTTCACGAATAACAATGATGTTTTTAGAAACAAATTTTCTTTTCTTCGATTCAAGAGGCGAATCACTAGTGACTAATTCCAACTCTTTTATTTCAAACAAAGAACCTTCCTCAAATTGACTCAACATAGTTTCAGAAGAGCTCATTACATTATGCAAGGATAAGAATTTTTTTTTTACACACACTTGCTTTATCCTCTAAAATTTCCAAGTGTCTACATATCTATCTTGCAATGGGAATACCAGATTCCCACTCAACATATTTATTTCCCAATAGAAATTTCAAAAAATAAAGTACCAGACATGTAAGAAAAGACCCAAAATGGAATGGGAATCCTTCTCCCAGTGACATTCGTATGTTCTCAATGATATTTTCAAGAATTAGCTTACGTAGATCAAATTGTGTGTTCTCTTTTACCATTTTATGCGCCAAATACATTGAAATGTCCAAAGTGGAGCTTTCTGAATTTTTGAAATAAATATTATAAGATATATCATACGCAACATACCTAGCCAAGGAATCAATGATAGTATCAATCAATAGTTCTTGAGGATCTTTGTCAACTCTTGTCATTTCCTCTACTTCCTTGTATTTTATAGTCTTCCATCTAGGAAGTTCTCCAACGCTGCACAGTCTGATAACCGCTTTGATTTCTTCCTTCGTAATAGGATAGGATTTATCCAATAAAATGATGTCATCCTTGAATTTTCTCTAAAGGAACAAAATAAATTCTCTATCAACAATCCAAGGGAATTTTCCCCATAAATCCAAACCTATGGTTTGTATGTTTTGTAAGTCGCTTGGTTCCAACCCTAATTACATCTTTATTTTTCAATGATCGAATTCATCTAGTTTGACTCCTTTTACCTTTAGAGTGATATTACAATTCGATCCTCTATTAGAAGTTTCCATTATAGCGCTTAAAATTCAACAAGAAAATTCTTCTATTACCTTCCTCAGCAACTATGAGATAGGGAACCTTCCGTCACCTACTTTTGAATGTCCACAATGTTCTCTTCGAAGGTCTTCAAATCACTTTAGAAATGCTTCAAGAGAGTTCCAAATCACTCTACAAATCCTTCGAATGCATTTAATGATCAAAATGATTTGTCAAAGTTCCTTTATACTCCATAATTTTTCCCTAACTGACATTAATTGTAAAAATCTGACAAAACTTTTCTTCCACTCTACTAAGAAACCTTAATTCACTCCACAAAAGAACATGCTCGCTCTTTTTCTTCATGTTTCTTTTGAATCACCTTTGTCCTATCATTCCTTACAACATATCCACGTGTAATCACCTGACACGTTGCACTTTTGGGGGTTTAATTTATTTTTTGATAAATATCCCCCTAAGACCATGTCAGGTCTAATTCTTGAAGGATTCATCTGCACCGAATGAGGGTACAAACTCATCATAATTTTCTATTTCTTCTTTATTTTTCTACATCTTTCTCATTTTTTACTTAACCTCTTCCTTATCAATCTTTTCCACTGGTTTATTATCTTCCACTGGAGCAGATTACTTTCCCTTTTTACTTATGCACATGTTTGAAATATGTCCCAGTTTCTTGCAATAGTAATATACAACATTTTTCTATCTTGTCTGGTTTCCATTAATCCTCATTCTCCATTGATTCACTTTATGTACAAACATGTTATAGGTATAGAAATATACATCAAATGATTGATTCATCCCTTTTCCATTGAACCTATTCATCATCACCTAACTAATCATCTTTACGGAAGATCTGCACTCAATAGCTTAATGCTTGATCTTCTTGAATGTATTACATTGTCTGAAGAAGGGACCAATAAAACGATTCATCCTACTCCTACACTAAGTTGCCTTATGACCAAATTTATTACGTGAAAAAAAACACCATTCAATGATGAGTACCTTTTTGCATTTGGTTGTCTGATAGGTGATCTCCTTCCAGAGTTTCTTTTCTTCTTTCCTTTATCTTGATTCTTCTTATTGATTATTGGATTTGAGTTCTGCATTTTTCCGTAAGCTTCATTACCTAAGCCACTTTTGTCTTTTGAAGGTTTTTGTCCTGCTATTAATTCATCAAGCTTGGTGGAGCTTGTCTTAAAGTCATCTTCACAAAGTTTTTCTTTCTCAAGTTTTTCTTTCAATTTTATTACTTCCTGTTCAAGCCTAGAGAAAACATCAGCCTTGCTTTGTATCACTATTTTCAAGAATTTTTCAACTTTCTTCTTTTCATCAATCTTCAATTTTAGTCTGATATTCTCATCATTTGCTTGCTTCAATTCCTCACTCACTTCTCTATATATTTCTTTGAATTTCTTTAACTGCTCTTTCAATTTTTGGACAAATTCATTTGCATCATCTAGATTTTCCTTTAGGTATCTATTTTCAATTTCAACCTTGTCAAGATCTTCAAGGGCAGTCCAAAGCTCTTCTTTATCAATTTGTTCAATCTGCAGGATCTCCCTCAAGGTGTTAGAATTCTCCATAGGAACTAGAGCTCTAATACCAATTGTTGAATGTACTAGATACTGAGAGGGGGGGTGAATCAGTATCCACACAAACTTATTGAATAAATAATTCTAAATTTGTTGCAGCATAGAACAAATAAGAGAAATAAATAAAAAAATGAGATTCCACAACACAAGAACACCAAATTTTACTTGGAAAACCCGATGAGGGAAAAACCATGGTGAGGATTAGCTCAAAATATATATAGTTATATCAATATCAATTAAAAAGATGCTCACTACCGGATACAAAAATATCACTACTTATAGGGACTCACTATCCAAACATGGAGGCTCACTACCCACAAAAATTGGGTAACCCCCAAAGCTGAACTGATGAAGTTACACCACAAGTGCAGATTCAGTTCCTTTCATTTGTAGAGTATTTTCTCACATGAGAACAAAATAATATTCAACCATCTATTCATATAGTTCACTTATACACCCAAACTTCTTCTTCTCTTCTCATTCATATTTCTTTCACATCATCTCATCTTCTAACCCTTGCATATATGATATATCTGCATGCATCAATTAGGTCAGCCTAATTGAATGCAATTTATATTTTCAAAATTATAACTTGTTAGCTTCATGTAAAGCTTTTCAAAATTATTTGACTTGTGTCATGCAACATCATGTTAGCTGGGACAAAATCTTGGTCTCACATATAATCCAAAATCCATTATAGACTAAATATTAGGTCAGCCACGATTAACCTAATATTGAAATGAAACCACAAAAATTGATGCCAATGCATCACCCAAATATATGAACATCTGAGAGTACATACATACACGCTTCCAAAAAACATAAGCCTTTTCCCAAAACCATTGATCATACTGATTATCAAAGAGAATATGTGGACCCAAATACTAGATCAAATACTAGATGAGATAAACATGATTTTCACACTGATGCAAGGTACTAGACCAACATGGTGACACTAATGACAATATAAGACATACTTCCAACATAATCCACCTCCTCAGGAACCTCCACCTCCACCCCCTCTACCTACCCCTCCCCCTCCACCCCCTCCACCTCATAACATCCCACCTCCACCACCTGCAAGATCGGATGAGGCTCGCTTGCTAGCACAAATCAATGAAAATGTTGCATCCATTCAAAATCAAATCAATTCTATACAAAATGAAGCATTGATTCGACCACATGTTTGGAATTTTTCATCTATGATGCAAAACATGGTTGATTCCATTAGGTCTATTGATTCTGACTTAGATAGGAATCAATGAGATAAGGAGGATATGAGACAATTTTATTCATATGGTTCCTCTTATAAAATAGTTTTGGACTTAAAAAAAAAAAAATCCCATCTAGCACCTTTATTTATTGATCCTAACACTCGGTAGCCCATTCCTATAGCTAAATATAGAATATCCACGAGGTGGTACATTCATCAACAAATGACTGTACATTTTTGGGAGTGATGGTGGATGGTATTTGAACATCCACCACGTGATAATCTGGAGGTCCCTTTATACTTTTTGAGGAAACTATATGTATATTATTTTGGGGGGGAAAAGCCCAATTATTTTGGCTTTAAATCATTTTAGTGTGTTGGTGGTAGTATGAAACAATAGAGGTTAGGGGCATGGGTTGATCCCCAATACCCCATGCATGCAAAACCTCTTGTTTCTCCTCTTTCACCTTCCATTCCTGCACTTGTGCATCAACGTGCAGTGATATCCACATTAGGATCTTTGAGTATGCTCGCAGGAAACACTGATGAACATACTTCTGCTTTATTGATTGGGGAGCCTAAAGACCATGAAAATGGAGGATCACTCTCTAGAGTTGGTCCTAGTACCAATCCATGAGTTTCAACACCTCATGTATGTACTAGTTTCCATCAGTAATGCTATGGACCTAATCAAGCTACACCTAGTTTGGGTGGACATGGAGATTCTAGTGGATTATCTAGTCGCATCAGTTCATTCATAGAATTTATTATTGCAGAGCATTACCCTACAGATAGTGTGACACATGTATAAATATGCAACTACATGTTGAATTTATAAGAACTTTAATGAACATATATATAAAAAAAAATTGCAATGTTTTAACAATCAAATTGTTTGGTGTAGATGATATTGACCATAGGGGAATGATCGAATCCTCGAGTACATATGTTGACACCACTGCTAGTTAGAAACCCTTATGGGGTATTTTGATTTCAATTTTTTAAATTAAGTATGAAATAATTTTTTAACTTGAATCTTTAATTTGTAATTCAATCATGAACATATGTTTTAAATATTTAAGTTGGTTCAGAGGACTCAATCGACTTCCATGTCAATTCCACCTAAGGGGTTATCAAGCGCTCGTCAATTGTCGAGTGACTCACATCAGGTGTAGGTACATTTATATTGTAAATTATTTAACTTGTTACTATACTTATAGTTATGAATTTTGAACTCACTATTTATAAAATGTGCATGTACAAGTAAATACTATAAGTGTTATGTCTATATGTATGTCTAGGTTGACACTTTGGATATTTAATATACCCCATGCTCCCTTTGGGTTATTTTTAGTGCTTTTCTTAGCTTTCAATCATGCTCGATAATATTAAACAACCTTCATTAAAATTTTTAACATTCTTTGTTCAATAGTGTCATGTGTCACTGAATCGCACACTGAAGGAAAGCTTCCCTTCTATTCTCTTCCAGGCCCCGACCTGCTCCCGCATGTCAACAAATCAAGCATGATGGGCTTGCTTCCATATAACTCTCTTTCGGGCCCCGAATTCTTGCCACGTGGCCTTCGCCCATGCAAACCTTGGCGAGCCCCTCAAGTAGTTCCAAGAGCAAGAATGCTACCACATGTCTTCTCATCGCAAGCTCTCATAAAAAGACAAGCAGGATGGACTGCATGCTATGAAGTGCTGCCACGCATTCCTTTGACGTGACTACATAGAAGGGAAGAGTGATTTTAATGCCAAGCTTCCAAACTATTCCACACGTTCTAACTATTTTTGCTATAAGGTGACACTTGTTTTCATAGTATCGATCGAGACCACTATCATTATTTTGCAGGGTATGTATCTGGCTGGCGAATGACTAGATCCATGTTTGGGAATATTTCTATTACAAAGACCATCATGAATCATTTCTGAAAACATTATGATTCATGATGAATATATTTTTACAATCTTCAAACGGTTAATGCCCTTGGCTACATATATACTACTTCTCTTGTGAAGTAGAGGAGCTTCTTCTTCTTTACTAGTGAGTTAGTAAGCAGTTGAAGTAGCAACTACTGAATTGATTATTACTAGCTTAGAATGTCCATAGAAGGATCAAGGAGACACCAAGCCTTTATTTTATTAGATTATTGTAAAGACTTGTAGAGTGTGCCCTTGTGATTTGGCATATTTGTATCTTAACTATTGTTAATTCTATAGTATGTTGTTTCTGAAATAGTTTGTTTGCAACTTCCATAATTTGAATAGAATGTTGAGTTGAAATCATATCCTTAAATATTTTCTTTCAATTTACCTCTGTGCAAATTATTCTACATTATGAAATAAATTATTTAGGTCTTTCCCTTTTATGATCGTTATTTCAAGCATAGCATATTGTTGATCGGTCCCTTAGACCACACTTGCAAGATTGGTCTATCGTGATTTTTATCTAAGCCTTGGTGCATCGCCCTAGTTAGATCATTTTATTTTATATTTGAATCCTTTTCCCATTCAAAACCCCAGTTATAGAAGAATTTGGCTTCTTTAAAATCTAGAGGTCACTCAGTTGGGTGCAATAGGTCCCCCCTAAAACTGATTTTCCCACAAAAGGCTATTACCTTGCCAACTTTTGGCATCAACAATTTTTTTTTCTGGCATGCCCAATGGGACCGCAAAGAGACATGCTTAAGCTTTAAGTAGGTACATGATCCATTGACCTGTCACAAGATCCCAAACAATGAACAATCCTGGTTTTTTGGTACCTCCATTAGGGTTAATACCAACTAGAACCCATCATAGAAACATCACGAACCCCCAACCAGCTATGTTGCCTATCACCAACCAAAACTATGTGGCTTGGGACATTGAGAGTCCTTTGGTTGCTCTAGTAGCACCTACCATTTGGGCCCCCATTCCGGTCTCTGCCCTCAAGTCTATTCCTAAATTTAGTGGAGATGGATCGAGAACATTGTCTGAACATCTGCAAGATGTTGTAGATGTGTGTCTAGTGCATGGAGTAACAGATGAAAATGTAGAACTAAGGTCACTCATAGCCTCTTTAAGAGGAAAAGCATCAAAATTATATCACACTCTACCGAATACCTCCATTGACAAATGGGATAAGCTCAAAGACCCCTTTTTTGAAAGATTCTCAAATGATGGTGATAGATCTTCTTAGTATCACCAACTAGAGACCATCAAGCAAGCCCCGTATGAGGCCCTAACTGACTTCAACACAAAATTCCAAATAACTTGGCAAAGATTTCAAGCTGCAATTCACCCACCACTTGACTTGGTGTTGATGGTCAAAATAGCACAAACAACATAAAACACAATATTTCTACTCTATTTCTCCTAAAAAAGAAGGACAACATATAGTAGCCTAACTTCTAAGGTCCTGGTAGTTGGTTCTCAATTATCTGATGTCACTCAATTGGCCAATGCAACTGTAATATTCAAGGGGACTTTGCTGGAGATAAGGAATACAAACTATATCGGATTCATCAATCTATGTTTAATGGGGGGTTTAAATAAATACAAAAATTATAGATCAAAGCACAAATCTGTAAAACATCGACAATTTTTTTTAACATCCAGACATATATTCTCAACTAGTATTTCTTAACATATCAAAACCATAACATTATGCAACTCATGAAACAATCCATACCATTGCATACATTCATAGTGCTTAATTTAATTATGACAATCATTCATCAAAATACTACAATATTCAAAAAACAAACTCCTTATTCATTGCCAATAGTATAAATCAACAGACATATAATAATTTCATTCATAGATAATTTAATGAAATAATCTTTAAAATATTGTTTCCCCTATTGATTTGTATCAAATGAGAAACATTTGTGCACATCAAACTCACTGGCATACAGACTGATTATGGTTCATTAAACTCATCCAATAAGTTGAATTCCAACATATAAAATGTATAAAAAGTGTATCTAAATTAAACATCAACTTAAAAGTATCTTTGCTCAAAGATAGAAAATATTATATGCTATCATCAGGTGGCTAATCCTACTTTAATTAGCTGACCTTTACAACATGGAGCTCAAAATTATATATAGACATGCTACGCATAAATCTCTCTCAATCAAAAATTGAGATCCACTAATAAGGGAACCAAAACCACATCAAGAAACTAGGTTGGTTGATCCTTAGTTCAAAGGTTGATTGCCCTATTGTGCAGAATCTAATGCCCAAGAAAAGGAACAAAACTGGCTGATAAAAACCTTTAGTTCAAAGGTTGATTGCCCTGTAAAGTAGGAGAGAAAAGGGGAAGTCATGTGCCAAAAATAGAACTTTTTTTTCCAACTCACTCCTACGTAGTTTTCTCATGAAGATATTCATCATAGTTGGAGAACACTTGTTGAAGGATGTCCACATTAGGCCCATTGACCCAAGTGTCTTCAAATTTGTTTCTTTTTAACTCTACTGAGGTGAATTGCTACATATCTTTCAAATTAGTCAATTCCCTCCTAACATCCTTCACCTCTTCTTTAATATACATCATTTTATCCAACAATAAATCCTCTCCATCATCTTCTTTCTGCATGGCCTCCTGAAATTTGTTGTTCCATTTCTCCTTTAATTGATTGAAAGGCATGCTCTCTTTAACCAATATGTCTACATTGACTAAAATGGATATTACAGCTTCTAATTCATCAAGATTCTCATTCAAGTCTTTACTAGCATCTTGAATTTAATTTCTATGTTTATATATGAAATCATACCTAAACCGGATTATGCTTGAGGCCTTTTCCAATAAATCTGCATTATCATCTTCGAGGATTGATTGCTCTAGAAGAGTTGATTTTGACAACTTACTGATATATATTTCATCTTCTGAACATACCCCCTATATTCTTCCTCCTGATCTCCTAGAGTTTTAGTATGATGACCCAATTATTCTATCAACTCAAGTGTTGTTTTATGGATTTCAAAACTGTTTACCAACACTTCACCCACTTCCTGATTAAGCTTGTCAATCCATCTATCCAACATCCAAAAATTACTCCTCATTTGTACTAAATCATCAAATTCTCTTTTGTTGAGTAGGACTGGAGTTTCCAAGGAAAAAAATTGTTGGGACATGGGAGTGGAAATATCTCTTAAGAAACTATGCAATTGATCCAATTGAGCCTTAAGCTCATCCTTTCTTTGTTTATCCTTGATCATCTTGGAGTTTGTGGAGGAAGCTACAACATCAATGAGATTCATTTGTTGATTCCTTGTAGGCCTCCCTAAGTTTACTATGCCCAATTGATAATCAATCACTTGCATATCTTTCCTATCCTTGTCCACCACCGGAATTGCACATTAAACAATGATCTCTCGTGCCTCTGTGAGCCTTGTGGAATGAAGAACCCTGGTCTTTTTCTTAGGTCTTTCCTTTTCTATCTCCTTCATCTTTTCTTCCCAATTAAGAGGTTGCAATGGAGCTACCTACTTCTTCTCAAGATCCAACTTTAACCATGTAGGAGTAGTAGGAGTGGTAGGCATCATTGTAGAGGAAGAGGTAGTAGTGGTAGAAGATAGTGGCTGCAATAAAGTAGCTTTAGGTTGAGAATCAACCTCTTGCATATTTTGTTGTTCCTTTTCAACATTCTCTTGTGCAACCCAATCGACCTCTTGCTTATCCTTATTCTCTTGGAGACTTTTATCTTCTCGTTTATTTTTCAAACGCTCTTCCTCTAACCTCTTTTCTTCAAGAAATTTATCTCTCTCTCTCTCTCTCTTCAAGTCTTTGAGCTTGTTCCATGCTTCCTTTTCCTTTTGTTCTTTCTTAGCAAGCTCTTTAGTATCCTTTTCCTTTTGCAAGCGTTCTTATTCTTCCATTTTCTTATAGGCTTCTTCAACAATTTTAAATTTAGCCTCAAGGGCATCCCTTTCTCTTCTTTGTCTAGCCCTCTCTTCTTTTAGATCATGGATATTTTGCAGCATTTATAACTTGACATTATCCTCCTTTACTTTAAGCTCCTGCTCCTTTTTTCTATTGCTACTTGGCCAACTCATCATATTTTTGTTTGGCCTCTAATTGTTGTTGCTAGAGAAATGCATCATCTTGTGCCTTTGCATCCATTTCCTGTTGTTTTTCCAATGCTTCATCTTGTGATTTGGCATCTGACTCTTAATGTTTCTGCAATGCATTAGCTTGTTCCTTTGCATCCAATTCTCTCTTAGCTTCTTCAAATAGTGTCCATTAGTCCTCTATCAAAACATGCTCAATTCCTACATACTCAATTTCATCAAGACGCGTCTCCTCCAGTGTCTCCTTATCAAATAAAGTATCCTTAGAGTCTATCTGTACATCATGGATTTCAACCTCAAGACCCTTTCCCTTCAAAGTTGTAGCTTCCTTATGGAGAGTTCCCCTAGGCATTTCTCCACTTGGTTTCTCTATAGGAGAGGTTGAGTAGATGACTCACCTACAACTGATGTTGAGGCTCCAGGTCTTATTGGGACTTATTCTTCATGTGCTTCAAGTAGATCTTGAGCTAGAACTTCAAGTTCAAATTCCTTTATATCAGGAGGGAACAATTCCAAGGGTTCCTTAGGAGGCATTCTATTTTTTGTCCTCTTGTACCCTTGAGTGGTAGCTGCACCTTTCCTTTTCTTGGAATTTTTCCCCCAAGCTCCTTGGTTCTTAGCACGACCCACTGGATGCTTCTATTCAACACTGGCCTTGCTATCTTTTTAATATCTATGGTCTCCTCTGTACCCCAATCTACAAGATCCAAGTTCTTGGTACCTATATTTTTTACCCCATATTGGGGATCCAAAACCACCCCATCATCAGATAATGTTTCAAGAATGTCCACCTTGACCCCATACTCCACCATGAGTTGGATAGGTAACCTTTCATAATTTATTTTCCTCAAGTTATACTCATCCAGAAGATCAATCCAAAAGTCCTCCAATAGATTGAAGTGTTTATCAAAACTAGAAGCAAGCAAAGCATTCATCTTATCTTTGGATCAAAGTGCTTCCTAGCAGTATAGAAGCCCAACTTTAGATGCATAAATTCATTGCAAACAACCTTAGCTCCCATAGGGTGTGGATAGCTATATTCACCCAACTTCATGGGGAGCTTATGACAATCGGGCTTATGCTTTATAAAAAATCTAGAATTAACCCTGAAAGCTTGATAAACAAACTCCACTAAAACAATCATATTGCTGCAACATCTAGGGAGTAGGTGAGGGTGACCATCAAGTCCAACCATAAAAAAAAAAAGTAAAATTGGGGTATTGGATAAACCAATATCCCACTTTGTGATGAATTCCATGGCCTTCTGGCTCAATCTATATCATGCATCTCCCATAAGCTGGTTAATAATGAAATATAAAAATGCATCATTAACCCTTTTGTAATGCAGTTCACAATTCTGCAAGATGAGCTAATCATAATGATTCCACACCTTTTTTTCATCATCAACTTCTCCCAAAATCCCCACTTTGTTTAAACTTAGAAAAATGCCTCTTCTTGTTTCTGCATAAATAACATAAGAGGTCATGAAGAAACTCTAGGTTTCTCTCACTCTAATCATTTGGCTGTGTATTCTTTTAGACACAATCATGGGCCAATAAAATTATTGCTTTCCATCTAGGATTGTTTGAATGAATGGAAACATCCATTCTTTAAAGTGATGAGCATCCCTTTTCCCAAAAACTCTGGATAGCATCATTATAATGTCCCCAATATCCTTGTACAAATCTGTCCTTTTAGGCTGATTTGGAAGCTTAACTAGAGATGTTTTCTCAGTTCTCATCCATTTCTTATTCAAATGAGTTTTTTTGGCTTCCTTATGATTACTATATATTTTCAAGGCCTCTGCCTCATTGAGTTGCCTAGGATTCTTTGGAGTGGGCACATTGAACATGAAATGAAACATTTGAGGAGTTAGATCAATGATAAAATTGCCCTGCGAATCCACACACTATCTAGTAGTAGGATTATAGGCTCCAACTGCTATCATTATTAATTTAGGACATTGGATTGATAGAATAAATATAATAATATGAGCCAAGCTAGATTCAACTATTCGTTGGGTCCTCCTTGTTACCTCTTCAACAAAATTTTTTGAGTACAATTCCTCGTAATGGAACGGACCCAAGTTGGTATCAGTTATGTCCACCCAATCAAAATCCACTTTACTAGCAGTGATGGAAAGACCCTGATCCTTATTCCTCAAGGTATAAGGGATTTGTACTAGCTTAACTTTTTAGCCTTTGCTCCTAGTTTTGAAGTCTTTGCAGGTTCACTCCTTTGAGAAGCCTCACCTGATGCTCCTGGCATCTTTTAATTTCTGCAACAAAACCCAATATTAGATCCACAAGAAGTATGAAAAACTAGGTCAGAGATTTCACCTTTCATATATACCAGAGGTGGGACCAAGTAGAAGACATCCCTAGAAACCTTTTAAAGCACCATCAGGGTTGGGACTAGAATGGATATTGAACTCATTAAAAACCATATCACGGGATCAAAGATGGAGTTGAAATTATAATCGGGACCGGGATCGAAATGAAAATTGGATCCAATACATACAAAAGTTCCAAATCCATATCCCTTTCCACTTCCACTTCTGACAAAGTGAAATATATTTTGATAATTTATAATTCATCGAAAGTGGGCTCAAAGACGGATTTGACATCCATTGCAAACAAAGGTTCAAGAAAAAAAATGATCCTGGATCTGACTCCAACTAAAAAAAATATGAATTCATTAGAAAGTTTGATAGTAGAAGGAACGACACTATGGCCCAAAAAAAATGAGGTCACTTGACAAGCCAAGGAGGCTTAAAATAATAGTATTAAACCATCCCCCATACAACCAAGGGGAAACACAACAACTAGGGCATAATTCTAAAACTAACAGGGATGTGCAAAAACCCTATTTTATTAAAACCTTTGCCTTAAACAATTAGGGTACAATTTAACCCTACTCAAAATCAATGAGTCGACATACAAAAGGACCAGTAGGTAAAGTAATGAATCGAAGAACACCATAAAACCATGTAGCAGATGATCAAGACCTGAAAAACCAAGGGAACAACAGTATGGGCATGAAGAAAATGTGAAAATGACAATTGCAAAGAGAAAACAAACGAGAAAGAGATAAACAGTAAATAAAATAAAAATAAAGGACAAACCAAAGACAAGGAAAACAAAGTGAAACAAAAGAGAAGAAAAGCAAAGCAAACCAGCAAGGATTTGAATGAAAAGAGTCATGAACCCCACGAAGAATGATAGACCAAACAAACACAATGAACGATAGTAAAGAAAATGAAGAACATAAACCCTACCTTGAAACACAATCCAACAGGCTAGTACTTGATACAAATCCACGAGCAAAATTATTTGCTTCCGATTGAATCGTGCTCCCAAATGCTCTTCCTCAATTCTGGTTTGATATTACTTGTTAAAAAATAATAACAACTAGTGAGTTAACCTTAATTAAGGTTAAAATCCAATTTCATACGTGTGAGGTACCTATAATTAATGCCATTAATGCGACAGATCGGATGCAAAATCATAGCAGGAACAGGCACAAAACTAATGTGTGACCGAAGTAAAGTCAGACAGCAACAAGAAAGGTGGTAGAGGAATAAAAATGAGAAATAGGTTTAAAAAATTTGTCCAAGTTCCGAGTTTGGTTCCAATTCTGGTTCCGGTTCCAATTCTGCCAATGACGAAGAAAAGGAAAGAAAGAAGCAAAAGGAAGACACTGAGATCGAGACAAGGAAAACAACATTGATCCCAAGTCCAAACAAACAAACCAAAAAGGCGGAGGTGGAAGTGGGATGGAAACAACTTTGGCACTTTGTATAAATCCCAAACTTAATATCCATTCCGGCTCTGATTCTGTGAAAGGAAAACAAGACAGACCAAAGAGACCAACAAATAGATGAGCAAGATCAAAATCGGGAAGGATTCAGGGAATGAAACTCAAAACTAGTTTGAAATCCAGATTTAGTTTTGATTCTAGTTCCAATAAAACAAAAGAAAACAAAGTGTTGGAAGAAAGAACAACTCCAAATTTTTTCTAAAAAACAACCAAGGATAGAAAACAAAAGAAGGGGACCCATTTTGACCCAGGCAAAAGATAGGGTGGTTATGCAAGGAATAAAAAATGGTGACTTAGCTGGGAAAATGGTTTACCCATTTTCAAGACACTGAAGAATTCAGTCACCCAAAAACCTTATGGCTTATGAATCATGTTAACTTGAATAAGATCAGATATATACAATAAGGTTGAGCTGGAATCTCAGATGTATGTGCTCATGAACTATTCTGAATTTGAGTGTGTGTGTATATGGTGCATCATTCTTTATAGAAAATTTCTCCACTCCTGAACAACTACACCTAAGATCCAAGCTACATAGGTTGAGTCCTTCAACTATCATGCAATGAAATCCTGGGCATTGCTCCACTGCCAAGCAGGCATCCATAGCCCCGATGGAGATACCTCTAGTTATCTAAAAGAATTGCTCTACTGCCAAATAGGAATCCATAGCCTCGATAGAGATACTTGATTCACCCATTTGATATTGAGTTTTCCTTTTCTCTCTTTCTCTTTTTTTTTTTACTTAGGCTTCACTTGTGGGAACTCTTTATGAAATTTTCTAAATACTCAGGTGCAACTGATCTGAAATGTGGGTTGAGATCTACAATGAATTTCATGACCGTCTTGGAATTAGATTATTCACTTGAATCAGAGATACAACCACCCTGAAATAAGTAGGTATTTTACTTAGGTAGATGTTTATCTATTGTGTGACAGAATTTGATCATAATTCATGAGATATTCACAATGTACCCTTTTTTCCTTAATAAATTTTCAAACAAACATTAGAATGGTCATAAGACATGAGTTTAGAATGAAATATTTCAATAGATATTCCTTGAAAATACCTAAATCAATTTCTCTCCTAGTGCCTATAGCATACTTTGAATAACAACCCCTTTTCTTGGAATGGATAGAAATGAAGATCCCCAATGAAAAAGACAAAACAAAAACAAAAGAAAACAAAGAAAAAGAAACAAAGGAAAAAGAAAAAATAAAAAACAAAAGAAAGAACTAATTACATATGATACAATATAGTATAGTTATTCAAAAAATCAGACCCCTATGAGCCAAAGTAATGTTTAAGAAATCGACCATTAACTGGCAATGGAACAGGTTCTCCTGTCAAGGCATTCAACTGGAAAGCATTCTCACCTAGTATCTCAGCTACTTGATATGGACCCAACCAGAGTCTATCAAACTTTTGGTGATCTCCCTTCTTCTCTTTAGCCCTGTCCCATAGTAGCACAAGATCTAATATCCTAGAGGCCTTTACCTTGGCCCTCTTGTCAAACCAACATTTGATGACAACTTGATGTTTAGAGAACTGCAACATCTCTTTATTCTTCCATATTGAGCAAGTTAGTTAGTCTAACCTCGATCCTATAATCCTTGTATTAAATTCCTACATAAAATTGAGAACAGGTATTTTCAAATGGATTCAAAAGACTAGTTCTTGGACATAGACTAATTTGAATGGTGAATTTTTTAGGGCAGCATTGATTCGAGTTCGATCTGCCCATAAGGCAAATATCAACTGAGTATGCCAATCCCTAGGATTGTTTTCTAATAATTTTTTAATTACCTCCAATAGATTTTTATTAGTGGACTTAGCCACTCCATTTCCCTGATGGTAGTAATTAGATGAATATTTCAAAATAATCTTATGTTCATAAGCCCATTGAATAAATTCAGCTGAAAAAAAAGCAAGGCCATTATCACATACTAGGGCGAATGGTACTCCAAACCCTGTGGTGATGTTCTCAGTTAGAAACTTGATAACCACTTTTGTGGTGTTATTTTTGTAGGGCTGAGCATCAGTCCAATGTGTGTAGTAGTCAGTTGTAGTTAGGATGAACTTGGGACCTGCAAAAGAGTTTGGATTAATGACACCTACAAAGTCTAGTGCCCATTGAGCAAACGGTCTTACCTCATACACTAGTTGCAAAGGCATTGTTAGATTTCTTTCCCTGTGTGCAAAGGTCTGGCATACATGAAATGTCTGGACATGTTGGTGTGCATCCCAAAACACATAAGGCCAATAATAGACTGACCTAATAATTTGATGGGCCAGAGCATCTGCAGATCCATGTCCTGTACCATATCTTCCATGAAAATCAGCAATGGTGTGCTTAGCCTCTTTTTGATCCAAACATCGCAAGTAAATTCCTTGAAAGTTCCTTCTGTATATAGATCCGCCTTTGAGAATATGAGCACTCTTCATCCTCAGTGCTCTCCTTTGAGTAGAATTCATCCCCTCTGGGCATTTGTTGTTAAGGAGGAAGAAGATCAAATATGTGTACCAGGGATCCTTAGTGAATGATTGCATAGTGTACTGCTGACATGTGATATTATCTTCAACATCCACCATTGCCTTTGATAAACCCTGCCCTTAGATGATTTTCATTGGATGAATTTCTAAGTCAAACTCTTGCAAAATAGCCATCCACTTTTCTCTTCTTTCCCCCAATTCGCTTTGCGTTAGGAGGGATTTCATAGCTAGATTAGGAACTATGGCAATAACCTGACTCTGAAGAATGTAATTCCTGAATTTTTTATGGCTCAAACCAATGCAAAGGCCTACTTCTCAAGGGGTGGGTACCTAAATTTTTCATTCTTAAATATGGATGTCATGAAGGAAATAGTTCTTTCCTCTCCCTCACCTCTTCGTTGTGTTAAAACAACTACACATGAATGATCATATGTGAAAGAATAGATATAGAAGGGCTTTAGATAATCTGGGCTGGTAAAAATAGGTGCGTCAGATATTGATTGTTTGATCTGAAAGAAAGAATATTTGGCCTCATTGCTCCATTCTATTTTTGCCTCTTTTTTCATCATCTCATTAAGGGGTTTAATGATTTCCACAAAACCTATTATAATTTTTTTGAAAAAATTAATCCTTCCGAAGAAAGATCTCATTTCTTTCTTACTTCGTAGCCTTGTCAGCTTTAAGATGGCCTCTACTTTATCAGGGTCTATGGATATCCCTTCTTCTGATATGATGTGGCCTAAGATTTTCCCTTCAGATACTCCAAACACAAAGTTGTTTGGATTAAGGGAGACACCATAACTTATACACTTTTTGAGGACCTTTTCCAAATCTGCAACATGGTCTTCCTGATTCTTGGAGAAAATATTTAAGTCATCCACATAAATAATGATACACTTACCTATTAACTCCTTGAATGCTACATCCATTGCATGTTGAAAGGTTGCTCTAGTATTGATGAGGCCAGACAACATCCTCCGATAGGGAAATGTGCCCCACTTGGTGGTGAAGGTAGTTTTCATTCTGTCCTCATGACTGACAAGCACCTGATTATACCCATAATAGGCATCCATAAATGACATCATTTGGGACCCATTGACTGTTTTTAATACCTCATCAAGAGAAGGTAGTGGGTAATTATCCTTCTTGAAGGCCTTATTTAAATTCTTGAAATCAACACATAACCCGATTTCACCACTTTTCTTGCGCATACGAACTAAATTTGCAATCAAGTAGAATGTCTGACTGGGAAGATTATTCTTGCAAATAGCAGCTTTTTCACCTCCTTTTGAATGAGGGGCTCAATCAAAGCATTGACTGGGAATTGTTTTTGATGGAAGGGCTTAGCTTTTAGCTTAAGAGGTATGGTATGTGTGATCAGGGAAGTGCCAAAGGTATTTAAGTCTTCATACCCCCAAGCAATGGTTGCAATGTTTTGCTCCAATACATTAACTATCTTCTTCTTAATTTATTCAAGACAATTCTTTCCTATGAGAACATTCCTTTCAGGACCCAAGTGAGTCAGATTAATATATTCATACTTACCTCCATCACTCTCTATGGGCACCCTTTGATGAGCCTATGGGTTAGAGTCAAATATCCTTTCTAAAGCTACCATTCCCTTTGGAATACTATTTATTTTCAACTCTAGTATCCGTTCTGTGTCACCATTCTCAGGATCCCAATCTCCCTGATCTCTCTCAGATTCATAAATTAACTATCCTTCGAAGACATTCAAACTTGCCAAGAAGGCCAATATATGTTGGTCCTCATCGAATACCTAAAAACTCTAGAAATTATCTGGGACAGTTGGGACTAAAACTAATTCAATTAAAAATATTTTTATCTTAGAGTCTTGCATAGGCTCCAAGGTGCTAGCAGTAATGGAGATGGAATTTCTAATCTGATTAGTTTCTCTACGAATCAGAGTGATCCCAAAAGCATCAAATTTTTTAATCAGATTCCAAATTATATTTTTGTATGCAACCAATCTTTTTTTATGACAAGTATACTGGTTGTGTACCTTCTTTACAATTACTTCAGAATCCCTCATTACCATGAGAGCGATGACCTTCTTTTGATGGGAAAACATAAGTCCATGAGCAAGTGCTTCATATTCAGCCACATTATTGGTGTAGCCAAACTGCAACCTATAAGATGCAAAGTAAGTCTTCCCTTTTGGGTTCGTTAGTTCAATCCCTACTCCAGTTTCTGCTTTGGATTTAGAGCCATCAAATTTAAGACTCCATAATTGATCTTTAGTTGGGAACTCTTTTTTTTGGGGGATAACAGGGGATGACTTCCTTGATATGGGTGGCAGCTCAGACTGTTGCTGGCCATCAAGAGTTGAAAGTTACTAGGGGAAAGGTTCACTTAAAGATTCTTCTATATTCAAAGCTTGTTCAAGAATCACTCCCTAAAAAAATTATTGGATTAAGTTGCAATCCAATTCATTTTTCTTTAAAACCTTAGGCATTGGAAGAGTATCTGGGGTGGGTGTAATGGAGAAAGACTGAGATACCTCAATCTCCTCTTGAAACTCAGAGCATAGAACCCGAGTCTACTCAAATGGTGAGGGATCTTCCTCTATATAAAGACCAGTTCTAGTGAGGATGGTAGCATCCTTAGCTTCAAATGGAAATTCATTGGTGGATGCTTGAGGTTGATCTTGACAAATCAGTTGAAGTTGAATGATATGGTTTAACATATCTACTTAGGGTTGACATGTCAGCTCAGAATGATTCTGATAATGTATCCTACACCAATTAGGAAGCAAAAAACTAAGCAAATCAATCTCTTCTCCCAATACCAGCCTATCTTGTTGCAACTTTTTTATTAGAACTTGTTGGTTGAACGAGATCATTGGGTCATTTTATTCTAGAGGCATTGTATCATCACAATTGAGTATTGAGAAGGTCATGATCTCCTCCTGCTTGTAAAATCCTATCTTAGTCTCAAAGTATGCTACTTCATTGGGAGAATCATATTCAGTAATCATGTGTTTGAGCCTATGCTCACTCTCAATTCTAATCTGTGTTGCTATCCCTTTCCAAGGCAGCCACATGTGAGAGAAATCCAAAGACAAATATCCCCCAATAATCTTCATTAGCTACCGACTCAGGAGCATACCATATATTTTTAGGATATCGGCCACTTGGATCCTTGGATCCGATCCAACCTGTACAAGCATATTTTTTAGTTCTCCCACCACATTAACTTCGGTTTTGTCCAACTAAATCACTTTCTTATTAGTCTAGGTAGGACTTAATCCTAGCTTCTTGCAAATGGAAAAGGGCATAACATTACCCAATGCTCCAGAGTCCAATAGACAGTTTTTTAGATTCTTTCCAAAGATTCTTAAACTCAAACAAAAAGGTGGGGTACTGGTCTTACCTTTATAGATGGTCATATTCATCTCCTTCAGTAGAGTCACTTTACCTTTTCCTTTTGAATGATCTGCCTCCTCCAGGGCTTTCAACACAAATTCCCATTGAGTTGGGCACAACTTCATAATGTCAAAGAATGAAAATGATGTCTTTTGTCTCTATAGCTCTATAGTAAAATCAAACTATGAATCATTCCTAAATTGATACTTGGGAAAAGAAGGTGGATTACCTTTATTATGAGAGTTAGAAATCCCCTTTGGTGGTGGTGGGTTATTATCTGCATTCTGATTAGGTGGGACCATGTTGTTGGGAGGTGCAAATGTAGTGAATGGGCCCTTATTTTGATTTCTCAGGAAGTGACCACCTTTAGACTCGAAGGCTTGGGCATCATACACATCTTCTTTTGGTTCATTATCTCCCTGCATGGGAAATTGATATTGTTCCTCAATAGTCTAATAGGTCATAGTAGTACTTACTAACCCACCATTTTGATTGGAATATCCTTGTGGAGGGTGGGAATCAAATTGCACAATATTCACCATTTTTTCCATTTTTGGGTAATTAACCTCAGAATTTGCTACAATATTGTGTAGTCTACACCAATTAGTCATGAAATTGAGATCCTCAACATTAGTAGTGTGTTCTTTATCTTCACCAGACTAATAGTTATGGGGAACTCCCCCATTGTTGGGTCTGGTGTTCCACTTCCTATTGTTGTTGTTGGACATTTGATTGTATCCTCTGTTCTGATTTTGATAATTTTGGTTAGAGGAGTTTTGGTTTTGGAAGTTCCTATTGGTGTTCTGATTTGTATTTTGATAAGAGTAACCACCCTAATTGTTATAACCTCCCTGATTCTGGTAATTCTGATTTTAGTTCTATGGGGGGTTATGTCTAAGTTGTTCCATTTTGTTGCACATTTGTGACAGATTTTTTTTTAGAGTTTCCACCTCATTGATTAATTGAACAGTGTGTTCATTTTGCATAGTTTATCCTACAAATGGAGAATGAATAGGAGTTAACCCTCCCCCTTGGTGCTGGTAGTTTTGAGATTGCTGGGAAGAATCCTGAGTGCCATTAGTGAAAAAATGAATGGTAGGTGAGGCTTGTAACTCAGAAATAGGTCCATATTGGGAGTAAGACATCCTTGGGACCATATTGAAAAAAGGTGGATTAGGCATCTGATAACCCATAGGGGGAGACCTCCTCCTAAACTTCTTGATTGCAAGCTTATCTGCTTTTGCAATTTAATGGCTAGATGATAAACTTTAGACAAAGAGTCAATCTCATTGGCAACATAAGTTCTCTACAAGAATAGGCCAATCAAGGGATCAATAGCTCTTAAATATGCTAGAATGGTGATATTTTCATCCGTTAAGTATTGGTCTTGTAACCCGCGGAACATTCTTTGGAATCTAGTGTTAAATAACAAAAATGGTTCATGGTGCTCCATTCTTATGGTAGTGAATTGATGATACAAGATGGTCAGGTATACATAGACCCTAAACTGATTAATAAAGGAATTTTTTAAATATTCCCAACTTAGAATAGACCCCTGGGGAAGATTTAGATACTAGTTGTATGCCATGTCTCCCAAATAATAAGGAAACAACCTACATACAACATCCTGGTGAGCCACCTAAGCATGGGTACAAGAATCCTTGAATGCTTGTATATGTTCCTCGACACTTCTTGATTCTCCATACATATAATTGGGGAAAAAAATCTTTTGATTTTTGGGTAGATTATGTATACCACCAGGAATAGTCCCTAGTGGAGAGGGGTTATTTATGAAATAAGCCATGGGTGGTGGTGGGATTGGTTGAGCAGGCAGTGGTTATACCAGTCAAACTAGTGGTGATATTAGTCGAACTGGTGGTGATACTGGTTGAACTAGTGGTGGTGTGTGTGGATTAGGTTGTTGGGGTGGTAAAGATGGATTTGGCAGAAATCCAGGTGGAGTAAGTGGTGGTGACAATGGTGGGATAAAAAATCTAAGCACTTGGGGTCTGTATCTAATTGGGGTTTGAATTTCTACTAATGGTTCAGGTTTGGTAGAGGATATGAGAATCCTCCCATAATTTTCCAGTGAGAATGGCCCAATCTAAGCCAGCTTGTTCCTTTAGGCCCTCCTTCTAGCACCAGATCTGTTGATGGTAAAAATAGAAAAAACAACATAAAACAAAATATTTCTACTCTATTTCTCCTGAAAAAGAAAGACAACATATAGTAGCCTAACTTCTAAGGTCCTGGTAATTGGTTCTTAACTATCTAATGTCTCTCAACTAGTCAATGCAACTGTAATATTCAAGGGGCCTTTGTTGGTGACAAGGAATATAAATTGTATCGAATTCATCAATCTATGTTTAATGGGGGGGGTTAAACGAATAGAAAAAGGATAGATCAAGGCACAAATCAGTAAAACATGGACAAAATTCTTTAACATCCAGACATATATTCTCAACAACGAGTATGTCTTAATAGATCAAAACCATAACATGATGCAACTCACAAAATAATTGATACCATTGCATACATTCATAGTTCTTAATTTAGTTATCACAACCATTCATCAAAATACTACAAGATTAAAAAAAAAACTCCTCATTCGTTGCCAATAATATAGATCAACAGACTTATAATAATTTCATTCATAGATAATTTCATGAAATAATCTTTAAAATGTAGTTTCCCCTATTGATTTTTGTTAAAAAAAAAAAATTATGCACAACAAACTCACTGGCATACAGACTGATTATGGTTCATTAACCTCATCCAAGAAGTTCAATTCCAACATAAAACTGTATAAAAAGTGTATTAAAATTAAACATCAACTTAAAAGTATCTTTACTCAAAGCTACCAAATCCTATTTTCTATCATCAGGTGGCTAATCCTACTTTAATCAGCTGACCTCTACAACATGGAGCTCAAAATTATTTATAGACATGATACACATAAATCCCAATCAATCAAAAATTGGGATCTACTAATCAAGGAAATGTAACCACATCAAGAAACTAGATTGGTTGATCCTCAATTCAAAGGTTGATTGCCCTGTTGTGAAAAATATGATGCCTAAGAAAAGGAACAAAACTAGCTGATGAAAAAATTCAGTTCAAAGGTTGATTGCCCTGTAAATGAGGAGAGAAAAGGGGAATTCATGTTCCAAAAATAGAATATTTTTCTTCCAACTCACTCCTGCGTAGTTTTCTCAAGAAGATACTCATCATAGCTAGAGAAAATTTGTTGAAGGATGTCCACATCAAGCCCATCGACCCAAATATCTTCAAATTTAATTCTTTTTAACTCTGTTGAGGTGAATTCCTGCATATCTTTTAATTTAGTCAATTCCCTCCTCACAGCCTTCACCTCTTCTTTAATATCCATCAGTCTATACAATAATTAATCCTCTCCATCATCTTCTTTCTGCATGACCTCCTGATTTTTTTTGTTCTATTTCTCCTTTAATTGATCCAAAGGCATGCCCTCTTTAACCGGTATGTCTACATTTACTAAAATGGCTATTACAACTTCTAATTCATCAAGCTTCTCATTCAATTCTTTACTAGCATCTTGAATTTTATTTCTATGTTTATATATAAAGTCAAACCTAAACTAGATTGTGCTTGAGGCCTTTTCCAGGAAATCCACATTATCTTCTTCGAGGATTGATTTCTCTAGAAGAGTTGATTTTGGAAACTTACCGATATATTTCATCTTCTGAACATACCCCCTATATTCTTCCTTCTTCTCTCCTAGAGTTTCAATATGATGACCCATTTCTTCTATCAACTCAAGTGTTTTTTTTTGGATTTCAAAACGATTTACCAACACTTCACCCACTTCTTGATTAAGCTTGTCAATCCATCTATCCAGGATCCCAAAATTACTCCTCATTTGTACTAAATCATTAAATTCTCTTTTAATGAGTAAGACTGGAGTTTCCAAGGCAACAAATTGTTGGGACATGGGTGTGGAAATACATCTTAAGAAACTATGCAATTGATTCAATTGAGCCTTAAGCTCATCCTTTCTTTGTTTATCCTTGATCATCCTGGACTTTATGGAGGAAGCTACAACATCAATGAGATTCATTTGTTGATTCCTTGTAGGCCTCCCTAAGTTGCATTAGCCAATTGAGTGACATCAGATAGTTGAGAATGAACTACCAGGACCTTGGAAGTTAGGCTATTATATGTTGTCTTTCTTTTTAAGGAGAAATATAGTAGAAATATTTTGCTTTATGTTGTTTGTTCCACTTTGACCATCAACACTTGGAATTTATGTTTTACCTAAAATCCATTAATGATGACATCTCCATGATGATTCAACCCCTTGGTGGAACCACATTACTAGATGTGTACAACATAGTGGTAAAGGCAAAGAACAATTTGATCGATGCTGGGAAGCTACCACCTCAACCCATCACACCTATATTCCTGAAGACACAAGTTTCCACCTAGGAAACACCATCTACCACACCAGTTTCTCTTCCTTAATCTATGCACACATATGCAAGTACACCACAAAGCTTTGCACCCGATTCCTCGAAAGATTAGATGAGTGACAGAAAGGAAATGATGCGAGCTATGGCCAAAAAAATAACCATCATCAAGCATACTCAAGTTGCTCCTCCAAAACCAGCCTATCAAAATTATCAAGGCAGAAGGCCCTCTTACCAATAGAATTAGTTCCAAGTAAGTGCTCACACAAATTAGTAGGCGTCAACAACCATCCAAATAGTACTTGTACCTACTCCATTTCCAAATCCCAACTTAAGCTCAAACAGACAATTGACTACAGGTCAAAACAATCTGATCAATGATGACAACCCCTGGTGTTTCCCTTGTGGAAATTCACATATGCCCCAAAATTTTGCATGTGACAATCTACAACAGAAGGTAGTAGAACAACATAGCCAAAGTGTGACATCAAAAAATGGGGGCTATGCATATACCTCCCCATAAATGGAAAATGCGGTACTCACTGGTCAAATGCAAGGAATGTCTTTAGAACAAGAGACCGATATAGCTCCTAACCACACCCTCTTCTCATGGATGGAAGGAGAGGAAGTAGTATTCACTTTTGAAGCATCCACTTCAGAAGTTTTGTATCTGTAGTCAAATTTCAACAACCATTCCAGTGGGAGACCCATAGACAAAACAATCAGCCTAAAATTGGTCAATCGACAATCTAAAAATTATCTTGACCACCAGACTAGTGCCCCTATGACAACAACACAAAGCCTTCAGCAAAAGAAGACCATAGCCACCAGAGCTAAAGAGAAAAATCAATAGAGACTGCCATCATTGGATTTGGTAGAAAAATTAAAGAAAGCATCCGCTAACGATTCCTTGTGGGAAATACTAGGTATGCTAGAAAAAAGTACACTATTACAAAAGGCTTTTCAAGAAGACGTAATTGTAGGTTGAAGGAGAAAACACTTCAAGAGGAAACTACTGAATTGTTTCAATCGGCCAAATTTCTTGCAAAAAATATGGAATAAGTCCTCGAGGAATATCTCAAAGAAGAATCGACATTCAAAATTGATGAAGGAAAACCAAAGCCAAGGCCATTTCTCTTGACCCTTATTGTGGGCAAGAAATTACTGCATAATTCCATGATTGACTTTGGTGCCAACACCACAGTCATGCCCAAGCTAATATCCAAAGCTTTGGGATTAAGCTATGAACCTTTTAATAAGGGAGTCATGCGACTAGATGGTAATATGGTCAATACTGTGGGGATCATTAAGGACCTTCCGTTGACCTTTTTTATTTGCTCGAATATCACAGTCAAGCAGGATACTCTGATCATCAACATATCTCCAATTTTTGGTCTATGCCTATCCAGAGAATTCAATTCTAAGTAGGCAGATACCTTTCTTTAGATTGGTCACACCTAATCATCAAGACCAAGCATGGATCCAAAATGAAACTAGATTCTGAACCTTTGCATCCCAAACACATTGCGAATGAAGCTAGGGCAGCCTTTGAATCATCCCACACTTCCATAAGCAAGGAGGAGATGCACTACACAAAGCTTCTAGAAGATGAAGAAATCACCAAAGATTAGACTGATCAGGAGGAGGTTCTCCTAAACAATTTTATTGACAAAGATCCTTTTGGCAATTATCATGCAACTGGACTACAAACTTATGTCATTTATGATGAAGATCAAGCAATCCTGAAAATGGTAGAAAAACCCAAAGGCTTTTCGGTGACCAAACTATGGGCACTACATCTTGATAGTGCAGGATCCAAGGCCGGTGCAAAATATAAAATACACTTGACTTCCCAAACTAGGAAAAATATGGTCATGTCCCTCCAACCCCATTTTTTTTGTCCTAGAAATAAGGCTGAATGTAAGGACCTCATATTAATTTTGAGCCTGACGGAGAAAATCAACATCAAGAAAACATACCGGCTCAGGCTTTCCAAACTAATAAAAAACCAAGTCCAGGTAGGTGGTCGTACAAGATCCTCCAAAGGAAAGATCTTGGACCTGATTAAGAGCTTCAAAGCTTTCAATATTCAAGTCATTCCTCAAGAACAAAATTATGATACAAGAAGCTTGGCCAAAATCAGACCTTAATTCGAGCCAGTACCAGACCCGACGTACCACCAATGCTTCGAAAAAATGGTACTCCAACTCTTAAAACTAGGGAATGGAAAGAGTTGGAAAATATTCGACAATGATGAACACATTGCCTTGGTCATTTTGCAACTAGGGAAGGATACAAACCAATTCCAATCAGGGATGACTGAAGGCAAGGATAAAGAAGACACACAATAAGAAATTCATGAATCTTCAAAGAACTTGGTCACATCCGATGGTTCCCCTTTGGGTAATACCAAAAATAATAAAAGGAAGTTTGCAACAATTGAAGCTGATTATGCCCATGGTCAAATCAGAAAGGAAAATAATCCTAAAGTTAGAAGTAGCATCATACATCAAAATGAAGAAGGACGCACACATTTTTAAAATAAAATGAACAATTTTTGGCTTGGTCGTATGAAACATTCAAAGAATATGATCTCAGCATTGTCCATGTGGATTTTTAGTCAGAGAAAGAGGCTGAAGTAGCATGCCAGACCAAAGGTCTAGCAAAACTCAGAAATAAAGTTTCAGTTAAACCCAACATTCAGACTCGCGACCTCATTCTGTTCCAAGAGAGCCAAGGAATTCTTATTCTTTGTCATCCTTTCCAAAAACGAGCGGGGAATTATCACTCACCACCCTCTATGGAATCAATTTTATGTGACATAATAGGTGCAAGCGTGCTTAATGACCATTTAGAGAGGAGGCCAAATGGAAAGGGTCTGGTGGTAGTATCTAGTTAGCACGAATCAAGAATTGACCAACACAGGAAGGTTGATGGGAAAAAAGGGTTCACTCATAATAATTCAAGCAACACAAGGTGTTCGAATAAAAGAACGTGAAATGAAGGACGTAGAGGGTTGCCCATCAGGGGAGTCCAAGAAAAAATTATATAGCTCCTTTAGACAATCCTACAATGTAAATATGTAATTAATGTGTTCATTTTCTTCTTTGTTGTTTTCTTTGTTCAGCCAATCTTCCTAAATTAGTAATACAACAAGGACTTACAATGCAATGTAGAGAATAATACATATTCCAAAAGGGTTTAAAAAATCAAAGCAACAAGGCAAAGATGTTTTAACACAAATCTATATTTTATTATATATTTGCTATGAGGAGTACAATATAAAAATGGCTTGATGGCCATGCTCAAAAGAGTATATACTTCTATCACGGAAGCCTTTTTCAGGCTATGTACAAAAATTAGCAAAATTTCAGAGCAGAAAGTGAAGTGGTGGGAGAAAAGTTTCAGTCTTGCACATGAGCATCAACATCATTAGGTACCATCTAATCCTTAGCTACACTAGAAGCACTGTCTAAAGTAGCATTAGCAAGTGGTGGAGGAAACACTAGGCTCCTAAAGTTAGTATACTAGTCAATATTGTAGAATGAAACCATGTTGTAAATCATGAGCAGAAAGTGACAGGCATGGGAAACCTTTTGGTGATGAAATTCTTGTGACTAGAGGTGAAAACCACTCAGAATAGGCAACCATGGAATGAATCCATCCTCCTAAAAAAACTAATGAAGGTCTCTCATAGTCGGTATCCTTCTGAAGGAAACATGAGCTAACACCTCTCCAAGGCTATTCAGGTATTTCTTCAAAAATATTTATGTCACCAATCATTTGATAAGCAACTTGGGGACTTGAATGTTGAGTAGCGATGCCATGAAATGAGAGCTCACATCAATATTTATCCTATACTTTTCCTTGTACTTGAGGCAGTCATGACCAATGGCCCATTTCATAGCCACGATAGCCAAGGAATGATTATTCTTCGTCATCCTTTTCAAACGCCTAGTCAAAATCTCACCAAGGAAATCCATCTATGGTTTAGGAGAGGTCAGCCTGTTGGGGGTGTCCATAGCATCTGACACTATATGAATGTTGGATATAAATCCTATGCAAAGCATCTAAATTCAAACTCTATGCTAAATACTACATAGACTGCGATTACCAAATGCTAAGCCAATCGCCTAATGAGGATTTTTCTAAAACTTGCTAAGTTAATCTCTTGACTGACTAGATGCCTATTTATAGAAGCAACAAGGATAGGAACAATAATATGCATACCATAAGCATGAGGTTAACCAGATACTATCTTGAATACTACACCAAGGCTCACTCAAATTTTTCACCAAGTTGTGATTGTAGGTGTGATTTGATGCAGGTGAGCTAATTAATTAGCATAAGTTGCTGACAACATTCAACAGTAGCCTTTTCAGCTGGACGATGAGGTGTCATCAATCTGAGTGTTCCTCAAAACCCAAGAAAAGATACAAATCTATGTGATGGTTATCATCTTCTTTGAAATAATCATTTCGTTTGGGGTATTAATTTCCTTGGCATACGATTCCTAACCTACTTTCAAATCACTAGCTCAATTTCCAAGAAAAAATTGCGTTGATAGGTGTGAGTATTTGAGGTCATCATGGGCCTTTTCATTTCAAAATAGCAGGTATTTCGCTTCACATAAACCCAAGGGTCATTAGTACATGCTAAATTTACTGCAGGAAAAATAAACCATCATCTACCACACAAAGGACGGAAAAGCCAAGGATTGTATGTGATTATTTTTAAAGGCAAAAAGAGGCTTTTGAATATAAGAACTGTTGAGAGAAATTTTGAAGTGCAAAGTTGCTAAGAGATAGGTAGCAAAATTTCAAGAAATTCAAGAGAAAAATGGCATCCATTGTCCCTAAAGTAACCCAAAACCCACAGAGAAATGAACCTGGTCATGCATCTTAGAGTTTGGCTAATGCAATAATGAGTGCACCTATGGTGAATATCTTCGAGCAGTAGCAGTCCTATGCTACATCAAGAATCATCAAGAAACCAAAATGGCCCCACACATGGCCAACTAAGAAGGGCACAATTAGAGATGCTATTCTGATAAAGGAGGAGTGGGATAATGTCCATGACCCTATCCTCAAGACTAACCCTAAGGGTCTTAGGGAAGCTTCTTTTGCCAGAATGAAGAAATCCCAAGAAAAAAAACTACCATTCAAGCAATGGCAATGCAAAGTTCCATAGTATATGGTCCCTTATGTGCCCCATTGCCCAAAGATGATTCATGAAAGTTTTTGGCACTTCAATTCGGTAATGTGCATCATTGAAGGAAGGAAATTGCAAGTGGTGCTAACTATAGAGGCTCTCAGGTACCTGTTGTGCATTCATAAGGTTGACATCAGAGAGAGGTCGATGGAACACTTCAACCAAAAAAGGGTTCCAATTTTTGGAGGGGTAGGAATCAATCCCTTGACTTTTATAATATTTAAATTGGGAGACCCCAGGATAGCAAGCAACCATTAAAAAATCCAAATCATTGTGCTGACTATAAACTGCCAGACATGAAAGATGCTATCCTCATGATGGCTTGTGTGTGCAATTTTGATAATGAAGAGATTGTATCTGGGGCTCAGTTGGGACTAGGTTTAAAACTTCAAAAGAAGAGGGAACCTTTCTGTTATGATTTCACATAAATGATTATCAAAGACATGAAGAAGAAGATTAGTGAGTTCAGAACTATGGCCAAGTTTAGGTATCCTTCCTTTCTTGCCTATATGTTTCTACATCAAAATCCTGATTTCTTTAGGGAAAGAATGGAGTTGGCAATATTTGATGAGAGAAAGTACCAAAAATTGGTTTTTCTATGGACTCCCATACTTTTTTCAACTTACGATTATTATGCGTTTTCAAAAAAAATTCTTGGATCCGATTTTGCGCGACCTAAGTGAGGATGGTGACTATTATTGCCTATCGGGTGATCATACCAGCTGGATGTGATCCTTTTTCCCTAAGTGTGACTGGTTCCTTAGTGAAGATTTCACACGTGTCTGAGTACGTGGCTTTTTTGAGGAGTTGATCTGAATCCGTGCATCCCCCATTGATTGGGTATTGGCCCTAGAAGTCTTTTGATACATGGCTGTCATGGACTGAAACTTTTTCTCTGACCCGAAGAAGAAGAAGAAAGTATTTTTTGATTGCCCCATGAACTAAAACAAATGATCATGGTAAGAAGGAGATTGGAAGAGCTACTTGAGGCTAAGCTAGAATACCTCAAGTTGGTTTTTATTTCTTATAAATGGGACTATAATCCCGAGGATGATTTGGGCAACACATATATTAAGGTGAAGCATAGCCCTTGGCCATACTGGGAAGGATGAAGAAATATGATTGAGGATGAAAAAAAATTATGGGTGGACTTGGTGCTCATGCCAACAGATAATTAAAGGGTTCCATGGCTCATTTTCCATCTTATCAAGGGGAAGGTGGATGAAAATAGTCGTATAGTTATTACCCTTCGAAGCAGCTTGATAATCTAGTAGAGTTGGAAGCCAGAGAAGATACATGATTTATGGATCTACCACTAGGAGATGAAGAACCTTGATGCCCCTTTCTAGGATGCATCAATTTTTGATGTTGATGATCAATTTGATAGCCTCTGGGACCAAAATAATCCTGAATTCGATGCAAGTGATGTGGAGGGGCCTGACCCTAAGGATGTCTTGCAATGCTCTGAAAAAGGGAAGAAAAAGTGGAAAGTGATGACACAACCTAGTGCTACAATTAGGAGAAGTATGCAGGTGAATACTCCATGATCAGGGTCATCACAGTCTTGACCAGTAGCCATGGATAACCCTGGAGAAATGCAAAAACTGATAGAGGTGGTATATCTAGAGGACCCTCTGTAGAGCAAAATGTACTGAACCGATACCTTTTCAAAGGTTGGTCCACAGGAGGTTGCGATTGACCAAGTATCAAAGACAAACATGGTTGCTTAGGGATCTTTCTCTCCCTCTCTTCTTGGCTCACAATCTCTTATTTCTTCTACAGTATCTATAACACCCATCGGTTCGGGTTTGAACCCATCTTTCTTGTTTCCCTCTGCAATGACTATGGGAGTTTCTCCACTTTCCTCTCACATCGAACAAATGGATTTCATTTCCTCTCGGGCTGCCCCTCCATTGGTCGCATCCCATTCAACCACCCCATCTACATCCTCATCTGCATCCATGCTTTCCACCCCATTGATGTCTGAAGCTCCTGCCATCATTAGAGTTGATTCTAACTCAACCATCAAAACCATCAGGACTTGATGCATCTCCTTTGCCACCACCATTTTCCATGAGCCCCTCCATGCCTTCATCACCAGGGATTTATAATATTCCTTCCTTCTCTCCACTCACAGTTGCCCTTCAAAAGAAGAAATCATTTGAGGTCACTCGCCTCTCCTTTCATTTCAATGTCCCCTCTGACGCCCCTTTTGTAGGAGAAAGAATTAGGTCGCCAACCCAATTCTTGTCTTAGAGTGATACATTGAGGCAGGTTCAAGCTCTCTGACTCCAAAAGTGACAAGCGAAGGATTATAGAATGCCAACAGAGCCTAGAGTCCATATAGTTTATAGTGAAGCTCAACAATCGTTGCACTTCGCAACCCTGCATGCAAATATTGTCAAGCCATAGGGGGAATGAAACCTAATGATTATGAAATCTATGCCATCGGACTGGACCTACATGTTGCCCAACCAAAGGACAAGGTCGAGCTAAAGGAGAAACACAATGGGTGGTGACTACTGACTTCCTTAAGTCTAGGCTCAAATTGAAAAAGATGGAGGATGAGCTCAAGACCATCAAAGCAAGGCTAGAGGTCGCATTGACCAAGGACAAAGCACAAGAAGCAAAAAAAGTGCGCCTCGTACAAAATATGCAAGCTAAGCAGGCTAGCATGCAAAGAGAGCTCGATAAATTCCAAGTCCAAGAATCTCATCAAATAGCCATGCTGCAACAAAAGAACTAGGAATTATCTGATAGGTTGGCCCAATTGGAGGGAGAGGTTCAAACAAATATCAAAGAGTTGCAACAATTGAATGCCCATCTGGAGAAAATGGTATGAGGAAAGGAGGCAAACCAAGCAAGAGCATAGGCTCAATTTCAGGAAGATCTTAGGAAATTCAAACTTAACCTAGATCAGGAGTCTGCAACCCAAAGAAAAGCTAAGGAAAAGTGGTTGGTCATGCAAAATGACCTAAAAGAGAAGCTCACCTCTTCCATAGAGTGAATTACAGGGCTAATGCGAGAGATTGAGACCAAGGATGTAGAAATGAATTCCTTGAAGGAAATCCTTAGACTCCTACTGCACAGTTATATCTTTGTTTAGTAGCCCATTAATTCTATGCCTCCTACTGGGAAAAGGTCAAGGCCTTATGCCCTACTATCTAGCCCACACTTGGATTCATGGCGGAGGTGACATATTTATGCAAGGAGGTTTGCACTACGATGGAGTAGTTCCCATAATTCATAGGGGAAAAGGTGCACGAGGAAAAAGAGTTGCTAGACAAGCTGTACACAGTGTCAAGTTAGGATTTGGAATGAGCAGGGATTGAGAATTGAAGAGCATTCACTGAGGTCGCAAATAAATTTATCCATTACCAAGAAGCCACCCTTCATTCTTAGCGATGTTTGGCTACAATAGGAAAAACTATGGATAGCATTTGGGAAAGAATTTCTAGACTAATCAAGATGGGATTGCCCTCTTTGTTTCTTCTTGATGAATCAATGGATACCATGGAGTAGATTGTAGATAGAATTCAAGAAAGGAAGCAAGATTTATCAATCTTCTAGAGTTTTATCCAACCTCCTACTGTCGAGGACATTGAGGGTGTAACTAATCAGATCACACGACTTCTTTTCCAGCTTGATGATGAGTCCCGAATATGTTCGGTGCTACCTTTTAAAGAGTTGATTAACTTGCACGAGGTACAAAGAATCTTGCAAGCCATATCAATGCCTTTTGAGGCTAAATGGTTGCCCTTGTAGGTCACTCTTTCTAAGCTCTAACTCCAAATTCCCAAGGAATAAAACTCTGGTTTGCGAAACTAGAGAATTTTGGATTCACCGTTCTGTAGGGGAAACACCCCTGGTAGTCACCAAAACCTATGGATATTTAATATAACCCCTGCTCCCTTCGGGTTATTTTGAGTGTTTTTCTCAACTTCTGATCATGCCTGATAATATTAAACAACCTTCATGACAAATTTTCGACGTTCTCCATTCAACACCACCACGTGTCATGGAATCGCATACCAAATGAAAGCTTCCATTCTCTTCTCTTTCAGGCCCCGACTTGCTCTTGTGTGTCAAAAAATTGGGTGTGATGGGGCCACTTCCATATAAATCTCTTTTGAGCCTTGAATTCTTTGCACATGGCCTTCACCCGTGCAAACCTTAGCGGGTTCCTCAAGCAGTGCCAAGAGCAAGAATGCTGCCACATGTATTATCATTGCAAGCTCTCATCAAAAGACAAGGAGGAAAGATTGTGGGATGAAAAGTTCCACCACGTATTCCTTTGACATAGCTAGATAGAAGGGAAGAGTGATGTGAACGCCAAGCTACCAAACTATGCCGCGTGTTCTAACCATTTTTGCTATAAGGCGACACTTATTTGCACAATATCGATCGAGACCACTACCATCATTTTGCAGGGGATGTATCTAGTTGGTGAATGACTGGATCCATGTTCGATAATATTTCTATTACAACGACCATCATGAATCATTGCTGAAATAATTATGATTCATGATGAATATGTTTTTACAATATTCAAGTGGTTAATGCCCTTGGCTATATATACTACTTCTCTTGGAAGTAGAGGAGCTTCTTCTTATTTACTAGTCAATTAGTAAGTAGTTGAAATAGCAAATACAAAGATGATTATTGCTAGATCGGAATGTCCATAGAAGGATTAGGGAGACACTAGGCCTTTATTTTATTATATTATTGTAAAGACTCGCAAAATGTGCCCTTGTAATTTGGCCTTTCTGTATTTTAGCAATTTTTAATTCTATACTATTTTTTTTCTGAAATAGTTTGTTTGAAACTTCCATAATTTGAATAGAATGCTGAGTTGAAACAATGTCCTTGAATTTTTTCTTTCAGTGTACCTCTGTGCAAATTATTCTATGTTATGAAATAAATTATTTAGGTCTTTCCCTTTTATGATTGTTATTTAAAGCATAGAAGATTGTTGATCGGGCCCTTAGACCGCATCTACCATATAGGTCTATCATGATTTTTATTTAAGCCTTGGTGCATCACCCTAGTTAGATCCTTTTATTTTATATTTTCTTCCATTTCCCATTCAAAACCCCAGTTATAGAAGAAGCCGACTTCTTTAAAATTCATAGGTCACTCGATTTGGCACAATAGGTCGCCCCTAAAACTGAGTTTCCCACAAAAGGTTGTTACCTTACCAAATTTTGGCATCAATAGACACAATAATGAGAATGTGGATTGGGAAAACATGTGATTTGGTGGAAACTTAGGAGGCATCTGAATTTTAGGTTGTTTAAAAAAGTTTCTACACAATGTGTGCACACTTGAATATATATTTTAACCTAATTCAAGTATATGTGCTTTAAATTTGACCTATTAGGACTTTGTTAGTGCCACTTTTTTCCTTCATCAAGTCACATCACCTCAAACAAGACATGCAAAGTAGCCAGATATCATGGTAATTTATTTATTTTATTATATTTAAAGTAAATTACATTGCAGATAACTTAAATTAAATTTAAAATTGAATATATATATATATATATACGCTCATACATGTTAAATTATTCTTCTTTTATAGCATGAGACACATCTTATAGCTGAGCATGTAGAGAAAGGTCCTAGAACAAAGGGTGCACAACCTCTTACAGTACAATTTAAATATGATAAATTACAAATTAAATTGAATTAAATCATTTTTAATCATAGACTTATATGATCTAATTTAAAATTTCTTTCTATTGTATATGTAGATTGATTCAGAGCATTTAGAGGTAGGTCTAGGTGCACCAGAACATGCAAAGCCATATATCATGGTAATTTAATTTTATGATGAATTATAAAATTAAATTGTCATTAAATCATTTTTAATCATCTTACATCTGATTTCATCTTAACTTTCTCTTGTACACAGTGGTTTAGGTCATCCAGGAAGTCCGCATGGCATAAAGAGGTCTCTTGATTATAGAGATGCTATGAGCTAGATGATTTCATGGGTTGTATTTTATTATTAAATGGAATACATATTTTGTTTCTCATGGACTTAATATATTTTTTCATGGATATTATTTCATGGGTTGTACTCTGATGGACTTAATATATTGGTTTCATTGAATTAATATATTGTAGATCATGGACTTTATTATTATTTAATTTTAATTTACACATGTGCATTTATGCATTTTATGTAAAATTTTAATATGTAATTGAAAGGACATATTTGTACTTTACAAAAGACTCATAGTCAAGACATTAATAGAACATTAATGAGAAATTAAATACAAATTTGAAATTAAAATTGAAATTAATAGGACATTTCAATATTTGTACTTTACAAATTTAGTGATCTATAGTCAAGGCATTAACTTATCAAAGAAGTATAAATGATATTATTAAGTATAATTAAGGAGATGAAATTCTTCAAAGTACATGTCTCATATATAATTATAATTGATATAATTAACCTATAATTAGGATGACTCATCATATCAATCACATTTTATACAATTTAAATAGTGTCAATGTTTATTTAATTCATGTTGTAATAGGATGTCTTAAGTGGTCCTAATAGGATGTCTTAAGGGGCCCCAATACTACATCTTAAGGGGATCAAAGAAGAGTATAATTAAGTATAAATATTGAGTGATATAAACAAGTATTAGAGTCTAGGGTGACTCATCATAACAAATGATATGGTTAAGTATAAATATTTAGGATATGTCCTAATAGGATGTCTTAAGGGATGAAATTATTCAAATTACATGTCTCATATTTAATCACAATTGATATAATTAACTTAGAATTTAGGATGACTCATCATAAAAATCACATTCTATACATTTAAATAGTGCTAATGTTTATTTAATTCATGTTGTAATATGTTGTCTTAAGGGGTCCTAATACAACATCTTAAGGGGATAAAAGAAGTTCTCAAAATTTGGTGAAGTATCCCAAGGCAACCAAATTTAACAATATTATACATGATATTTAGTGATTATACAATCAAATTTAAAGTTTCAAAGTAGGAAAAAATGAATATTTAACAAACAAAATATATAGAATATTGATTTTGATACATAAAAGTGTAGAGTATAATTGTGTATGTACATGTATACAAATTTTTACAAGATGTGTAATTGTGTAATTATGTATGTACATATATGTCAACTCAAAACAGTATTTACAAATTTTGGCTATTCCATCTCAAGAAAATTTGAAACTTGTGCTTGGACTGTAGTAGGTCTTCATGCCACATAATATCAAAATGATACAAGCAATATCAATGAAATCATAAAAGCATGTATTTTAATTTATATAAATCTATCTATATGTACACAACTCAAATACCTATATTTAAAAGTATTCCACACATTTGTGTAGGTTGGTTTTGCATCCTCTCCTTTTTGTTTCAAAGTATGAGATTAATGTGATGATGGCTTAAAGATACAAAAAAGGATAATAAATCAATTTTAACTATTAATGTACAATAAATATCAATATATAATCAGAACATGTATTTAAATATAATTTAACTAATAATTACCTAATTTTACCAAGTATTCCATGTTGTCTAGGTTGAATTTGCATGGACTCTCCTTTTTGTCTCAAACTATGTGATGAATTTATGATGATGGCTTAAAGATATAAAAGGAAAATTTAAATAAAATTCAACTAATAACACATAAGCAATATCAAAACATGTATTTAATATATTTGAAAGGAAAATATAAAACTAAAACTATATTTACCCATATTTACTTATTTCATTGTACCATTTGTGTCCTCTCTTTTTTGCAACACATTTATGATTGTCTCATGCTCTTCCATAGAAATTGTCCATAGCTCTTTATTTATAGGTTTTCCACTATACCTCGCTAGTTTTATATTTGTTGCCACTACCAAATGTGAGTAGTGTATAATCTTATTTTGTGTTTCATAATATTTGAATGTAGGTAGACCATTCTTCCTTATTAGTTATTTTCATAGACAAGTGCCAACAACCACCACCAATCCTATTGGATAACATGATAGCCATCATAAAAGAAGTTGTCAAAATTTTCTTAAAGGAATCACAGAAGTTCTCAAAATTTTCTTAAGGGGATCTAAGAAGTTCTCAAAATTTTCTTAAGGGGATTTAAGAAGTTCTCAAAATTTTCTTAAGGGGATCAAAGACATGTTATCAAAATTTTCTTACAGGGATGTCTTAAGGAGATCATCGTACTTATTGGATAATGATAGCCATCATCATCCTTTTGAGGTGCTATTAAATTATGTTTAGTCTCCACACAAAATCCAAAAAATATTTTGTTTCATCTTCATTGCCTTAAGGTGCAACAACATACATATATCTCGCAAAAAAAAAATGATTTAATAACTTGCACATGTCCATATAATTTGAGCAATCTATAAACATCCATTCATATGTATATAAATAAATAAAAGTATTACAAAATAGTAATAAATTGAAATACAATGAAATAAATTGAATTAAATTACCTTCTTGTACAAGGTCTAAAACACGGTCATAGTCATCTAATGCAAACACTTGGTCATTGTCTTCAATTGTTCTTTCATATTGATCATGTGCTTGTACATGTGTCAATGATCTTTGCCTCTAATCTTCAACCCATTTTTCATTTTCACATGCTTCCCAATCCCTTGAAATACAAAACAGAAAAAAAAAGCATGCAAGCTCCCTTGTCCAGATAATCCATGTTCTTGCATTTAAACTCTTAAATGAATTCCATTTAGTAAATCCATTGATTGTCTCTCAATAATGTCTAGGTAGAATGTTATCTTCTTCAACCAACCAAAAGAACCAGAGAACTATAGTGTACTCACTTGAACCAAGTGTAGATAATATTGTATTGCACCAATCCACAATCTCATGTGCATCTTTAAATTTTACTGCATCCTCAAATTTCAATTGTTCTCTAGAAAGAATTATTTTAACAGATGCACCAGCTCCATCATGTTCTCCTTTACCATACCCAGCTTAAAAAAAACTCCACATGTTGGAAATTATGTTCCTTGTGAACCCTATTGAACCAATAAAATATTTGAGCATTCTTGAACTATCTTGTACAATTATTTGACCATATGAGATGTTCTATCATCTGGATTCCTCTTTCTGTTAAATTTGTATAAAATATATTGAAATGGTATTAAACAAACTCTGACGAGTGTAACTGGTTGTCACTCAAATATAAATGATACTCCCTCAAATCTTTTCTATCATCCTCTATGTTATCATTTGTATGTCTATAAAAAATATAAACAAACATAGCCACTTGCACTAAACTATAATATTGTGATTGGATTTCCTCTTACGGAGCTAGAGTATAATTTTCCACAAAATCAACCACTGATAGTATAGTACAACTGGAAATGTGTTTCTACATGCATTAAATTGGCCATCAAGACATCAAGAATGTTGAGAGTGTGTGACATATTTTGGTACAATATTATTCTTAAATTCTAATATAAATGCATGTACACTAGATTTTTCAATAACAAAATCACAATGCTTTCCCAATTTTCTATATTTTAAAGAATAATCAACATTCTTAGATTTTTTAACATCCACTAATTGTTGTCCAAAATTATTATCAACACTTTCATGTATAAAAACTCTTAAGAATGGAAGATTTCCACAACTAGTGCATTGTCTAGAAATACAAGTTCACTTAAATAAAATAATTTCCCATTGGATCTTTCACAAAAAAAACTTGATATAAACTCGCTTATTGTTTCAGGTGGCATGTTAATACCACATTGTTGCATAATCATGTCAACATGCAAAGTATAACATATATATCAAAACACATCATAAAAATAATGAAATTGAACATGCATTTTACAACAACAAGATATTCATTGCTTATTAATTTTTACATACCAAGGTTTACATTTTTCAGAATACCTTTGACTTATTTTAATATTACGAGGTAACACTAAATCACCACAAATTTTTCTATTAAATTTAGTTTGTGTTGTATCTAATAGGTGTTTTGGATGAGGGTCATGAACTTTGGACCCCACTCTTAATTTTTAAACATCTCTAGCATTAGATGATACCCTAGTATTATCATGCCAATATTTTTCAATCAAAGATTTGATTTTAACATTCAATTTCATGTCATACCTCGGGAGTCGACCACTAAAATTCTAACATTGGTTGATTGGATAATTTTATATACTTTCTCTTGTTTTTGCCACTCTTAGCAATGTTTTAGGATGCATTTTATAATTTCACTAATATTGCTTATCATTCTTTTATTGAAAGTTTCTATATTAACTATAGAAATTGTTATATCTTTTCTTGTTGCATTCTTATCTTTATATTGACTATTTTTTTCCAATATATTCAATGTAAATAGAAATAATAGACATAAGATTTTTTAGTGATTGATCTTTTCTTCTTGGTTTAACAAAAATGCCTAAATTTTTTATTACTCTCCTCATTTTCCACATTCTCATCAATTGCATCATTAGTTGACATTGAAATGAATTTTTTTAATGATAAAATAATTCTTTGTATAATCTATTGGCATGCATTCTTATTTGTCTCCAAGAAATATTACTAGGAAGATTATCCAAAGCATCACTTTCAATTTAAAAATATATATATATATTCAACATCACATCCTGAATTTTAATTTTAATTTTCATGTTCATTTGCATCAACAAAATAGTTTTCATTTTTATTTTCAATAAAAGGATTTTCATTTTCAATAAAACGATTTTCATTTTCATATTCAACAACAAAATGGTTTTCATTTTCATTTTCAATAAAATGATTTGTATTTTCATTTTCAATAACAAAACTATTTTTATCTTCATTTTCAACAACAAAATGATTTTCATTTTCATTTTTAACAACAATTTGACTCAAATCTTGAACTCTATGACTATTATCGATGTAAACATTTTTATATCCAACTTCTTTTAATTCTCCCATTTCTATTTCATTCAAAGGTGGATTTGAAGATGTACCTAGATTTGTGCCTATTGAAACATTCTTCATAGCATTAAAGGGAGATTTAAAGACATACTAGAAGTAGTTGGTATAATTGTATTAGTTTCCACATTCACCTCTTGAAAATTTGCATCATCTACATCCATGGTCTCCTCAATGTTTTTATCTTCACTAGTTGTAGAATTGGATGCTTCAACATAATTCATTGATAAAATCCTCATTCTTCTATCTCTTTGTCTTTTTTCCTCCTCTCTTTGCTTGAATTTCTTCAGGGGTCAATTCCTTCCTATCTTTCCTCTTATTTCGACATTATGATCCCATGACTAAAAAATTTGAAAGTATGTACAAATGAATGTCAAAATATTGAAATTCTTCCTTCTTTGTTCCTCCTTCAAACAAGGATCAATTGAACAAAATTCCTCTTCCTCCTTCAAACAATTAGTAATTGAACAAAATTCCTCTTCCTCTTTCAAACAAGTAGCAATTAAACAAAATTCCTCTCTAATAGTGTCTCAATGATGCCTCCTTTCAAAATTGAAAAAAAAAACCACTTCAAGAGCCTCTACAAGACAAAATTTGATAGAAAATATAGAATATGTCATTGTTGGCCATACAGAGCATTTTGTAGACCCAAAATGTACTTTTTTGATAGTAAAAATTAAAAAAATTGTCAAAAATGACAGGATCCCATTTAATAAATGGGATCCAACTCTATAAATCGGGATCCCATTTAGTAAATGGGATCCTGATGTGAGAGAATCCCAGGTTGCATGCAATCTTGCATCAACCAAATATATTTGCATTAATGTTTTTCTTGCATTTCAGTAGTTAACTATCAAGACCTAGTCTCAATATTTCATACCACATTATACCATATTGTAACATCAGAGCTCGTGAAGTAGGATATATGATCTCTAGTGCAACATCTACATCATATCTAGAATTCAAGTGTTTTGGAGATCCCAGTACGGATATATCACTAGAAAAATATTAGTTTTAATTGGATACAAAGCATTCATCGACCAGTCTTGGCTTTTCAAGTGTGCGGACATATCCCGTGACTTGCAGAGCTCAGGAAATCATTTCATAAGGATGCACATTCATCAAGGAGCCTTTGTTTTAGCCTGCATCATGTTTATCAAGGGATAAAAGGAGAATCATATGTTTTGGCCGACCTTCACACGTTTCATCAACTTCAGGGTTTTGGGACCTCTTGCGGCTGACACAAACCTTTTCCAAACTTGGGAATTGATATATATAAGCATTATGTAATTGCTTTAGGAGGAAATGATAAGTAAGAAGCAATAGAAGAGATATAAGATATAAGAGATAAGAGCTTTGACCCACATTGTATTTCTAGGCTTAGCGCCATATCATTCTGTATTCTGTAAGCCAAAAGGCAGGGCATGCTTCCTATGAATAATTGATCATTATCTATTTATCCATGTGGGATTTTTATTCCAATTCTTTGAATTTCTATTGTGTTTAATCTTGCTCCAAGGTTGGGCAATCCTATTCCTAGACCCTCCATCCTTAGATGCACCAAGTGGTATCAAAGAAATTTTACGGACCTTGGGAGAGGAGAGCGAAGCCAAGCATGATATTTCGTAAGATATTTGTGTGGATAGATTGCCGAATTGAGGCAACCTACTTGTGTTTGTCAAAAAATCACCGACTATGAGGTAGTTGCAACCTTGTAGGGGTAAACCCAAAATGGGTTTGCTCGAAGCAGGGTTTGCTTAAACCTATTAAATGCTTGCTCCTCATTTCCTATTAAAAAAAAGTAAAGAAAATGGTAAAGGAAAGGGGGTTCACTCAAAGCCTCCTTCTCCCCCTCAGGCACCAAAAAAGTCCCAAATTTTGTGCTACGAAGACCGGGTTGAGGATGAAAATGGAGGAGACTTCACAAACCCAAATGGATGATTGTAGTCCTTGGAACAAGCTATCCAATGAATATAATTTTAATATGTTTTTGTGTTATTATTTATTTGTTTTTTTAATTTTATTAAACATAGGTTTTTCATCGAAAATCAAGCTCTTTGTTATGCACATGTGGAAAAATAGCAGATTATAAAAGAAAATTGAAAAATATGAGTGCACCAAATATTGAAGTCCTTGATCCAACAAAAAAAAATAAAATAATTTTGATACATACAAAAAAAGTTGCATTGTATACGGTCTACCTATGTTTGAATTGTGATTGGTATGACTTTGAAACTTGATTAAGGAAAAAATATTCAATAAGAAACCATGAGACCAATTGGAAGCACTACATATCGTAGTTACAAATCTAAATTCGAAAAAAATAGAATTTTATCCTTAATGGAAAAACATTTATGTTGTATATTTATTGAAAAAAACTAGTTTTCAAAGGAGATGGAAAATAAGTGCAATCTGATTCTAAAATTTTTGAAAAAAATATATCTAGAATCTACAGACAAAATGTCACAAATCACTAGTTTGCATCATCTTCAAATTCCTCACAATTTAGCCACTATACATGCCCGAAAGTGAAGATTTAGTTTTAAAAAATATTTTAGTGTCCAGTTTGGCCAAAAATTGTAAACCAATATTGTGGGATCACCCGTAGCCAAATTCCTGACTTGAGGCAGTTGTACCATATCCTAGGAAGAGATTTCACCAAGGATAATTCATACTACAATAAATGTTGTTGGAAAGATGGATGAAATGATGAAAATGATGCGAACAATGAAAGTGAGATTGGATGTTGTTGAAGAAGACAAAAGAAAATGCTTAAACTCTAGACCTAATGATGCAAGTGATGATGATGAAGTTCAATTTGTAGACCTAATTGAAGAAACCTTGAAAGAGGAAGAATCAGATCAAATGAAGATGTTGAAGGCTATTTTGAAAATAGAAAAGCAACCTAGAATGGAGGTTTTGAACTATACTAGTAACCTAAACCCTAACGAGTTGATTGATTAGATAAATGACATTGAAGATCTAGAAAGGGTGAGGATTGCAAAGACTAAAATGAAAGGACATGCTACAATATGGTGGAAGGAAGTTCAATTGGAGAGAAACTAAAAAGTTAAAGAGAAGAATGTTAAATGGGATAGAATGGTGAAAAAATTGAAGAACCAATTTATACTTATGGACTATGAGTTGGAGTTTCTCAAGAGATTGCAAAATATGAGACAAAATGAAAATAATGTGAAAGAATACACTGAGGAATTTCATCAGATCATTATCAGGATTGGACATAGTGAAGCAAGCAAGGAGAAAGTGGCAAGATATATCAGTGGGTTAAGGATGAACATTCAGGAAGAATTGAGTCTAATAAGGATGAATTCGGTAGAGGAAGCATATCAATTTGCATTAAAAGTGGAGGACAAGATATAAAAAGACACAAATAGAGGTAGAGAGGAAGAGGAGGTAGATTTTAGAAAGGAAGGTGACATTCCAAAGTAGAAAAACCATATGCAGAACAAAAAAAGGACAGGGACTCATACCGCAAGGAAGAAATTGATTCCAAATCCTACCATAAAGGGAGATATGACAAAAATTCTTACCACCATAATAGAGGAGGCTACAATTCTAACTACAATGATGGATACCAGAGAGATGAGAAAGGATATGACAAGATAACTTTCAAAGAAACATGTTTTAAGTGTGGAGGAGAAGGACATAGAACATTTGAGTGTCACCAAGAAAGTAAAATGATTGAAAACCATGCAAGAACCGGATACGTAGAGGAAGAACTAGCAGAATCACTAAGTTACAAAGGAAGTCCTAAGAAGGGAGAATCATTATTCATGAGGAGAGCACTGTAGAGGAAAAGTTCATTCCAGAATAGATGCAAAGTAGGAGGTAAGTGTTGCAAAGTTATCATTGATAGTGGTAGTACATATAACCTATTTTTTTAGGAAATGGTGAAAAAATTGAATTTGGAAAAAATAAAAAATTTGAAGCCTTATAGGATAGTCTGGATTCAAGATGAACACAAGATACTAGTAAGGGAACAATGTCTAGTAAAATTTTGTATAGGGTCATATCATGAAAAAGTACTATGTGATATTATGCCAATGGATGCACGTCATATGTTGTTGGGTAGACCTTGGTAGAATTATAAGAAAGATATACATGATGGAAGAAATAATATATATACCATAATTTCCAATGGAAAGAGAATCACCTTGACACCTTTGGAAGATGAACTTGAAAGTGAAGTATGTGGTACAACTAGGATCAATTTGGTAGATGGAAGGAACTTTATGGATGGATTGAGGCATGAAAACATGTGTTTTTCTTTGATTCCAAGGAAGTGCAGAGCCCTAGATGTAGAGAGAATCACTACAAGAGGAGAAGAATCACCAGAGAGGTAAGTCATTGAACTATTGATGGAGTACCAAGACCTTGTATCAGAGAAAATTCCTGATGTATTACCACCAATCCAGTGTATCAATCATCATATGGATCTTATTCTAGGAGCTAGTTTTCTAAACAAAGTTTCACATTGGATGACACCAATAGAAAATGCAGAGCTAAATAGAAAGATACATGAACTATTGAATAAACGATTGATCAGAGAAAGTATGAGCCCATGTGCAGTACTAGATATACTTGCACCTAAGAAAATGGAGGATGCGTATAGATTCAAGAGCTATCAATAAGATCAAAATGGAGTATAGATTCTCATTGCCTAGGATAGATGAAATCATGGATAGTCTGAGTGGAGCAAAGTATTTCACCAAGATAGACCTAAAGAGTGGATACCATCAGATCAAGATCAAAGAGGGAGATAAATGGATGACTACTTTGAAGATAAATGAAGGGTTGTATGAGTGGTTGGTCATGCCATTTGGACTAACTAACACACCTAGTACATTTATGAGGCTGATGAATGAAGTCTTGAAGAAATTATTGGGCACGCTTGTCATTGTTTACCTAGATGATATTCTGATTTTTAGTAAGACTAAGGAAGAAAATTTGGAGCACATCAAACAATAATTTTAGAGGCTAAGAGAAGAGAAGTTGTTGATAAACATCAAGAAGTGTAGTTTCATGAAGGAAGAACAAGTATATTTGGGGTTTTTGATATTTGTGGAAGGATTAAAGATGGACACTAAGCAAGTTAGAGAAATAGTTGAATGGCCTACACCTATGAACATTGGAGAGGTAAGATCATTTAAACGAATAGAAAGATTTTACTAGAAGTTCATCAAAAATTGAAGTAGTATTTCCACACCTATGACAGAGACAATGAGAGGTGACCAAAAGGAATTCAAGTGGACATCGAGAGCACATAAGAGTTTTGAGTTGTTGAAGAAAAAGGTGATAGAACAAACCATGTTAGCACTACTAGACTTTGATAAGGTATTCCAAGTAGATTGTGATACTAGTGGAAGTGTAATAGGAGCTATATTAAGTTAGGAAGGGAGACCAGTAGCCTATTTTAGCAAAAAATTGAATGATGCTAGGAAAAGATATTTAGTTTATGATAAGGAATTTTATGCAATAATACAAGCCTTGAAGAAGTAGAGAAATTACTTGTTACCTAAGGAATTTTCGTTGTATATAGAACATCAAGCTTTGCAATATTTGAATATTAAAGGGAAGTTGAACTAGAGATATATGAGATGGGTATAATTCTTGCAGAGTTACACATTTGTGTTGAATCACTGGAGTGGGAAGTCAAACAAGGTTGCAGATGCATTGAGCGGGAGAAGAAGTTTGTTGACAAAGATGAGAATAGAGGTATTAGGTTTTGAAGAATTGAAGTGTATGTATGGGGATGAAATTGATTTTGTAGAGGCATGGAAGGCTTGCAATGAAATTGTAGAGATAGATAGAAGAAAATGGTTGGATTACTTCATTCAGGAAGGTATGTTTTTCAAGAAAAATGAGCTATGTATCCCTAGAAGTTCAATAAGAGATAATTTGATCAAGGAAAAATATTGTAGAGGATTAGCAAGACATTTTGGAACTTATAAGACCATAGCATTGGTGAGTGAGAACTAATTTTGGTCATAGTTGTATAAGGATGTCAAGAAATATGTTCAAAGTTGGATGATTTGTCAAGTTGCAAAAGGAAACAGTTAGAAAATTGGAATGTATACACTATTGACACTACCAAAGAGACCATGAGAAGACATTAACATGGATTTTGTGTTGGAATTACCTAAGACACTGAGAGGATTTGACTCTATATTTGTGGTTGTTGATAGATTTTCTAAGATGGTGCATTTAATACCTTGTAAGAAAAATAGTGATGTAGTACATGTTGCAGACCTATTTTTCAAAGAGATTGTAAGCTTAAGTGGACTACCAAAGAGTATAGTATTAGACAAGGACACTAGATTCATTGGGTATTTTTGGAAAATATTATGGAAAAAGATGAAGACAAGTTTGAAGTATAGCTCAACATTTCACCCATAGACAGATGGACAAACCAAAGTGGTAAATAAGAATTTAGGGAACTTGTTGAGGTGTTTGATTGAAGGAAAAGAAAGAAATTGGGACTTAATACTACCACAAGAATAATTTGCATACAATAATTCAGTAAATCAAAGAACTAAGAGGACACCATTTGAAATTGTGACAATACAACAACCCAAAGGAGTAGCATAATTAAGAGATATCAGTATGGAGAATAAAAGGAGTGAGGAGGTAGAAGAATTTGCAATATTCATGGAAACAATGCATACTCAAGTTAAGGAGCATTTGGAGAAGATGAACAATACCTATAAGGAGAAAGCAGATGAGAAGAGAAGACATAGGGGGTTTGAAGTAGGAGAGGAAGCAATGGTATATCTGAGAAAATAAATATTTCTAGTTGGGACATATAATAAGTTGAAGATGAAGAAGTTTGGACCTTGTAAGATCATTAGGAAGTTTGATTCTGGAAATTCATATGAAGTGGAACTACCAGAGAAATTTGGCATATCTCCTATATTCAACAGTGCAGACCTATACCAATATCATGAAGGAGAGTCACCAAAGGACAGAGAAGTCAGTTTTCCAGACTAGATAGCACACCATCCAGAGGGAATTGAGGAAATTTTAGACAAAAGAGTTGGACGTAGTACCAAAGGAAGGCAATACTAGGAATATCTAGTCAGATGGACAGGAAGACCAAATAAAGATTCATCATGGATTTCTTAGGCTGAGGTGGACCGCATTTGTTTTAATTTGGCCCTAGGAAACTAAGAGGCTAAATTTTCTCCAACCTCGGGTGTTTAATGCAGGATCATTCTAGGTTGCACACAATCTTGCATCAACCGAAAATATTTGCATTCATGTTTTTTTTGCATTTTAGTAGTTAATTGTTAGGACCTAGTCTCAGTATTTCATACCACATTATACCACATTGTAACATTAGAGCTTGTGGAGAAGGATATATGATCTTCAGTGAAACATCTACATCATATCCAAAATTCAAGTGTTTTGGAGATCTCAGTATGAAGATATCACTAAAAGAATATCAGCTGTAATTGGATAGATAACATTCACTAACTAGTCTTGGCTTTTCGAGTGTCCAGACCTATCCCATGACTTGTGGATCTCAGGAAATCATTTCATAAGGATACACATTCATCGAGGAGCCTTTGTTCTAATTCACATCATGTTATCTAGGGATCAAAGGAGAATCATATGTTTTGGCTGACCTTCACATGTTTCATCACTTTTGGGGTTTTGGGACCTATTGAGGCTAACACAAACCCTTTTTGGAGCTGGGAATTGATATATATAAGCATTGTGTAATTGCCTTAGGAGGTAGTGATAATTAAGTAGTAATATCAGAGATAGAAGATATAGGAGATAAGGGGTTCAACCTGCATTGTATTTCTGGGCTTAATGCCATATCATTCTATAATCTGTAAGCCAAAAGGCAGGGCATGTTTCTTGTGAATAATTGATCATTATCTATTTATCCATGTGGGATTGTTATTCCAATTCTTTGAGTTTTCATTGTGTTTACTCTTGCTCCAAGGTTGGACAATCATATTCCTCTAGACCCTCCATCCTTGACTGCACCAGATCCCATAGTAAATGGGATCGTATTTATTAAACAATATCTCAATCCCTTTTCAATAGATGAATATGAAAAGCGATCTCGTTTATTAAATAGGGTCTTGTTTATAAACACAACGTGATCTTGTTTAGTAAGCAAGGTCATGTTTTGTTAAATTTGAATTGTAGGTCAGGTTTTTGATTTGTGAACTGGTTCGAGAAAAGGTTTGGGGGCCCAAACATAGACCCTAGACTTGATTTGACCTGCAAGTTCAAGGTCTTAGCAATGTCACAAGAAAATAGTGACTTTAGGCATATGTCTATAGCCTTTCTTTGCCAAATTTTTGATGAAATTAAAACCCATTATAGATGAGATAGTGTAGATTTTAAATATGCAATTTTTTTTACAATTGGATTATTTTTTCTATTTTTCAATCAATCTTTGATGAAATAGGTCCATAAACTTGAATTATCAGGGTTTTTTAGTATTTTAATAACTTTTTATTAACATAATTTTATGAAAAAAAAAATTATGAAAGCATAACTAAGACAATTCTTTTCATTTTTCAAAAAAAAAAAGAAAATGATAAGTTTAGGTCATCTTATGCGTGACATACACAACGATTTTTCAAAACACCAAATATGGCCGGTAAAAAAATTAACAAAAAAAATTCAATAAAACATTATAAAAAGATTTGAAAAGCATGCTTCAGTGAGTTACAAATATTTTCCCCAAAGGATTTAGAAAAATATGATTATTTAGGTCAAAATATGGATGGCATACACGTGGATGGTATGGTAAAACAAAGTGACTTTTAAATAGTGGTATTTAGATACACCTATTGAAAATCAATTTGGATCATCTCGGTATTGAAATAAATTACATACTTGGAAACTAGACTCTGAGTACTACATTTTATGATTAGTGAACATTTTCAAGATTCTATCTCTAAGTGCTTCAAATTTTAAAGCCAAATATTTCAAATTCTAAAAATGAAGGATAACACTTCCACGTTTTGGTTAAAAAGTTGACTCAACTTCTTGCGAGCACCCAAATGTTCAACAAAATATGGTCCCTTAGGACAATAAGGAGTCCTACCATATTGAAACAGTAGAGGATCCACATACGTGGATGGTAGAATACTCTATAATAAGAAAAATAAAATTGAAAATTAATAAATAATTGTTGACAAACAAACATAAACTAAACATATATCTACATATTTTTAGAAACTTTTATATCTACTAGATATTAAAAAGCCATATACCCGAATCGATGATGCAAGTGAGATTGTTTGAGAAGAACTCGTCATGGATGCAATAGCATCAAATTCTTAAACATTAAACATGAAAATAATTTAAGACTATAAATGTATGTACATATAACCATAATATATTTGAAATTGACATCTAAATCATAATAATAATTTCTATAAGTTTTAACTAAACTATTAATTCAATTAAAATTTAGTTCAATTACCTTGACTATGACTCATTTTGTAAATGCCTGTCTCTAAGGATGATCAAGTGTTTTACTATATGGCACAATAAAATGAGTCACATCAATCACATCTAGAGTAGTCTACAAAAGTAAAATAATACCAAGATATAAATTAATATATTTAATTAATAGAAATTTAAATGATATGCATACAATAAAAAAGTTAAACATGTACAAAAAAATATTCCATGTCTAAGAAAAATTTAATGGCCAAAAGAGTACCATTATGAACTTCTCTAAGCTCATCCTCGATCCTCAACCATTCACTCCCACTTAAATATAGATTAGTAATACTATTTGTTATAATAATTTTAAATGAAATGTACTATGAAATAAATTAAGTTTTACCTGTACATAAGATTTCTCTTGCTCCTCATCTCTAGCTATGAATGGTTCTCTTTCTATGCTTCCCTCACAAGTATCCATGTATGAAGTACATCTTGTTGGCTCATCTTCTCTAGGTGTCACATCATGGACCTCATACTTAACTATGTGTAGGGTAGGCTAAGTAGTATCTAACATAGGACCTAAACACATATGACTACACATACTACAATGATGAGACATAAAAATATGTCTAGATGATGATGCTCCACCAACATCAATTGAACCACCAGGGGTATCACTATCAAGTGGTTGGGAAAACTAAGAAGACTATGTAATGAAATGGCCAGTGAAAGAGTGTATGGCCACGAGACTTGGCATTACTACATCTGCAAAAATGTTTGGATGAACTATTGGAGGTGGTGGATCAATAGGAGGAGTAGGAATATATCAACCTTGGATTTTACCAATTTCCCTAGGCCTATCTTGGGGCATTCCTCTACCCAATCATTGAAAATTTCTAAAATCAAAATAGTTCACATGTTAGCTTATAATAAACTCTGTATATAATTTATACAGAAAATCAAGAGGGAAATCAAGATTATTGTTAGCTGGTCTATCAAACAACATCCACCAATGATCCCAAAAATTTCTTGTTATACACTCATGTGTGCACCATTTTATTGAAAATTTGGGTTTGTGTACATCAATAGGTTGTCTCATTTTTGGATTCACAAAATATTGGGCTATTTTAGCTTTAGATCTAATTATTTTATTTGGTCATAGCTCAAATCGTCAACATATTATAACATCTTCATTTCTATCCACTCTTTAAACGTAGTATGTTGCCTTGTGAGGTCTTTCACGTGACTTATTATGACCTCTAAATTTGGTGTTATTGAGCACAATTAAGGGTGATAATGGTATTTTTGACCAATATTCTTCAATTCAATCACATTTATATCAATTAAATCTTGTATTGAAGGATGATTTGGTGGAGAGTTTGATGGAAATGTTTCTTTGTCAAATTATTCATCTAATTTAAACCCTGTTTATCATTAAAATTCTTAAAATTAACATAATTTTAACTAATTATTAAAACCTATAGACAAAAACTACCATATATGCAAAAAATACTAAGAAAACAAATAAAATGATGAAAAAACAAAAAATATGATTGATCTAGCTATCAAATGTGAGGAATTTCAAAATATTGCAGATGCAATGTTTAGTTCCAGAAAAATAGCTATTAAATTTGATTGGATTTTCATTTTCTCCCTTTTTCTGTGTGTCACCCACTGTCCAAATGTGTGAAAATGAACTGTTTTTTACTTACAGCTTTTTCGAAAGATTTTTTTATATTAAAATCTTTCCAAAATGGATATTCCTTTTGGAGAGATTTTTTAAATATTAAAATCTCTTCAAAACTGATATTCATTTTGGAGATGTTTTTAACATTCCCATAGCACTAAAAAATGAATATCCATTTTGAAGAGCATGTTTTTTAAAATATTTGATATTTTTTATATTATATGATATATTATAATATTTATATAATATAAATACTATTATATATTATAATAATATATTTAATATGGGTATGTGCAAGATCATGATGGAAAAAATAGGCCCTTAAATGGCAAAAAATTCAGAAAAATCAGAGTTAGGCAACTTGACATAAAAATCTAAATAAGTTATCTATATTATTTCAAAAATATGTAACAATATAATTTGTAGAAAATTGAATTTAGTTTCTAAATTGCTAGGTTTATTTACAAAAAAAATAAAATCTATTTGGTGAAAATTTTAAATTTCAATATAGTAGTGCTTAAATTTCAGGGAAAAATAAGAAGTAGGTGTTTGTCTGACCACCCTAACCACATTAAAATGATAATATTTTTTTTATAAGATTTTAGATATAAGTAGAGGAATCATTTCCCAATGTGATGCATATTTTTTTGTAATTATTTCCATGTAAATAATTAATTATAATTTTTTTATGACAACTTTTAAAAAATATAAAGAATCGTATGTCTGACCACCTTAACTTGGTCAAAACTTCATGAAATTCATTTTTTTATTTTTCAATCTTATACTATGCAAAGCATAGAATGTGAAGCATGTTTTGGATTGAAAAAATATGATACCGTTTGAAAGCTATAGATGTTTTTCAATCAGCCTAAAAATCAGGACTTTAATCATAATTCAATAGAAAATAAATAATAATTATTTATTAAATACAAAGTAAAGAATAATCTATATTGGTAGAAAGCTGAGAATCTCCTTTAAAAACCCTTTTAGTTTCATCAATTTTGGGTAAAAAAAAATCGTTAGCCACATACCCATCATATTGCCACTTTTTGGCCCATCATGATCTTGCACATACCCATATATTATTATATTAAATATTAAATAATAATAATATATAATATATAATTGAATATAAAATAATATATATTATATATCATGTAAAATAATAATATATTAAATATAAAAATTAACATGCTTTTCAAAATGGATATTCGTTTTGGAGAGCTTATGGGTAGCTCTCCAAACTGGATATCCATTTCAAAGAGCTTATGCGTAGCTCTCCAAAATGGATGTCTTTATTGGAGAGCTTATGTGTAGCTCTCCAAAATGGATCTATTTTGGAGATCTTATGCATAGCTCTCAAAAATGGATATCTATTTTGGAGAGCTTATGTGTAGCTCTCCAAAATGGATTCTATTTTGGAGAGCTTATGTGTAGCTCTCCAAAAAGGATATCTATTTTGGAGAGCTTATGTGTATCTCTCTAAAATGGATATCCATTTTGAAGATATTTTTATGTTATAAAATGTTTTCTGAAATGAATATCAATTTCAGAGAGTGTAGGTTTTTTAAATATTTGATATATTTTTATATTATATGATATAATATATTAAATAATATAATATATGTAATATATTATTATAATATAGATAAAATATTACTAAATATTATATAATAATTATAGGGTGAGTGCAAGATCAAGATGGGAAAGATAGTGGCGATATAACAAAAAAATGTGATTTGAGTTAGGAAAAATCGTGGAAATCAACTTTGAATTTTTACTTGGGTTGGTAAAAATTACAATTTCTATGGTAAACACCGAAGAAAAATTGATATCTATTAATAAAAAATATCCTCTTTTAGAAAATGAATATCCATTATATAAATATATTTATAATATATTAGAGAACAAGTCATGTATTATAATTATTATAATATATATATTATGGTACTAATTATATATTATATAATAATAATATTATATATTATTATATTAATTTATAATATATATTAATATAATAATATATATAATACAAGTGCAAGGAATTGAGTCTATTTTTTGACAAAAAATTGGAAGTATTTTCTTAAATATCAAAAAAATTCATAGTTGAGGTAAAAGTTTGGGACACTTACACAAAATATTTACATGGCATAAAAATATTAAATGTAGGGTTTTGTTTCTAGTTTATAATTTATCTAATACCAAGATGATAAAAGTTGGTTTAGTATAGGATGTACAAAATTGACCTTTCTTAAGAACTGTGTATGACCAACAAAATAAGTAGTATATAGAATTATTTTTGAAAATCTTTGTGGAAAGATGAATATGATGCTAAAGTTTGGTAAAGAGATTTTGTGTCTAATTTTAAAATATTTTTTTACTAAAGATTAAAGAGTACTTTTTTAAATCTCATGTATGAGAAACATAATTTGACATAAAATAATTATGATGTGATCTTTTTCATTGGTAGATATTGATGTCTAGATTGATCATACATAGTTATTTTTAAATAAGAATCAAAATAAAAAGTTAATAGAAAGATAGTAACATATGTTATTTCAAGTTTATGAAGCTTCTTATTTAAAAATTAATTAATAAATAGAAAATATGTTCAACAATAAAGAAAAATAATATTTGAAAGCTTGACATTTTCATCTATAATTTGTTTTAATTTCATCTAAAATTTCTATAAAAATGATTATTAACCATATTGCTAGAGTCAATTTTTACTCTTGTTAGTGAAAGGAAGAAAATAGTTTTGTTTTCTTCTAGGGTTTAGGACCTAGAAGGGATAATATTCACTCATTTTCACTCAAGAAAAAACCCTTGAGATCTCCTTGCAAAGGAGAAAGAGATCTTGCAATAGGGTTGTCCTAGGAGCTGAATATGGTCTAATAAGGGGTTCACCACCAAGTTAGACTTGGAAAAGATAATGAAATACTAGATGAAATGAAAAACCCCAGTTGAATGCAAAATAACACTAAATGACCTAGAAAATTGAATGAATAAATATAGAAAACTGCAAAACAAAATGTGTACACCTGGAAATTTGGAGAAGGTTGGATGGAGATCTGAAACACTGGAAAATATGCTTTTACTGCTAAATAGGACTCATTCACCAAGCTAGGTGAATCAGTCCAGTTTCTAGAAATTTTTTTTGGAACAGGTTTTAGATAAAATGGTATCTAAATCTACAAAGTCCTTGAAAACTAACTGGAACTGGGACTCATTTTCCATAAGTGGCGAATTAGTCTAGCTAGGATTTTCTGAAACTTTGAAAGTTGATCTTGGTCTTCTCTATTTTCTTAGTCCTTCTTGATTGGTTTTCAGATCTAAAACTGCAATTTGTGACCTTTAGGTGATCTCTAAGGTGGTCCAAGGCTTGATGACAAATTTTACAACTTTGAATGGTTTGCAACTTTTTTGCAATATTGCTCCTTAGGAAATCTGCAACCTAGACCTGCAAATCACACACAACAGAGAGGGAAAAATTTAATTGCGTTAGTGGATAGGGGTTTTCCTTGGTCAAACCCCTTGTTGGTAATTAAACCTTGAAATGAAAGAAAATAAGAAGGGAGAATGATGAATGGAAAAAAGATAATGTTGCAATTCACCAAAATCTTCAATGAAGTGCTGCAAATATGCTTGAAAATGGCTGCAATGGATGTGGTTCTTGAATCTTTATTAAATGATGTTCATCTTGAATGAAACACTTTCTTGAATCATAAACCCTACATCACAATTGTTAGTACAATAACAAAAATGACCTATGAAATCCTTGAGGGTATGTGCAGGATCATGATGGGCCAAAAAGTGGTGATATGTAAGTGATATGATGGCCCATGTGGCTGATGAGTTTTTTTTACCCTAAATTGATGAAACGAAAAAGGTTTTTAAAGGAGATTCTCAACTTTCCACCAATATAAATTATTTTTAACTTTAAATTTAATAAATAATTATTAATCATTTTTCTATTTGAATTACGACTAAAGTCCTTATTGATAGGGTGATTGGAAAACATCTGTAGCTTTCAAACGTTATCACATTTTTTGAATCTGAAACATGCACCACATTCTATTCTTTGCATAATATAGGATTAAAGAAGAAAAAAATGAATTTCATCAATTTTTGACCAAGTTAAGGTGGTCAGACATACGAGTTTTTTTTTTAAAAACAAATTGTAATAAAAAATTCATAATTAATTATTTACTTGGAGAAAAAATACAAAAAAATATGCATCACATTGGGGCATGAGTTCTCTACTTATATCTAAAATATTATCATTTTATTGTGGTTAGGGTGGTCAGACAAACACCTACTTCTTATTTTTTCCCTAAAATTTAAGTAAAACTGCATTGAAATTTCAATTTTTTAGAAAATAGATTTTTTATTCTTTTAAATAAACCTACTAGTTTAAAACTAAATTCAATTTTCTACAGATTCTATTCATACATACATTTGAAATAATATATATAACTTATTCAAATTTTTATGTCATGTTGCCAAACTCTTATTTTTTGAATTTTCATCACCACTTAAGGGACTATATTTTCCATGATGATCCTGCACATACTCTTCAAGACATGATGATTGGTAATTGAATGCTGCTTTAAAATTATTGATAATATGCTCTTGAATGATCTTGATTGCTCTTATGAACTCAATTTACTATTAGGAATGCTCTGACAAAATTTTGAGGTGAAAATGAGTGAAAGAACCTTGTATTTATACTCAATTATGCAAGAATTCTCAAAGTTACAAATCTACAAGCTGACATTAGATCTAGGAGAATAAAATATCACCATAATTTTGAATTAAATTTTATTTTGGGTCACACAGGATTCATTCGCCCAAGATGGTGAATGAGTCCCATCGGGTATAATGTATGGGACCAAAAATTAAAAGTGCTTAGAAATGTGTGAAAACTGGTTCGATGCCAAAAAGATCTAGGTGGGACCCTTTCACCCAAGGTGGAAAATGAGTCCCAGGTCCCTAAATTTAGGCCACACAAGCCATAAACACTTGAATTATGATTAGTTAATGATTTTTGTCAGGATTATCCTTGAAAATATGCAATAAATGAGGCTTGTGGATGCAAAATGGGGCCAATTAAAGCATAAGAAAGACTAATTATTAATGACAAGCCTAGAGAAGTGGGTATGTGCAGGATCATGATGGGATAAAAAGTTGCGATATATAAGTGATATGATGGCCCATGTGGCTAACGACTTTTTTTTACCCAAAATTGATGAAACGAAAAGGGTTTTTAAAGGAGATTCTTAGCTCTCGGCCAATATAAATTATGCTTTACTTTGAATTTAATAAATAATTATTATTCATTTTCTATTTGAATTATGACTAAAGTCCTGATTGATAGGCTGACTGAAAAACATCTATAGCTTTCAAACAATATCACATTTTTTGAATCTGAAACATGCATCACATTCTATGCTTCACATACTATAGGATTAAAAGCAAAATTGAATTTCATGAAGTTTTGACCAAGTTAAGGTTGTCAGACATACGAGTTTTTTATATTTTTTTTGAAAGTTGTGATAAAAAAATCAATATTAATTATTTACTTGGAATTTTTTTACAAAAAATATGCATCACATCGGGACATGAGTCCTCTACTTATATATGAAATCTTATAAAAAAATATTATCATTTTATTGTGGTTATGGTGGTTAGACAAAAACCTACTTCTTATTTTTTCCCTAAAATTTAAGTACAACTGTATTGAAATTTCAAATTTTCACCAAATATATATATATATATTAAAATAAACCTAGTAGTTTAGAAAATACATTCAATTTCCTACATATTGTATTCTTACATATTTTTTAAATAATATAGATAACTTATTCAAATTTTTACATCAAGTTGCCTAACTCTGATTTTCTTAATTTTCTTTTCCACTTAAGGGCATGTTTTTTCCATGATGATTTTGCACATACCCAAGTGTGAAATTGTGTTACAACACTTTAAAAAAATTAAAATAAGACAATATAAATATTAATTCTGATTAAAATAGGTTTATTAGGTTGATAAGACCTTAGAAAAGTGTGAAAGTGAGTCACAACACTTCACAACACTTTAGAATCGTGTTGTTAAATCGATTAGTTCACAAGGGCCCAAAACCTAATGTGAATGTTTCAATCACATTACAACACTAAATCAAGGTAACATTAAGCCTAACTCACAAGGAGGGCCCAAACAAGTGTGAAAATGTCCCAGTGACATTTTCCAACACTACAATTAGTTTTGTAACATTATATTTGTAGCTCCAAAGTTCAAGGTTAGGTTTCCAAGTAGATTATGATCTTAAACCAAAACAAAATTATGGGTGTGAAATTTTAATTTCACATAACATGCACCCACTATAAAGCACATACACATCTTAAAATGTTGTGTGTACATGCATTCTAGAAAGAAATTGATATACATTTTTGTAGTGATGAAAAATGTATGTCTTTACATTTTCTCACTTGTTTGGGACCTCCTAGTTAAAATGGAATTAATTTTGCCTTAATTTAGTGTTGCAAAATGTATTTATTTACATCTTCACACTAAGTTTAGGGATCCCTTAATTAATTGAGCTTAATTATGTCTTAATTGGCCCTATAGTTCATTGACAAGCCTAATAAATTGTATTTTCTAAAAGGGAAACCCAGTAATAATTAATTCTTACACATAACACTTTATCTTGAGCAATGTGTGTTCCAGGAATAGGGACTTAGGACCCATTCAACCATGGGCGAATGGGTTCTCCCTAGGCCTTTGAACCACATTTTAAATTATGTTTTGGGTGGTATTTTAATGTCTCTAAATGTATATTCAGATGTTGGCTTGTGATATTTGAATTTCCAGAAATTATGGATACATACCTATAAATACAAGGTCATTTCACTATGTTTTACCTAGAATTTTATGGGCATTATTGGAGCATTTCAGGAGCAATAAAGAGCATTCAAGAGTAGAAATATCAGAGTTTTATTGCAACAAAAAAAGATCCAATCTTTATGTCAAATTATTCTTGCATCATGCATGTTTGTGGAGCTAACATTGTGATGTAGGTTTCATGATCCATTCAAGTATTCAAAGAATTATTTTAACCAAGATTAAAGATCAACATCCACATCCATTTCAGCCATCTCATTCAAGTTACAAATCTACATTATAAGGGTCCATTCAAGGGTTTATGAGTGGTAACATATATTTGTTCATTCTTCATTCCCTCTTTCATGTTTGATTTCAATTCAAGGTTTAATTACCAAAACTAGGTTTGAACAAGGCAAACCCCCATTCACCAAAAACAAACATTTTTTCCCTCTCCTATTGTGTTTGTAGATTTAGGTGGAAGAAGGATTGAAGATCTTTTGAAGAGAAAAATTGAAGAAATTGTCAAAGTTGCAAAAGTTTTCATTTTCTCATAGAAAATCAGATCTTGAAGTTGTTTCAGACTTTTTGACACTAAAACCTAGAGAATATGGAAGTGTAGCTATAGGACTAGAAGCTCTTGAAAGTTGCAGAAAAAAATCACCATAGATCCATTCGTCCATGGGCGAATGAGTCCCTGGAAAACTTCTAGAAACAACATTTTGTGAAAGGTACACAAGATTCTCCCCTTCTCAAATCTGCATTCTATTTTCTATTTCTATTAACATTGAGTTTCATCTTCAAGATTCAAGTGTTTCATTGCATTTTAGAGCTAGCTTAATTTTTTTTATTTTCTCCCCAAAGTGTTGTTTGACTTGGATCCCCATCCTCAAGCATGCAAACAAACCAACAGACTTCACCATTGAATTGATTCACCTAAAAGGGTTGTTAGTTAGTGCTTTGTGGGGATCTCCTTTCTTGTATGATTTGTGGGAAGATAGGTTTCCTTAGTTTCCATACTTTTCAGTTTGATAACCTAACCCGTTACATTATATATTCCCAAATTTCATTCATTTTTTAATTTTCGAGTCCATTTTCAACCCTAAATCTAGGTCTTGCATTGATTTTCATTGCATTTCATTTATTTTGATTTCATTTAGGGTTCTTAACTTGCATCTCATTTAGGGTTTTATGTTTTCATTTTTGCATGCTTTAAAATATAGGAAAATTAAAAAATTTAGTCATTTTACAAAGCACTCACATAGCATTTCATGATAATAACTTAAAAAAAAATTGAATCAAAATTGCATTTCAAATTAGGTCTCCTAGTTTCCCATTTAACATCGTTTTGCATTTGCATTTAGACTTACTTTTCAATAAATTTGAAATTGTAACCACCTCTCTCTGTGCAGAATTTAAAAAATTAAAAATTATCTCAAAAATCTATAAAATAATTTTTTTAAAAATTCAGGTAGGACGAATGAGTCCCTGATTAGGGATTTGTTCTACATTTTTGGGAATCAAAATATATATTTTTTCTATTTTTTTATGTTATTTTTAGTTTGTTTTTTCAGTTTACAAAATTTTAATTTTTTGAAATTGATCATATTAAGGTTAAATTATCAAAATCAATACATTGTTTCAATTCAAAATTGCAATGAAACATCATTTTCAGGTCTTTTCATAGTGTAATAAAAAATTGAATTTTTATTTATTTCTTTGCATTTCAATTTATTCCTACATAATGGACATGTGTATCAGTAATATATTGAAGTCTGCAATCTCTTTGGTAGACATCTCAAGTTGTGTTTTTGGAAATGATCATGTAAGTGTGAATAAGTAAAACAAGTAAAACACTTCTTAATAAGACATTATATCAAGATTCAATCAACAATTAACTAATTTAAAGCACATAAAACTTGAAAGCATCTCATTGATTCCTATCTCCAAAGATTTATTAAATCAAGAAGCACTCAGATTTAGTAAGACACCATGACTGTTAAAATGCCAATTTAAAGAATGAAATGATGCTAGATACAATGATCTAATCCTATATGATAATATCTAAATGATAAAAGGAAACTACTTTAATCTTTGATTGACATGAAAACTATGATGAAAGCTACAGTATGCAACCATGACATGAAATCTACTGTTATTGCTAAAATTCTTGATGCTTGATGCTTGATGCTTGATTTCTTCATGCTTCATGCTTCATGCTTTCCTGTAGAGTAAGTTTGCACAAAGATGGGATCCATTTCTTGTTGAGAAAGGTTGTATTTATAGATTTATGGCACTAAATTTGCATAGGGGCAGAAAAGTAGAGGCTTGGATTCGATCTGGAGGATTGAATGGTGAGAGATTGAGAAGAATGAGAAGATTTTGGGAATGGTTCCTCCCCATGAAAACACCAGGCAAGAGGATAGGAAGAATTAGAGGTAGAAGATTGAGAGGATTGAGAGGATTACCTGCAAGCTTTCCCGTGAATGTTAGTTGCATTAATTTTAGACATGAAATTTGATTTGATAGGTGAGTAAATAGAGGAATTTATGATTTATGCTTTTATTTAAATATTTTTGATTTATTTAAATTAGCGAAAGGGGAATTAATAATTTAATAAACAAACTATAAAATTTGTTTATTAAATTAAAATAGAAGAATTATGATAATTAAACAATATAGTATTTAACCTTTTATTTAATTTATTTAAATGATGTGATTAAGATAGAATAAAAAATAGGGGAAATTGATAATTAAATTTAAAACAAAGTATTTAATTTTGTTTATTTAATTAAGATGAAATAATAGAAGAATTTAGAAGAATTTAAATGTAAACTATATAAATAAATATTTCTATTTATTCAATAGTAGAGGAATTTAGGGTAATTAATCAAATAAGTCGTATTTAATTAATTAGATTCTCCAAGCCAATTTTAGGTGTATACATTTTTCCCCTCTTTGAAGTGATGTGTTTGCACATTACTTCAAAGAAAATTTTGTTGTTGCTACTAGTATCGATGAAAAACATTCAGTATGCCCTAGACATTGATTTTCAAGTGATTGATGAATATATGCCCCCTCGGGAGATAAATTTATGATTATTTGATTTTTTTTTATTTTTCATATTTTTTATTTTTGATGATTTTTTGATGATTTTTATACAAATCCGATGAAGATTTGACAGTGAAATAATTTATCTCCTGATTAAGAATGTAGAAAGTGCCCCTGGATGAATTTGTATTAATCCTCCTTATGTTTGATGATTTTTGATCACATCAGCATTTGATTCGATAGTGATTGTTGATCCTGATAGGTTAGAAGATTATTGATCTCATGATAGGTGGGATTCGATGATTGATTGATTGAGTGACCTCATGATAGGAGAGGATCAATGATAGATTGATGGTTTGACCTCATGATAGGCGAGGTTCAATGATAGATTGATTGATTGACCTCATGATATGCGAGGATCAATGATAGATTGATTGATTGACCTCATGATATTTGAGTATCAATAATAGATTGATGTTTGACCTCATGATAGGCGAGGTTAAATGATAGATTGATTGATAAAATTGAGCTGATTTGTGATATGTTATGATCATAGGGAGATTTTAAAGTTCTTCCTAGAGACGTGGGACATGATTCTGCATCTGGTGTAGGCCAATATAAATATCATCAGTCGATGTGGAAAATATATAATGTAGATGCAAAAATAATATGAATGCAATCTAATTTAACCATGAAAATCTACATATGCAAGAATTGGCATCTTAACAATAATTTTATTGTGCTTTGTATCATCATAGAGCTTTAAAAATGTTGGAAGTGAGTACAAGCATCAATGGTATAATTTAGACCATGATGACCTAAGTATGACTTCCATGATTTTGGAAATTACAAGTGAACACAAGCATCGAGGTATAATTAAACTAAGATGACTTGAGAATTTCTTGTGTAAATAGACAAGAATCAATAATTTTCTTATGTGAATTGGAATGTCATCAGTGATACTTTTTAGAGCACATCTTGCAACAATTCACACAATAATAATGACTAATTCATAGACAGTAGACAAAGAAAATAACATTCTTCTTCTTAGCTTCTTTAGTTCAATACATCATTGAGTTGCTCCAAAGAAATGATAAAAATGATCAAAGTACATCTATCTAACATTTTATTAAAGTATTTCAATCATTATTTAGATTAGATCATCCCTTTTGGATTTTCATTTTTTGATGTTTTTATGATTTTCTGAGATTTTGGACCAAACCTAACGTAAAGACCTATCCTAGGGGCCTCGGGGGCTGATCAAAGATTAGCCTTTCCTACGTTATATATGCAGAGACCACGTAGTTCGACTAGACGACTCCGTTTTTTACTATTTGAGTGATCTTTGACCTATTTTTTGATTTCGATATGATATGGATGTTTGATGTGCTCTTGATGGTGATTGATGTTCAAATTTGGGTTGCATTTGTCTTCCTATTATTTGTCTATTTGATTAATTTTGAAGTTTTATTGACCCTAGTGAGATTACGATTTTTCCCGCAAGCTAGGGTGAGACATGACCACATTGCAATGATATGTACTTGAGATTTTATTGCACCTTTTGCAGATTTTATTATTTTTTTGTATTTTTCAAGATATTTTAAGATGAAATGAGATGATATGCACGATTGAAGGAACACGATGCCCCACAATAGGGGTAATGCAACCATGGATAAATGATAGATCAAAATGAAAGATTCATTACAAAACATGTCACATAAGAAACATATCTCTTATCAAAAGATGATAATGGTTGATTAATTAAGATGCGAGGAATGATTGATTCCATAATACATGATGATGATAAGTACTTAGGATCACTAATTTCCTCTAAGTACGATAATATTGATGATTTTTGATGATTGATTAACAAAAGATATGAGGATTGGATAATGTTTTGTAGCTAGGCTTAAAAATTATTTGCATGATAAGATTCAAGGTTGCAAAGGGACAAGGTGACATGGATTTTGATAAGAAAGGAGATATGGAATGGAAGAAAAAAAGGATAAAAATAATGAATGGGATGATCAAGATCAACTAGATAAGATAAAGACACATGGCTCGAGTATTTTTCTCTTATTTCTCATCAAGACCAAGGAAAGGAAGAAAGGATGTATTTAGTAAGAATGATGGAATATGGATAAGATGAAAGATATGGTATGGAAGATATGGATAAAGTGTGTAGGATAAGATATATGATATTCAAGAAGATCCTTAACCTTGTCAAGATCAAAGGTGGAAATGTAAGGAATGAGCATAGAAAGGATAATGACCATGAATGATAAGATGGATGAAACTTGTCCCTAAGTGTAGAGTGCAAGAGGAATATGGAAGATAGGATATGGATGATAGGGAGATGGAGGAAGGACTTAAGAATCGAATTTCACAACAAAATATCCCTCTAATAAACCATGGAAAATAGGAATTAGACTCCTAAGTGTTGGAAGTTTAATCATATAATGGAAGAATCTAAGGAGAATGATGGGGAGTGAATTTTGGATAATGGATAGGAGGTTGGAAGGCCTGTTGATGGATAGATGGAAAGGATGGAAAGATCGACATTGGCACACACCTTGAACGGTGGTAGAGTGATGGAGGAAAAATGGATTTGGAAGGGGATAGGTTATTATATGGAAAATTGGAGGAAGCTTTTGGATTAGAAAATTTGGATTCCAATTTAGAATTTATTTCTTCTACAAGACTTTTAGAAATCCACATGAATTTTGACTTTGATTTTTTCTTTGTGGGCCTTTGTGGCCTTTGACATTTTTCTTTTTGATTTATGGACCTTTATGGTCTTTGAAAATTTACTTTTTGATTTGATGGACCTTTGTGGCCTTTTGATTTTTTCTTTTGATTTATGGACCTTTGTGTCTTTGAGATTTTTTCTTTGGTGGGCCTTTGTGGCCTTTTAGATTTTTCTTTTAATTTTGGATCAATTTTTCCTTTATTTTTGCATGTATCTTCAACGATACATGTTGATCCTTTGATACATGTGGATTTTGATATAGAAGCTTTTGATATTTGGCACCCAAATTTCTTCCAAGAGAAATGGGAGGGGTGGATTGAGATGAATGATATGGGGTTATTATCGATGAGTTAATGTGGGTATAATTTTGAAAGGGCATCAAGGATGTGTGCCTTTGTTGTTCTTGAGAAATAGGATATGGACCTAGGATAGAGGGAATGTTTGATGGACTAGGATGAAGACCTAGGATAGATGGTATTTTTTGTGGATTAGGATGAGGACCTAAGATAGATGGTAGGTTTGATGAACTAGGATACTTAGGTGTCTAACCAAGGCCATGGAGATATGGGTTTATTTGAATATAAAGGGGTTCTAGGATACCTTGATCATGAAGGCCTAATCCTTTTCCTTTGTAATTAATACTTTGACACATTTTTTTACCAATGGGATATGTATTGTTTGTGAAACAAGATGCGAATCCATTTTGGGGAGGATATGATATTGATGAGAGGATATGTGCTGGAAGTAAACCAAAATGGATAAAGGTGGAGGATCCCAATTTATAGGTGTGGGGTTCATGGATAGCTTGAATAGGTTTGATAGGCTCTTGACATGGGGATGTGGGGTGTTTTTATCTTGACTTGGAAAGGATCATGAGGTGTAGGAGAGGAAGTAGCTTGTCCTTTATTAAGTATGGAATCATTATGAAGTGGTAGGATAGGAATATCTTGATCATGAGAAGGATAAACATCTTCATGGGATGAAAGGGTATCCTTGAATGGAAGCATATCTTGATCTTGATGAGGAAAGGAATCATGAGATTTTGTAGAAAGCATGTATTGATCAGCAGTTGGTAAGACATCATTAGATATGATGGAAGAACTATCATGCTCTTTCAATGTAATAGAATCATGAGATGGTATGGATTGATGAGATGATATGGAAGAAGAACCTAGAAGGATACTTGTCTCTTGAGATGGAAGGGAATTATTTTGGATGAAAATTGAAAGGAGGGGATCATCATAAGATTCTTGAGAAATGGGATCTTGATCAAATATTGGAAGAATTTGTGGAATTTTGATATCATTGGATGGAGTGAAAATAATATTTTTATCTTGATGTGGAGGGGAGTAAATTCTAGCATGCTTTGGATTGAGATATTGACATGAATCATTGGATGTTGAAGATATGATAGAAGAGGATGATTGGATGGAATTTTTAATTTGAGTGAAAGAATCTTGAGGTTTATTTTGGGTTATGGTGGATGGGGATAAATGCATGACACAATAGGATTGCTCAATATCATTTGTGTTTGAGGACAAAGATTTGGGCTTTTGATTTGATTTTTTCAAAAATTCAAAGATACTGAATTTGGATGATGTAGTTGTTGGTGGAGAGGGTGTCATGCCGAGATTTTTGTGAGAGGAAAAAGAAAAAATGTCTAGAAGCAAACATCTCTTTGTGGTTGTTTCCCTTTGTATATCTCAGATTTGTTGTTGAAGGTTTTTCATTTGATGAGCTAAAGAATTCAATTGATCCTCATCTATTTCGGCCATGGTGGTTTGAGTTTCAATTTCTTGTTATTTGGATTTTTAGTCTTCGTGACCTTGTTAAAATGGACATACAAACGTTATTGTTTTCAATAACATTTTTGATCTTCGTTTGGTATATTGTCAAGTATATTAACTCAAGTCAAATAGAATGATGGATTCTATTGATTAGACTAAGTTGATAAGTTTGATTATATGGTTTAGTTTCTTTGATTTAGAATGACTGATCCTGAAACTTAACTTACTAATAAAATGTGTTTGATTGAGACACTTTTGGATGGTAGATCTTGGTTTGATTTGAACAAATTAAATTATAAATTCTAGTTTATGCAAGTGTAAGACTCTATTTTGATTTAGGAAAGTTTATGTTCTTATAAAAATCCAAATTTTGATGTTAGCTATCTAACAGGGGTTTCCAATAGCTTTATGTTTTCTTGTTTTCTTTGTGTTCTTTAAGATGATCTTATCTAAATTAATGTTTTGAAAAAACAACAAACATTTGTATAACAATTGTTTCTTTAAGACCTAGAGTCTAAACAATAAGTGTATGTTCAAGAATCAAACATGATCCACCTTGATTTCCACTAGTTTTTTTAACAAAAATACACTTCAGAAAGACTCACTCTTAAGGTAAAAAAGGTCATCATTATACTCAACAATCCACATCTTAAAATTACATTGACTCACACAACCATGTCACCCCCTAGAGGGAACCTATGTTTTTGTCTTTTCCAAGCATGTAATCAAGGTTAGATTTCTCGATCCCTTGAGCAAACGTTCCTTAGTAATTATATGGTTAGTGTCTTGGGGGTAGATTCTTCCCTCCCCTTCTACTGCAAGTATTACAATGTCTGGTTACTAACTCGGCTAGATTCTACACTATGGTTTGTAGATAGGGTTTCCATGCGGTGCGACAAATGATAAAATCCCTCAAGAGACCTCCCAATCTTTAGAACAAAGATTTTAGGGATGGTTATATTGCACACTACCGTCGAGTTGGACTTTCATCAACAACTCGTATTTGTTTAGAGTGGGTTGGAATCCTTAGCTTTAGGCGTTCCCACTTAGGTCATTCCCGTAGGGTGAGAAATTTTTCCCACTACAGTAGGCCTTCTAAAGGTTTTAACAAAAGAATAAAATTGAATGAAAATTAAGGATGAGTCTAGCCTTTTGATCACCCATTTAAGGGGACAGAATAAGCCTATCGCTGCACAAGCACAGTAATCAATGCTCAATTTTTAAATCCAAAGGACCATTTTCTATTCTAGGTGAATATACTGCTTCACAAAAGTCATGATGTTAATTTTAACTGATATAGAAAATGTATGATGACTATCCTAGGATTGATATATTTTAAATCAACTGACTACCTTAGGATTGGTTCGCTTAAATCCAAATGGCTACCCTAGGATTGGTTCTTTGTAACCAAATTTGACAAAGCTTGTGTAGATGGTTAGTTTTAAGCCCAAAGTAATGCTAGTTGGTCCTAAAGCATGAATGAAAAATAACATATGATGGGTTATTTTCCCATGAGTGTTTGAAAACACTATTACAATGGATATCAAATGTCTTTTTTATTTATTTCACTTCAATGCTCCATATTCCCCTTAAAACCTGCGATAAATTCTCAAAATTTTAGATCAGTCAAGAAATAAGAAGATATAAGGGTTAGAAGAATGATTAAGCACAAAAACCATAAAACTTAGACCAAGTTACAATGTGATTTGACTTTAAATGTAAAATTGAAACTTTTAACTTTACAAAAAGTGATAAATACCTACACCATTTCATAGCTTATGAAATTCTACCCCATTTCAAAAAAAAAGAAAGACCTTCGTATGACCAAGATATGGTCATTTTAAGATTTACCGTCAAAGCACTAAAAAAGAGGTCAGAAGCGCTAAAACAGAGTACAAAAGGGTATGTGCAGGATCATGATGGACCAAAAAGTGGCAATGAGAAAAAATCAGGTTTTGAATCGGTTCAAAAATGCGGAAATGGCCTAGTTGACTTTTCTAGGTTCGGGTGACAGTACTTCTACCCGAACCAAAAACCAAAGGTAGTTTCTAGAAATCGGATATCCGATTTCTGGAAACTATATATAAAAAAGCAGCCGACTCTTTAATTTCATTTCTCACAGTTTGATGCGGGCGCAAGAGGAGAAATGCAAATTCGATATCCGATTTGAAAGGTATGTATGTGGTTTTTTTGATCTTGTAATCGATTTTAAAATAGATTTTGTTAAGTTTAAGTAGGTTTTATGAAAACAAATTCAAAAATACGGTTTTGTATTGATTTAAAAAAAAAACTAGAGTTTACATTGATTTTTTATTAAAACTTAATGTTTTGAAATGGATCTTGATTAAAAATTAGTGTTGTTGATGTATTTTTATCCAAAATAAGAGTTTGTTATTGATTTTTGTGAAAAAGTATAGTTTCTTTTGGATTTTTATTAAAAATTAGGGTTTTTTACAATAATTTCATTTATATTGTGTAATTTCAATTAGTTTAATTAGTTTTTAGCTTTAATAAGGTATTATGGCTGCAAATGTAAATCCACAAATTCCAAATGCCCCACCACCTCCATAGCCAAATGCTCCACCACCTCCGTAGCCACCAATGGAAGACTTAATTGGTGAAAAATTGGGGCAATTGAGGGGCATTTGTGAAATTTATCAAACAATGCCTCGATTGAGAGATCTGACAAACACATTGAAAGAAATAATTGAAAATATAGAAACCCTCTCCACCCAACATAATTCCTTTTATTCGTGGCGAGAAGACATGAGGGAGTATTATCGATGTGGATTGTCTTACGATGATGTGAAAGATCTCCAAATAACCAAAGCCCAAATAGCCTCTTTATTCATTGACCCCCGCACCGGTTTGCTATTGAATGTTAATAGAAATTTTTTTTCCATAAAATGGTGCATACATAGGGACATTGTAGCTAACTTTTGGGATGGTTGGTGTATGTTTTTTGATAAACCACCCAACAATAATTCCGACATACCATTTTAATTTATTAAAAAATTATATGCTAAGTTTGTGTTAGGGCATCATGTCAATTACTTTGACATTAAACCCTTCCAAGGTGTCGGTGGAGGTATGTCCCAGGATAGACTAGGGGCAGTTAGAGTAGTCCCACGGCCAAATGTTCCCCTTCCTCCCCTTCCTCTGATACCTCCAATATATCATCCAAAGATTATCGAGGATGCATCCACACAAACTATTCAGGCTATTCACTCTTTGAGTGGTCATTTGGTTTCGCATGCTTCTACAGTAGCTCAGCCACATTTTGGTTATGTTGGAAAAAGCTCGAGTGTTGCTACATCATCCTCCTTAGGTCCACATATTTGTGTGCCACATGCTTGCACTATGTGCCGCTAGATATGCTTGCATCCTCCTGTATAGCCCGCTGAGCATCCCTTGGACACTTCTGATTATGGCCTCCATGATGTAGACATTATAGATCAGTCATAGGGGAGTGGAGCACACCCTACAGAGTCCTCTCCTGCTAGAGAGGGAGATGTTGGAATAGTGACACAGGTAAGATTTAAGTTGTAATTTCATAAATTTCATTTGTTTTTACATGAATATTAATAAGAGATAGTATCAAGTACTAATATTTATTTACATGGTCTATTTAACAGTTGATGTCTAAGCAGGAGCTCACACGAGTGACTGATAGCACCCTTAGGGCCATTTCATTTGGCTTGGACACACATGCAGTATATATTTTTGCACTCACTCGTTTACATTTTATATTATATACTTGCTTGTCATTTGAATTGTCAATAATGAAATTATATAATAGCTTATATGTTTATCTTGTTTTTCTCCTGTAGGAAATACCCAGTGTGAGTGAGGTGTAGCCTCGTCTAGACTATGGAGGTGCAAATCTAGATAAGGGGAAGGTAATTGAACTCAAATTGGATTGAATCAATATTTTTAAGATCTTATATTGATTATACATATGTCGACATAGATTGGCAGTTTCATATGTACTTGTCAATTTTATTTACAGGAAATTATGAGCTTTATAGATATGTTGACAAGGGACACACCGCCTAAAGGTGTAGTTATTGGAACACCTCAAAGAGTAGGTGTTGAAACCCGTCAAAGAGGAGGTGCCGAAACACCTAAAGGAGATAAAGAAAAAGATCAACCTAAAGAGGTACATGTGCTTATTTCATTTTATGTTTGGTAAATAAGTTCTTATTACCAATAATCATATGCTAACTTGGATCAATTTTATGTTTTTGTTCACATATATAGATTGGAATTTCAAAAGTTGATTTGGTATATTCTAGGACTCCTAACCCTTTGAAGAGATGTATATTTCAGGTAATCAAGATTTCAATTTTAGAGCTCAATTAAAATTCAATGTATATTGATTTTGATGTTAATTATTCGATTTTAAATTATATAGTATAACTAATCTCAATTGTGGTTTGAATTTTTCTTGTGTAGCTACCTTTAGAGCCAACGAGTGCTTCAAAGGCTCCATTTTGATGATCCACCAGTAGTTTAGGATGAGATAGACATTTTGGCATGTAAATTTTGAATACATATTGAGATGGCATATGCCACATTTTGTAAAGCTTTTTTTGAGTTGGCGTTGATGCCATTTTTGTATATGGACATACACTTGATTATTGGATAATTTGATATATAGAAGTTGACAATTGAAAATTAATTTGTTCCTGATATGCATGATTAAACTCTTTGAAAATTTTATCTTGAGCAATGGTTAAATATCAATGTACAATAACTTAAAACTGAATGGTTATATTATGTAGTTTATATTTATATCGTAGATTACATTGCATTACACATGTTTCAAACTCAAATCATTAATTCACATTGCATAACTAACAACTAGATGTTCATAGATGAAAAAATTTCAATTACAATATAGTTCTAACAAAGTCAACCTAAGTAGTTATACAATTACTTCACATTGCATAACTAAAATCTGTGAGCAATTGTCAATTGCATTTGTTTGTCATTGAATTCTATGAGACCACATTTCTTTGAAGTTTTTTTCAAATAGTCCACTGCCTTGTCTATGCTACCACATTTTTCATACATGATAGTGATCACATTAAGTTGTAATAAATTAAATGATAGCCTATGGCTATTTAATTTATACTCATTTTATTTAAATGGATGAGGCCGACTGATAGGGTAGGGTTGGATGGAACAATCATTGTTCCATGCTCTGGGTCTTTCTTGCAAGATCTCCTTGGTGTCTTACTTCATCACCTTAACCTTTAGGACCTTCTTCATGTTTAGGTACCCCTAGTTCTCCTGGACAACCCCACTACCATCACAAATCAACCTACCATGTCAATCTTGGTTCAGTGTCTCTAACTCTTCCTTAGCCCTTAATCTACCCTAAAGACTAACATTCTCCAAGAACTAAAGCCCTTAATCTACTCTTAATCAGTAAAATGAGTTCCAAAACTCATTAATCCTTTCCACTCCTTATCCTCATAATCACTCCTGATCAAGACATGTTCCTAAGCCTCTAACTCTATCTCAATGGTCAAAAGAAACAAACTAATTACAAAAGAATGCTTGAACCAAAGAAACTAGCTACCTACTATTCCAAAAAATGCTTGGAAGACAATTGCACTACATTCTACAAAATTCACAGTGTCGGGATCACTCCATTATCACACAATTTAAAGGAAAAACCAGAAAAATTACACAAATTTATCACTGTCTTCTCTTATAATCATAAATTTCCAATAATGAAAAATATTCCAACCTTCCTCTTAGGTTGAGGCACACCCTATATAGGTAAAAAAAAGTAGTTATGCCTCCCCTTGGTCAGATATTGTATTTACCTTGTGGTAAATTTGCAAAAATATACCATTTTGCACTTTTTGCCAGTGTCTAGTAAAATGAATTTCTAATCTCATCAATAAAATGAGTTCCAAAACTCATTAAGCCTTTCCACTCCTTATCCTCCTGATCACTCCTAATCAAGACATGTTCCTAAGCCTCTAACTCTATCTCAATGGTCAAAAGAAACAAACTAACTACAAAATAATGCTTGAACCGAAGAAACTAGCTACCTACTATTCCACACAATGCTTGGAAGACAATTGCACTACATTCTACACTATTCACAATGTCAGGATCACTCCATTAACACACAATTCAAAGCAAAAACCAAAAAAATTACACAAATTTATCACTATCTTCTCTTGTAATCATAAATTTCCAATAATGCAAAAGCTTCCAACCTTCCTCTCAGGTCGAGGAACACCCTATATAGGTGAAAAAAAGTAGTTATTCCTCCCCTTGGTCGGACATTGAGAGGGAGAGTGAGATGGAGAGGGAAAAAGGGTGAGCGAGAGAGTGAGAGAGTGAGAGTGAGAGTGGGAGAGATAGAAGGAGAGGGAGTGAGAAGGAGAGGGGAGAGGGAGAGGGAGAGGGAGAGGGAGAGAGAGGGAGAGAGGGAGAGAGAGAGTGAGGGGAGAGAGGAGAGAGATAAAAGGAGGAGGAGAGTGGGAGGAGATAGGAATAGAGGAGAGAGGCGAGAGGGAGAGTTGGAGGTGGTGGGAGAGATACATGGGAGGAGGTAGAGATGGAGAGGAGAGGGAGGGAGAGGAAGAGGGAGATAAAAGGGAGAGAGAGGTGGGAAGGGAAGGAAGGAGAGAGGGAAGGAGAGAGGGAAGGGGAAGGGAGGGAGAGGGAGAGAGGGAGAGAGAGGGAAAAAGGTTTGGAGAGAGAGTGAGGGGAGAGAGTGGGAGAGAGGGGAAGAAATGGATGGAGAGGGAGAGGAAGGGAGGGAGAGAGAGAGAGAGAGAGAG
>CM021103.1:575432005-575533256 GCA_007115665.2 Sequoiadendron giganteum
ATTGAGTGAGAGACTTGAGAGAGATAGAGGTGGAGAGAGTGAGAGGGAAAGAGATAATATTTAAATACTTTATAAATTGGTAATATATGTATTTAATTATTTATGGATTAACTAAAATATTGAAATAATATTAAAATATTTATAGATTAACTAAAATATTGAAATAATATTTGAATATTATACATTTAATAATATATTATATATTAAATACATAATTTGGTAAGAGATTACCATAAATTGTATATTAAATATATTACATTATAAACTTTATTAGATATTATATATATTAAATTATAAACTTAATTGCATTTTTAAATAATATATTAAAGATTGTATAAATTGTTTTAAAACTGATCTAAAAGATATCATATATCAAATTCAAATCCGATATCCGATATTCTGACACAAAATTTAATGCCTTGGTATTAGGCTCGGGATTTGATTCAGACCTGCCAATCCTAAAAGTCAACATGTAAAACGTGTTTAAAAACTTACCTTGTTTTTCCAGACTTCGCCCATGTGGCTAACAACTTTTATTTTACCTAAAATTGATAAAATGAAAAGGGTTTGTAAAGGAGCTTCTTAGCTTTCTACTAGTATAAATTATATTTTCTTTAGAATCTAATAAATAATAATTATTTATTTTTTATTAGAATTACGACTAAAGTCCTGATTGTTAGTCTGATAGAAAAACATCTATAGCTTTCAAACGATATCAAATTTTTTGAATCCAAAACATGCGTCACATTCTATGTTTCGCATACTATAGGATTAAAAAAAAGAAATGAATTCCATTAATTTTTGACCAGTTAAGGTGGTTAGACATACGAGTTTTAATATTTGTTAAAATTTGTAATAAAAAATTCATAATTAATTATTTATTTGAAAACAAATTACAAAAAAATATGCATCACATCCAGACATGATTCCTCTACTTATATCTAAAATTTTATAAAAAAATATTATGATTTTATTATGGTTAGGGTGGTTAGACAGACACCTACTTTTTATTTTTCCCCTAAAATTTTAGTACTACTCCATTGAAATTTCAAATTTTCACCAAATAGATTTTTTTTTACAAAAAATTAACCTAGCAATTTAGAAACTAAATTCAATTTTCCATAGATTCTATTCTTACATATCTTTGAAATAATATAGATAACTTATTCAAATTTTTATGTCAAGTTGCTTAGCTCTGATTTTCCGAATTTTCATTGCCACTTAAGGACCTGTTTTTTCCATGATGATCCTGCACATACCCAAAAGTGTTTGTTTAACTATGGATGCGCTAAAATATACTGCAGAAGTAGTAAAATGGACCTCAGAAGCGCTAAAACAGAGTGTGGAAGTGCTATAGTTTTTGTTGAAGTGTTGAAACAGACCTCCGAAGTGCTATAGTTTTTGTCGAAAGTGCCGAAAAATATCTTGATCGCACTAAAACAAACATGCCAGAATTTTGTACGACACTTTTCAAAAAAAAAAATAGAAATATGGGGTTGTGCCCCACGGTAGGCACCAAATTGTAAGTGTGAATAAGTAAAACAAGTAAAAAACTTCTTAATAAGACATTATATCAAGATTCAATCAACAATTAACTAATTTAAAGCACTGAAAACTTGAAAGCGTCTCATTGTTTCCTATCTCCAAAGATTTCTTAAATCAAGAAGCTCTTAGATTTAGTAAGACACTATGACTGTTAAAATTCCAATTTAAAGAATGGAATGATGCTAGATACAGTGATCTAATCCTATATGATAATATCTAAATGATAAAAGGAAACTACTTTAATCTATGATTGACATGAAAACTATGATGAAAGCTACAGTATGCAGCCATGACATGAAATCTACTGCTATTGCTAAAATGCTTGATGCTTTCCTACAGAGTAAGTTTGCACAAAGATGGGATCCATTTCTTGTTGAGAAAGAATATATTTATAGATTTATGGCAGCAGATTTGCACAGGGGCAACAAAGTAGAGGCTTGGATTCAATCTACAAGATTGAATGGTGAGAGATTGAGAAGATTGAGAATATTTTTGGAATGGTTCCTCCCCATGAAAATACCAAGCAAGAGGATAGGAAGAATCAGAGGGAGAAGATCGAGAGGATTGAGATGATTGACTACAAGCTTTCCCGTGAATGTCAGTTGCATTAATTTTAGACATATGAAATTTTATTTCATAGGTGAGTAAATAGAGGAATTTATGATTTATGCTTTTATTTAAATATTCTTATTTATTTAAATTAGCAAAAGGGAAATTAATAATTCAATAAAACAAAATATATAAGTTGTTTATTAAATTAAAATAGAAGAATTATGATAATTAGACAATAAATTATTTAACCTTTTGATTAATTTATTTAAATGTTGTGATTAAGATAGAATAAAAAATAGGGGAAATTGATAATTAAATAAGACAAAGTATTTAATTTTATTTATTTAATTAAGATGAAATAATAGAAGAATTTAGAAGAATTTAAATGTGAACTATATAAATTAATATTTCTATTTATTCAATAGTAGAGGAATTTAGGTTAATTAATCAAATAAGTCATATTTAATTAATTAGATTCTCTAGACCAATTTTAGGTGTATATAGATCCTAATGCAATAGAACCTAATCAAATTCAATCAAATCCTAATGAATTTCCTCATGAAGTTGAAATCATTGGAGAAGATGATGATAGAATGAACAATTTCATAAACAATTTCCTTAACAATCTTGAAAACAATTAATCCTTTTATCCTTCCATGTAGCAACCAATACCCCCTACTATTCCACCACTTGAGATGTTTTCTCTTCTACATCCCGAAATTGAACTACAAACCATGTCTAAACTTACAAATAGGAGTGAACCTAGTATCTCTAATGAATTGCATAACCACTCATCTTATGTTAAGAAAGTGATCAGCATACCTATCAACCTAGAAGAGACTTATGGCCAAGGATTTAAGATCTTAATTAAGCAAGGATGCGACAAAAATAATGAGCATGAATTTAACAAAATTTTAGAGGAGCTTCCTATTGGCGATACTAAAGGATTAGGATATCAGGTTCCTTCTCCCTCCATATCTTCTAAGGAGACAAATTTCCTCCCTCATAATGATGAAGTAATGTCTCACAAGGGTGATAGGATCATCTTAGGTCCTCCTTCAACAAACACACAAAAAAGGCCTTAAAAAATCAAGAATCTAAAATTTCCTTCTCCCATGTCTCTAACTGAAAGGCACTTACACATGCTTCTTAATAAAGGCCTCTTAACATTGTCACCCATCAAAGAAAATCAAAATCCGAAAAATAAAAATAAAAAACATGTCTCATTGTCCATATCTTAGAATTATTAGGCATAGTACTAATGAGTTCCATGCTTTATGAATGATCCTTGATAAATTTGATATGATAGATATAGTCCCTTAAAGCATGAGCTTCTCTCCTTTCCATGTAATAGTTCTAGGACCATAATGTGAAGCGAATTTTTGCCTTTGTCTATTTTTGTCTTCAAGGTGATCCGTGTACAAAGAGGTTATATTTCTGATAGATGCGCAATGTGCAACATGGTGGGTGAGCGTGCTTTAATAATCACTCTCTCCTCAATCAGAAATTGGACCACGTGTCGACCTGGTGGACATTTCATGAATCTGAGATTATCTGCTCATGTGACACATCATCCCTTTGCACTATGGAGTTGTATCTTGGGAAATGAGTCAGTGCCACCAAAACCATGAGGGTGATCAATAAGACCTTTGCTAGACTGTATTGTTGGGATCAGAGCGATTATGAGGGCTAATCCTATTGAAATATCTAAACGAGATAAATGTGGTAGTTGTAAGTTGGGCGACCTAATAAAAGATCTAGAATCGAATTTCCAAGCTATCAGGTGTGGACATCTAACAGTCATTAATTTTGGATGAGTTCGAAATTTCTCTCTTCTGGGTGGATATATATTGAGGAAAATAGCATAATGAAAGGGTTCTTGAAGTTTTCTTGTTGGAAAAAGTTTCCTTAGCTTTCTTAGTTAGTAGAAATATTTTTGTTTTAAGGTTTCCAGAATACTGCTTCACTCTAGCATGCTATGTCTATTTTATGATCAAACTATCATCAGATTGGAATCTGGTTTCTTTTTTAAAGTTCATTTATATTTGAAGTACAATTTATTCTAGATAAATATTTGAAACTATGCATGATATTGTCTTTGTCAATATTTCTTTATTTATATCTTCATCTAGAATAGAATATTGTGTCTTTCTTAATCTAAATAGTTTTGTTATCTAATTTCCATGTTGTCTGTGTATATGACTAAATTATAACTTTTAGAGACTGGACTATGTCACTGGAATTCTCCTTTTTCTTCGTAGGGTTATCCTTTCTTCATGATATGTTATATTAAGAGGAAGGGTTTATGTTGCTTTTTGAATGTTTTCTATTAATTCTAGAGCTTCTATGCTTGATTTGAATCTTAATACACACTTCTTGCAGGTCAATTGAATGGCTACATTTGTACTTGTATCGAGCCTCTATTGTTTGTTCTCCTCCCAAAAATGAAGGGAGGTGGTGTTCTGTGTCTATCATATCACTCATAGAAGGAAGCTTGCGGTTTTGAAATGTTGTAAAAGTTTTGGCACATCGCAATTTTTAAGTTTTTCTATTTACATTTATTTCTATCCTTTCCCTAAACTTAGAGAAGAGCCGACTTTCTATAAAAATCTTAGAGGTATTCAGTGAGGCGCATGTTGTCCCCCACTCGCTGAATTTCCCATAAGGCTATTAGAGAGGTGCAAAATTTTATGATCAATAGTTCTTTTTCTGGCACGCCTAGTGACCTATTCCAAAGTCCTGATTAGAAGTTAGAAATACTTCTAAATTAGAACAGAGGAAGGAAACTAGAGGTTTCATGCCTAGGGTTCAAACAAGAGCATCATCGAAAGGAAACTTTTAGTACTCTTAGTTACCAACCTCGGTATCTAGGAGAGGAAGAGCCATAGGTTTTGTATCACCTATGAGAAGTAGGAGAGTAAGGAGTAAGAGTCTAGAGTTTAGAGATGTATCTACTCCACCTCAAGGCCAAAGTTTCCAAATAAGAATATGGTCAGTTTACCCAATATATCGGAACCTTTTCTCCATGGCCCACGTACCCTCTCTTATTCCTAGAAAATTTGTAACCTAGGATAGTGCTAGTCCACTACTTCCACCTACTCCACCCAATTTCCAGCCCACCATACTCACTAATGCCCTCAAGGCTATTCCAAAATTTTATAGGGAGGACTTTAAAACCCCTTCTGAACACCTCTAAGATGTAGCGGAAGTATGTAGGGTGCACAATATCATGGAGGAAAATATTTCTATGAGATTGCTCATCACTTCTTTCAAAGGGAAGGCTTGAGACTGGTATAGAGCTCTGACTTCCAGTTCCATCAACTCGTGGGATGATCTCAGAGAAAATATTTTTGAATGATTTTCAAAGAAAGGAGATCATTCCTCGCTATTACACCAACTAATTACCATCAAGAGAGCCCCACAAGAAGCTATGAGTTCCTTCAACACTAGGTTTAACAAAACTTGGTAGAGAATCCCAGCTACTGCATGACTCCCAGCTGTTATGGCATTCATGTTCTACTTGAAGGGTATCAATTTGGATATTATGATCTTGATAAATTCCATGGGAGGAGATAATTTTATTGATGCCTACAAGTTGGTAGTATGTGTGAAGAATAGTTTGATAGATGCGGGAAATCTTCCGCCACGACCTCTAATGCCTTTTTTATGGAAATCTCAGGCATGCCACTCCGAGAAGAGTCTTCTCTAAACACTCTAGTGACATAGATGATGAGATCAGCTCCACCTTAGTCTATGTATGTATACCCTACCACACAGTCGAGCACCTCAGGTTCTTCCTCTATAAGAAAAGACCTTAACGATATGAAGAGCCTGATACAATCCTTCACTAATGAGCTAGTTCTCATCAAGCGGCAGCAAGCAGCTCCTTTGAAGCAAGCAACTCAAACGTACCAAGGAGGTAGACCCTTCTATCAATATAATCAATAGAGTACATATCAAGGACCTTCGGGTTGGGGAAGTTAGCAAGCAGCTTCCTCCAACCAAATAGTTCTGGTTACCTTGTCATTATAGATGGTCAAGGACAACCATAGCAAGGAGTTGATAATAGGTCAAAATAACCTGGCGGATGATGAAAATGTATGGTTTTTTCCCTACAATAATAGTCATATGCCACGGAATTTCCCCAAAGGAAACCTGTAGCAAAGGATAGTGGAGCAGAGGAACAAAGGTGCGTAGCCAAATGTAGAAGGATATGAATCTCTCGAGATTGAGAATTCTCAATTTAGAGTGCAAATGCAAGGGATTTCCGTAGACCAAGAGTTGGACATTGCACCCAATCAAGCACTTTTCTCTTGGATTGAAGAAGAGGATGCAATTTTTGTGAACAAAGTTTCGACAACCAGCACTTCACATGTACAATCAAAATGCAAGACTAGATCCAAGAGAAGACTCATCAAGAAATATGTGCTACAAGCTCTGCCTCATTTCAAGCCTCGCCAACCACCCTCGTGTGAAGTACAACTACCCCAGCCAACTGTTCAGCCAACTTAGCAACAAAAAAATCCACCGTCACCCAATAGGTTGCCTGATAAGAATAAAAAATGTTTATGACGGATCATCTTCCTCAAAAGCCAAGAGAGATCCCATCATTCAAACCAAACATTCAATCGGTCAGAATGCTCAATTTGGTGGAGCAATTGAAGAAGGAACCTGCTAATGTGTCTCTATCAGACGTGATATCTATCCTTAAGAAAAATATATTGCTTCGGGAACTACTAAAAAATGAAGAACGAAGGCCGTAGGTGGATGAAGTTTTGTCATCTGATTTGAATAAAGATAAAGTACCTACATCAGATCCTCAAAATCCAAAGGCCACAACTTATACAAATGATGTGGATAAAGCAAAAGAGAAAGAGGTAAGCAAGCCAAAGCCCACTCCTTTATTTTTGACATTAATTATGGGAGATAAACTATTGCACAATAATATGATTGACTCGGGAGCCAGTACAAAATTCATTCCAAAGCAAGTGGTTGATATCTTAATGCTCAAGTATGAACCTTTGGAAACTGGAATCATGTAGCTAGACAAAAGAAGGTTCTGACGGTTGGTCAGATACAAGATCTATCCCTAACCATTTTTTCATGCCCAAGCCAGACAGTTTCACAAGAGGTAGTAATAATAGACATTCCCCTAGTTTTTGGGATGTGTCTTTCTAGAAATTTCACTGCAAAGCTGGGTGGATATTTGGCACTAGATTGGTCCCAAATGATATTAAGAACAAAAAATGGAGAAAATATGAAGATTCTTTTAGAATCTTCGCATCCTAAACACATAGCAGACAATGTTGTTCTCTGTTTTGAAGGCGCACATACTTCTTTTTTTAGCTTAGAGGGATATTGATTCAAAATGTTGGAAGATGAAGAAGAATTTATCCTTAACCAATTCATCGACTCTGACCCATTCGACAATATTAATGCCATGAGATTGGGTAATTATGTCATATTTGATGATGACATGGTCCATACGAAACTAGTGAAAGATCAAGAAAGCTATAATAATCTTATGGATAATCACCTATGGACCTTGTATTTTGATGGTGCTAAATGAAAATCCAGTTCTAGAGTAGGAGTCTGATTATTGTCTTCAATAGGATCCAAGACCCTCAAGGCCTATTGATTCTAGTTTTCGTGCTCAAATAATGATGCAGAATATGAAGCATTAATCCATTACCTATTCCTTGCTGCCCAGTTGGGTGCAAAGAGGTTGCAAGTCTTTGGAGATTTTGAGTTGATAGTAAGTCAATTCCATGGGAAAGCAACGCAAAAAAATATTAGGATGAAGGCCTATAGACATCGAATATGGGATTTAATTGAGGCTTTTGAAGCTTTCAATGTGCAAGTAATTGCCTAATCCCATAACAATATAGCAAATTGGATGGCTTCTATCGGGTCACAGTTTGAGCCGGATTCTAATTCAAAGAAAAGTGTTATTCACATTATTGTCTGACCGTCAATTTCTGACAATGATCAAAATTGGAAAGTGTTTGAGGATGACACCCAAATAGCCACCTTTATTCAAAATTAAGAAGGACCTTCCGACCGATCGGAATCAAAAGGTTCAACTATCTGAAGGCAGGTCATTCAGCTAAAGGGAAATAAGCTGCCTCAGGGTTTGATTTCACTTGAGAATATTTTTTATTGTGAAGATGTGAGGAATGGTAAGGGTATGTGCAGGATCATCATGGAAAAAATAGGCCCTTAAGTGGCGATAAAAAATTAGAAAATCAGAGTTAGGAAATTTGATGTAAAAATTTGAATAAGTTATCTATATTATTTCAAAAATATGTAAGAATAGAATCTATAGAAAAATGAATTTAGTTTCTAAACTACTAAGTTTATTTTTTATAAAAGAAAATATATTTGGTTAAAAATATAAATTTCAATGCAGTACTACTTAAATTTCAGGGAAAAAATAAGTAGGTGTCTATCTCACCACCCTAACCACAATAAAATGATAATATTTTTTTTTTATAATATTTTAGATATAAGTAGAGGACTCATGTCCGGATGTGATGCATATTTTTTTGTAATTTGTTTTCAAGTAACTAATTAATTATGATTTTTTTATTACAACTTTTAAAAAATTTAAAAACTCATGTCTAACCACCTTAACTTGGCCAAACTTCATGAAATTAAATTCTATTTTTTTTAATCCTATAGTATGTGAAGCATAGAATGTGACGCATGTTTCAAATTCAAAAAATGTAATACCATTTGAAAGCTATAGATGTTTTTCATTCAGCCTATCAATCAGGACTTTAGTCATAATTCAAATAGAAAATGAATAATAATTATATATTCAATTCAAAGTAAAGCATAATTTATATTGGTGGAAATGTGAGAATCTCCTTTAAAAACCCTTTTCGTTTCATCAATTTTGGGTTACAAAATGGTCGTCAGCCACATGGGGCATCATATCACTTACATATTGCCACTTTTTGGCCCATCATGACCTTGCACATACTCATAAGCAAAGATTCACTATCGACGAAAAGGATTATGAAGAGTTGGATGTTGGAAAGTGTCAAAAGTTCAAAGTCAAAAGAAATGTCTAGTGGGAGGATAGAGAAAGGCTAAGAGATCTATGCTCTAATTACGAAAAAGTTATAGGATGGACCTATGACAATCTTAGAGGATATGATCCTAGTATAATCCAACATACCATTGACTTGGAAAAAGGGTCAAAAATGGTCTAATAGAAGCAAAGGCCTGTTAATTCGAAAGTCGAAGCATTGATGTCACAAGAGCTCACTAAACTGATTGAGTCTCGAATCATTTATCCAATTAAACACTCAACTTGGGTGTCTAATTTTCTACTGGTTTGAAAGAAATATGGTGATATCAGGCTTTGTGTCAATTTCAGAGACCTGAATAAGGCCTCGCTAAAAGATCATTATCCTTTGCCATCAATGGAGAAAATCTTGCAAACAGTGGTTAGGTCAAAGATGTTCTCACTGCTTGACAATTTTTTGAGGTACAATCAAGTACTGGTCAAAGGAGGCGACCAACATAAAATGACGTTTACCACTAAGTAGGGGGACATTCGGATATGTAAAGATGCCCTTCATACTCTCAAATGATGGCACAAATTTTTAGTGGGCCATGGACATTTCTTTCATAAGATTGATCAATTCAATCATTCTGAATTATCTAGATGATCTGACCATTTTTTTAAAGTTGAAGGATGAACATTTTGATCACCTAGAACATGTCTTCTAGAGGTTCCAAAAGTTCAGGATTTCTTTAAATCCCCAAAAATATGTTTTTAGAGTACCTCAAGGTAAGCTACTTGGTTTTGTAGTGTCCAAGGAGGGAATTGCAATAGACTCCGAAAGAGTCAAATCTATAATGGATTTTCCCTTACCAATAAATCAAAAATGGTTACAGTCTTTCTTAGGAAAGATCAAAATTTTCAGCCGATTCATTTATGACTTTGCAGGTATCGCAAGGCCCATCACACTAATGAAGGAAAGGAATCTTTCAAGCAGATCAAAAAGGCTATCTTCGTTGCTCTGGTACTGGCCAATCCAAAATTTTCCAAAGATTTCTTGTTATATGTATACAATGGTCAACATAAAATAGCTTCTATGCTTACTCAAAGAGATGAGAAGGATAATGAGGAGCATCCAATTTCTTTTCATTCAAGAAATCTAAAAGGTTACGAAACTAGATATAAATTTGTAGAGAAACAAGCTTTTTCCATTGTCAAGAGTCAAAAAGTTTTGAAACCTACTATCAACCAATAATATCACCATTTTGGTTTCCCATTCGAGTGTAAGAGAATACATCACTGAAGGAGAAATAACCCAAAAGAGGGATAATTGGATCAAAAAGATCCTGGATTATGATGTGGATATCAAGTCGACTAAGCTGGTGTAGGGAAGAGGCCTGTGTGAATACCTTGCACAAGAATCGGGTTCCGAACCGAATAAGGAGATTGATCAAGTCTTTTCAAATCAGTTCAAATCTGACAAATCTTGGGTGATGGATCAGACACTATACATGTAGAAAGGACACTACCCAAAAGCTCTCCATTTCTAGAATCAAAGATACTAACGTCTACAATGCACCAGGTACTATTGGTTGAAGGAATTTTATTTAAAATTAAATATGACGGAGTATTGCTCCGATGTTTAGACAAGTGCCAGGAAGAAAGGATTTTATTAGAATTCCATAGCAGTCCCGAGGGTGGACATTTTTCTACTAAAAAAACCACTTTGAAAATCATGTGAGTGTGATACTATTGGACCTCAATGTTTGTTGAAGCTCACTATTTGGTGCACAAGTCCACTCAGTGCCAATTCTTTGTTGGCAAGAGAAAAAAAATTATTTGCCTTTAAGTTCCATTGTAACTGAAGAGCTCTTTGCTCAATGGGGGTTAGACTTTTTCAGAATGATAAATCCTATCTCTAGTGCTAGCCATAAGTGGATCCTCACAATGACTGATTAATTCACAAGATGGACATAGGCTACCACCCTAAAAGGTGCTATAGAAGGAAAAATTGTTAACTTTCTAGAAGGGTTGGTGACTAGGTTTGGGTTGCCAAAGATTATCATATCTGACAATTCTAGAGCTTTCGTAGGTTTGAAGGTGTCATATTTTGATATTTGGAATGAGATCTACCTCAAGACCTTTTCAAATTACTACACATAAGGGAATTGGTTAGTAGAGTCGACAAATAAAAACCTAATTAGGTTAATCAAGCGCATTGGGTCTAAACAACAAAGGGAATGGCATGAACATCTACGAGTTGCTTTGTGGGTAGACCGAATCATGCTGAAGCAGATCCCAAAGACATCTCCCTATGAATTAGTATATAGGAAGGAAGTAGTCTTACCTATTTCTATGGAACTTCTTGCCTTACAATTACTAAAATCCCTAGAAGTAGAGGATAGTGGTGGAATGGAGGTACAGATAGCCAAACTCATAAAATTGGAGGAAGATGGAGAAATTTTCTTTGAATCCATGATTGGCCACCAAAAAACGGTCAAGCAGTGGTTCAAAAAATAGACTTCTGACCCATATTTCCAAGAAGGAAGCCTAGTGCTAAAATATGATGAGCGCACTGCAAAACGAAGACAGCACACCAAATTCAAAGCATTATGGAAGGGACCTTTCGGAATCAGTGCATGCAAGGAGAATAATGCATATGAGTTGGAAGATATGGAAGGTAATGCTTTAGAGATACCAATAAACAATATTTATCAGAAACTATTACATTAAAGTACGACACTCAGGTATGTGCAGGATCATCATGGAAAAAATAGGTCCTTAAGTGGCAATAAAATTTAGAAAAATCAAAGTTAGGCAACTTGGCGTAAAAATTTGAATAAGTTATCTATATTATTTAAAAAATATGTAAGAATAGAATTTTTAGAAAATTGAATGTATTTTCTAAAATACTAGGTTTATTTTAAAAAATATTAAATCTATTTGGTGAAAATTTGAAATTTCAATGCAATAGTTTTTAAATTTCAGTAAAAAAATAAGAAGTAGGTGTCTATCTGACCACCCTAACCACAATAAAATGATAATATTATTTTATAATATTCTATATATAAGTACGAGAATCATGTACCAATGTGATGCATATTTTTTTAAATTTTTTTTCCAAGTAAATAATTAATTATGATTTTTTTATTACAACTTTTAAAAAATATAAAAAATCTTATGTCTGACCACCTTAACTTGGTCAAAACTTCATGAAATTCAATTATTTTTTTTGTTAATCCTATAGTATGTAAATCATAGAATGTGACTCATGTTTTGGATTCATAAAAAGTGATACCGTTTGAAATATATAGATTTTTTTCAATCAGCCTATCAATCAGGACTTTAGTTGTAATTCAAATAGAAAATGAATAATAATTATTTATTAAATTCAAAGTAAAGAATAATTTATATTGGTGGAAATTTGAGAATTTCCTTTAAAAACACTTTTCGTTTCATCAATTTTTGGGTAAAAAAAAGGTCGTTAGCCACATGGGCCATTATTCACTTAGATACCACCACTTTTTGGCCCATCATGGTCCTACACATACCCACTCTTAAAAAAATTTCACAGTTATGTACCATATGTAAATTTTTTGTAAAAAGATTTTTAGTTTTTATTGTAGAGAATAAAGTGAAGAAATAGAAGTAGTATGAAAAGTTATATTATATATATTGTATTTTTATCAAATTTACAATATAGGGTAGCCCGAGGCTCAAATTTTTAACCGAAAAGGCTCTCTTGAGCAAAACCCAGAAAAGGGTCTTTGAGCAAAATTACAAAAAAGAAAAATGGAGGTATTTTTACAAAAAAATCAAAAGGTAGGCCTCCATCCATCATTATAGGGCCTTGTTTCCCATAATTGTTTTTCTTTTTCTTTTTCTTCTTCTTCTTTGTGGTAAGTAGGAAAGCAGGAAACACAATTCATGGACGCTAACCTCAATCTCTATGGCCGAAGATGATGAGCTCAAATTGATTTTTGAAGTTGTATTGTGGAGCTTCATCAACGTCATAATCCGGAAGGAGTTGGGTGGCGATAGGTAGAGATAGGGCGCGGTGGCATGTTAGGTCCATGGTGCAAAATTGATTGAGAAAATGAAGCCAAGGAACGTCCACGCTATGATCAATGAACTTGGAGAGGTCCATCGTGCTAGTAATTCCAATGATAGGGATAGAAACTTGCACGATTTAATCGAGCCCTTCCAGCAAAGATACATCGAACATATAGAAAAAAAAATCCACTATCTTGGTTTTGGCGATATTCAGGTCCAACAAAGAGGCCACGAAGCGGGACATGATGATGTAATTGGTTCACATCTGGTTCTCATCTTCAATGAAGTCCATGCCAATGACCCATTGAAAATAAATTACCCCCAGGCAGTCACACCTCTTTACTAGGTGCTTAATTCTGTCACCCGTAATCTCTCCAATGAAGGCATATTTTTTCCTTCATGGAAGAAGACAGGCGAGATTACCTAGGCCGACATACATGTTTAGAATAGTAGAGCGAAAGACAATATGCAAATAGAGAATAAAATAGATAAACTCTGAAGTCTCACTTTTTTGAATGATTATAATCTTGAGGTGGCATAACTATTTATAGAAAAGAGATGCTAGTAAGGCCAAACATCGAAAGTTCTATTTTTGGCCGATGGTAATGGGAAAATGTCAAGGCATTTGGTGAACAGAGAATAGATAATATGAAAAATATGACAAAAGGTCTCAAAATTAATGTTTGGGTGTTGGAAGTAAATGGTCGTATAGGCTGATTTCTGACATGTATCCTTATCCATCATCAACATCAACTATCTTGCGTAAGTGAAAAGACACAGATTAACACGCTAATATCTAACAAATTAATGAACTCATCATTTCAAGGGTACTTCGTATCACTAAGCAAAGATCCACATAATTAAGGGCACTCTTCCTAAGGCAACGAGTTTATTTGAGAAAATATGTGGTGAGAGGAATGTACTTAATCCATTACTGTGGAGTTTTTGGCATTCCTGAGGGATATAGATCCCCGCCCACACATATCCCCTCATTCGCAGCATTTAATAGACCAATGATAATGACATATCCTTAACTGCATGTACTTCTTGGGGAGATTAATTGCACAAAAAGGTAGATTTTTTCGAAAGAAAGAAAAAGCAAGTGGTCATTTCAGTGAAACTCTTTGGAAATTTTGAAGCACCCATGACAAAACCATCAACAACTAGAAGAAGAGAAGAATCTACACCAAGGAGGCCTATTTTTGCCAATATTTTTGGGTGACGGTCATTCACCAACGCCCCAGTTCCTGAGGATCAACCATTTGAATTCTATAAGAAGGTGATGATAGATAGGAGTGTCAAAAGAGAAATGGTGCAAGATTTCGCCAATAATGTCTTTGACCCAAGGTTGCAAAGAGCCCTAAAAATCTCAGAGAAGGGGAATTTCAGAGAGTGAAAGACCATAGTACCTCTAAGGGTTTTTCCTCTCGGCTTTGGAATTGTGGTTTGCCACAGTTCATGATACCTGCCATACAACTGTACCCAAAATTGGTGGACACATGTGCCAAAAGATTGGATGAATAAATCAAGACCATAACATGCAACATAATCAGAGTCCTGATCTCTGCTCCAGCTATATGAGAAATTTTGTGTATCCCTTTCAATCAGCATGTTGAGCCATTTATTGAAGAAGATATGGAGACCTATTGGAAAGAATCAAATGAAAGGGAGGGTTTCTATTATCATGAAACAAAAGAGAGGCTCACTAGAGGTCATTTTGTTTTTCCCTTGGCATCCAAGAAGTTCCTAGAAAACACATAGGATCTTTTCTTAATGTTAGCTTGGGTTTTCGGCCTAGATGATGATGAAGAGGTCCATCATTTCCAGATGGCTTTCGCTCTGATATTCAAGCATGAGCGGGATTAGAGTTACTTTGAATTTTCTGATTTGATAGCTAAAAATATGTTGTTGCAGCTGAAGAATTACCAAGATGAGACTAGATTCAGATATTCTTCTTTCTTGGTTCACTTAATCCTACATCGGAACTTTAGGTTTCTGGAGAGAAATTTTCCTATATCTAGGTTAGATTAAGAGGGTTTAATTCAGCCAATTTTTGTATGGACCTACTTGTCAAGAAAAAGTAGCTATTACTGGTTTGCTCATCTTTTTTTGAGACCAATGTTGCAATAGTTATTGCCATGATCAGGTGATCATTTGTCTCCTGAGGTTTTGCTATGGATAAAAAATTCATTGACCCCAATAGATTATTTCTTTGGGGAATATTTTACATTCATTAGATATCATGGTTTTTTTGGAGAGCCTTTCCAACTCCCCAAATTTGTGATGGATCGAGTCTTCATGTTGGAGGCATGCCGATAGGAAAATCTTTCCAACAACACGTATGGAAGAAGAAGCAACAAACCAAAGTTATATATGCTTTCTCTCTGCATTGCAAATAGTAGGGTAGTGCTAGAGAAGCATAAAGCACAAAAGGAATTGACCAACCTATTGGAATCTTTGGGCTTAGTCATCATATGTGAAAAATGGGACTATAATCCATCAAAGAAAATTCCCCTAAAGAACGAGACATGGGAGTATGTGGAATCCAAGAAAAACCCAACTTAGGAGAGGCCAAAATCATACATAAACTTGGCCCTCATACCTCTGAAGAGGCCAAAGTGGTTGAGTTTCTATATGCCATAGGAAAGATATTAGAGGGAGATTCTGATAAGAAAAACCCTAAAAAATCAGATGAAATGACAAGGATGGTTATAATGCAAAGTGACAGACTTCTGGAGGTTCTGATAGGTAATGGGAAATACTCATAAGTTGCTTGGGGACTTTCAACCACATGATGAACAGTTCGAGGACATTTATGACCAAGAGGTTGATTCCAATAATAACAACCTAGAGTCCATCCATGAAATAATAGAGGAGTGACTTCCACGCCATGTTTCCCGACCATAAGAGTCTAACAAGGGAAAGAGCTCTAAGAAGAAGGAATCATAGGCTATATCTTATGCCAGTGTCTGAAGCAAAGGGAAGAGAACCTGACAGTCCCCAAGAGAATCAACCGTAGAACAAGAAGGTCAAGATTTGGCGAGATCATCCACAAAGGGGTCGAGATGCTCTAGTTCAGGTCGGACGAAGTTACGGTGAGTCCAACAACTGGACATATCTGATGCACCTATCAAAAATGAAGAAGTAGATTCCACTCTCTAGAATGTTTGGATGGTCGCAGTTCAGCTAAGTCTTGCTACCCCTCTTCTTCCTATTTTTGCATCTTTGGTCAATCCTTTGCCTCCACCTGTTGAAAAGAATCCTTTGCCTACTAACCCTAAGTTGTTAGTTCTAAACGAGCACCTTGCCATTTTTAATTTATCAAGTGATGTGCCACTACTTGCCAAACAAGCACCATCTACTTTGGCCACCATTGAATCTTTAATCACCCTATCTAGGGTCCCCATAGAGAAAGTCAAGTCACCCATGCTGCCTGTTACCCCAGGCCCGTCTGCATTTGTAAAGAAATTCCCTTTCTCGTCTGATACTCTTTTTACTCTGACTGGTACTCCTGGTGCCCAATCCTAATTTGGCATCTCATCATTCTCAATAATTACTCTCTCATTTGCCTCCTTGCATGCCCATACATCTGAAGTGTCCCCCTCTATCACTCTTTTTAGTCTGCCCCCTGGTGCTTGTATGGTGGTATAGAGTATTGATACCCCACAGACTCTCTAGAAGCATTTTGATGCAACTAGGTAGGCCCGTAAAAATAGAAAGAAAAAAGAAGAGAGAAGAATGCCAAGCCTCTAGCCTCTAAAAAGATTCAGACATGTTTTAATGAAGAAATAAATTCTCTGTAGATCACCACCATGAAGCCACTTGCAAGTTGAACCAAAGGACAAATGCAGATGGAAGAATATGATATTGAAGCAGTGGGTTTGGATTTAAATGACATTCATCCGTACGACAAGGTAGATCTGACCAAGACCATTCAGAAGGTGGTATACACAGATTATAAGTGGCTGGATAGGAAGTTGAGAAAGCATGAGAATGAGCTGGAAAATGTAAAAGAAATGGTGAACCATTTGCATTCGGAACTCAGGGCTCAAAATGATGAAATGACCAACATATTACAGGTGCAAGACTAGCAAAATGAAGCAACAAGATCCCTTGCAACACTCCAAGATGAGTAGATCTAGCTCTATGCTAAAATAGATAGGTTGAAAGGTGAACTTGTTGTTGGGCGCCAATCTATTGCAAAACACCAGCGTGTTCATGAAAATATAAGGAAGGAGCTAAACACTACCCGAACGCAAGCTTCCGACAATCTACAAAAAGCCCGATAGGAGATCGAGAAGCTGAAGGATGAAATATGAGGAGTCAAGGTTTCCTTGCACACTCAGAATCAAGAGACTAAAAATTTGGTTTTCGAGTTGTTAGAAGTCCTTGAAAAGAGAGATCAACTAGATCAGATATTAAAAGAAAAAGAGGCTCAAACACAAGAAGAGTTAGCTATTGTGCAAAGGTCTGTTACCCTTCTTATAAAAATAAAGTTGGTATCTACCTGCTGGGAGAAAATCATTGTCTCGCTTGCCATTCTAAAACTGGCCTTACAATTCCTGAGTGATGCTTGAGAAATAAATGAAAAGGTTGGCCTGTTGGCTAACCAAACTCTTCAGGAATATGCTCCTTGATTGGCCAAATCACATAATTTGATCTCTAAGCTTTGTGTCCCGAAAGATGAGGCTCTGAGAAGCGTAGGTATTACAAATCAGAGGCTTCCTCTAGTAAAGTAAACAAATTCACTTACTACCTTAAGGTGGCATCTAGGACAAAGAACAACCATGCGATTTAAAATAAGAGGGTTGATGAGATCAAGAAATATTTCAATATTTTATATAGTTATGGGTTGCCTCCCTTCCTTTCAGCAAATGGGGATGTATTATTAGTTGAGCATATTATAGAAGAGGTCAGAAATAAGGTTTAGACTTTTGCAGACCTTCCAGGGCTAAGTTCGACACCAGAAACAAATGACATCGAGAATGAAGTTCTTCATCTTTCTCATCTTTACTATCACCTGGGAGCCATTTCACCGAGATGGGGATTTTTTCTTTCAAGAAAGTCTTTGAGCTGGATCAATCGTACAAAGCCTTTTATAGCCTTGCTTGACCGACCGACGTAGACTTAGAGATGTTGCATTATGATTTTCTTAAACAACAAGAATGACTAGAGCTCTAGCTTCATGCCTTCACAAGCAAAGCCCCCCTGTGAGTCAGTAGAACTGTGAAGCAAAATTTTGCCTCTATCTATTTTTGGTTTTCGGCTTTATTTTTGTCTTCAGGGTGATCCACATGCAAAGAGGTTGTATTTCTAACAAACATGCAATGTGCCACGTGGTAGTTGTGTATGATTTAATAATCTCTTTCTCCCTAGTCGAAATTCAAACCATGTGTCAGCCTAGTGGATGTTTTCTTGAATCCGCTTTTCACGAATATGAGATTATCTGCTTGTGTGACATATCATCCCTTCACACTATGGAGTTGTATCTTGGGAGTGTTCACTCGGAGATCGTCAAAATGCATTTTTTCCTTTTCCAATGAAGGGACATGAGTCGATGCCACCAAAGCCACTTGGGTGATTGAAAAGACATTTTCCAGACTATCTTTCTGGGATCAAAGCGATTATGAGGGCTAATCCTATTGAAATATCTAAACAATATAAATGTGGTAGTTGAAAATTGATGAGCAGGATTCCACTGACCTAATAAAAGATCTAGAATCGAATTTCCAAGCTATCAGTTGTGGACATTTGTAAATCATTAATTCTGGATGAGGTCAATGTTTCTCTCTTTTGGGTGGCTATATATTGAGAGAAGTAGCATAATGAAAGGTTTTACAGAACACTACTTCACTTTGGCATGTTATGTCTATTTTATGATCAAACTATCATCGGATTGGAATCCGATCTCTATTTTAAAGTTCATTTATATTTGAAGTATGAGTTATTCTAAAGAAATATTTGAAACTGTGCATGATATGGTCTTTGCCAATATTTCTTTCTTTGTATCTTCACCTAGAATAGAACACTCTGTCTTGCTTAATCTGAATAGTTTGGTTATCAGATTTCCATGTTGTTTGTGTCTATGAATAAATTATAACTTGTAGAGATTGGACTATGTCATTGGACTTCTCTTTTTTCTTCATAGGGTTATTGTTTCTTCATGGTATGCTATATTAAGAGGAAGGGTTTATGTTTATTTTTGAATATTTTCTATTAATTCTGGAACTTTTATGTTTGATTCAGATCTTAATATGCACTTCCTGTGGGTCGATTGAATGACTGCATATGTGCTTGTATCTAGCCTTTGTTGTTCATTCTCCTCCCAACAATGAAGGGAGGTGGTGCTATGTGTCTATCATATCACTCATAGAGGGAAGCTTGTGGATTTTAAATTTTGTAAAAGCATTGGCACATCGCCATTTTCATGTTTTTTGGTGTACATTTATTTCTATCCTTTCCCTAAACTTAGAGAAGAGCCATCTTTCTATAAAATTCCTGGAGGTATTCAGTGAGGTGCATATTGTCCCCCACTCACTGAATTTTCCATAAGACTGTCAGATAGGCACAAGATTTTATGATAAACACATAGCATACTCACTATTACATGTTTTATATTCATGAAAATTATTTTCTATATTGCAAGGAGCTCATTCCCATCACTTACCTCGGCTCATCCTTTTCCTACACTTAGTAGGGGCAAAGGGGTTAGATAGCCTTGTCCTAGTTTGGCACTTGATGTTGTCCATTTGGCTAATTGTTTTCCTTCCACATACGATGAACGATATTGGAATACAGATGATCTGCTATAGGTTCAATCACATGTTCCCTACTAGTCTTTTTCTTTGTTTTCTTTTTCATGTTCTTTATGTGATTGCATGTGCATAATGTGATCCATCGTATTTTTTTTATGTGTTTTCATGTTCATTCCCCTATTTATACCTACATTATTCTATATGTCGTAAACCTTTATCTTTTCTTTTATCTTGTGTTTTTCTTTTGGGGATGATGTAAGGCATCGAGACATTTTGGTCTCTTCCATGTTAACCTAAAATTAAAAAAATTCACTCTTTATGTGTCATGCTTCCTTGATTGATGAGTTATTTAGGGAATGATGACATTTTTGAGCTCTATAATATCATTGTAGAAAATAAATACACTAACCCTAATTTTTTGGATCCCTTATGTGTTATTTTTGAATTTCATGTCAGGGGTAACCCCTCTCTTTCATGAAGTAGAGCCTCATTTGGAAACATATGTTCGACATAGGTATTTCTAAATAATCTCTCATGTCTTGATTAGCATTTAACATTTTTGCTACTTTAAAGTAATCGCTCATAGTATGGTGTTAGCAATTTATTGAAAGGGGGGGCATACATTGGCATTATCATTTTCTATACTTTTTGACTATATCTCATGTTTCATAGTGCAATATTCTTACTTCACTTGATGTATCTTCTTCTTTGTGGTGTCATTGGGTTTGATGTCCTCCAAGAGTGTGACCTTTCTTGGCATATAACTTTCCTCTTAGTGGTAATGTTACTCCTTGCATTCCCTAAGTTGTGTATCTTTTATCCTATACTTTTCCTTTCTTGAAGACATTAGGCACAATGTTACCTAAGAGAAGACCTTACATGAACTAAGAAAAATACCTTTGAACATGTCTATTTGTATTTTTTTCATAAGTGTTTAGCATAGAATAGCTTGTTAACCTTATGAAGCTCAAAGTTCATATTTTGTGGTTCCTTATCAAAGTTATTGGAGGTATAGCTTTGGTATGGTTAGTAAAATGAGAGCCTATAGGCCTTTCTTGAATTTCTCACATAGCCACTCTTTGGGGGCTCACCCAATGGATAATCTAAGGTTCCACTAGTTCATGTGAGTGTGTGTTGTTGTTTGCATACTGAACATTGTGTTTCACTTGTAATGAAATTTTTAAACAAACACTTGAGGCTTGATCCACATCTAGTTGGAAAAATAGTCAAGGCTTGATCAACCCCATTTTTCCTTTTCTTTTATTTTAGTCTTTTGCATTGTATGATTGAGTATCTTGTCATTGTTGCATACATCTATGTTTAACATAGGCATGTGTCTCTTTATGCCTTTGTTGGTTTTTCCATAAGATCTTAGATCTTGGGGGCTTGGTCATCCTCCTTGAAATTTGATATCTTATCATTAAAATGATTGTATAGTTAGACCTCTATTTCTTGTCTACTTTAGTATGATTTTGTGCTTGCACTCATCCTTTGACAAAAGTGGGGGCTAAATGTAGTGATATAAAATGTATCCCTTTACGTCTTCAAACTTGTTGGGGTCCTCCTAGTTAAAATGGACTTAATTTTTCCTTAATTTGGTGTTGTAGAGTGTATTTATTGATATATTCACACTAATTTTAGGGCTCCCTTAATTAATTGAGCTTAATTATGTCTTAATTGGCCCTATAATTTATTTAAAAGCCTAATATAAACATTTTTTGAAAGGGGAACATGACAATAATTAATGCTTACATATAACATATTACCTTGACCAAAATTTGTTCTACGAATAGGGACCCAGGAGCCATTCACCCATGGGATAATGGGTCCTTGCTAAGCCTTTGAACCACATTTTAACTTATGTTTTTGGCATGATTTTAATGTCTCTAAATGTATATTCATATGACATCTTGTGATATTTTAATTTCAAGAAAATAATGATACATGTTAAATAAATATTGCATTGCTAATGAATTGTTAATGTGTCCATGGTAGTTATTCATAGTTATGCAGTTGCATCTACATCTATGAAAGTTACCTATAAATCTCCTTTATATTGTATCTATTACTATAATGTCAAGATCACATTGAATTCAATCAATGTTTAACACTTGATACTTTGAATTTTTCTAACATATGGTATCAAATCCTATTTGAATACCTATACATTGCAATCCATAAGGCAATGGAAGAGGTTTAGCAAGGACACTGCCACTACAGGAGGCAACAATTCTTGGCTCCTGAAAGGAGTAGTTTGATAGCGTGCAAACTCTTATATTTGGGTGTCATCAATACAAGAATCTCATGGAAACGTAAGTGATTTAAAGTTTGATGATTGAAGTATTTACCCTCTTCCTATACTCTTCTTCATATGCTTTTTTTCAGAAATGAAGATCTAGGAAGGGCGTATTAATTGTCACAAATGTGCTTGAGGAAGGTTATATCATAATTTTTTTTTAAATATCCATATCTACCCTCCAAGATTTATAGGTTGATGAGGGATGCAAGCATATTTAAATTACACCAAATTGCAAGAAAAAAATTAAAGAGAGTGAAGAGTAAGTTTTATTGATAGTTAAGGCATTTGCAACTACCAACAACAATCTACAACCAACAAACGGGTTTTAAGGGAGAATAAATACCATTTTGTGTTGACTTGTGCCATTTATTCATAAAATTTGGCAATTTATTTTCAGCCTCATTTTGTATACTATAGCGCTCTTGTGCATGTGAGTATGATGATTACTTGAGATGCAACGATGTTGTGAGAACAAGGTTGTTGGATATGTGCAACATGTAAGTTCATAGTTTCATTTTGATTCTAAAGTTTCTTTTTAGTCATACCCTTGCCATTTATGATTCAATGAGAGACATCAAGGAACTAGGGGTATGTGCAGGATCATGATGGGTCAAAAAGTGGTGATATGTAAGTGATATGATGGCCCATGTGGCTGACGACTTTTTTTAACCCAAAATTGATGAAATGAAAAGGGTTTTTAAAGCAGATTCTCAGTTGTTCACCAATATAAAGTATGCTTTACTTTGAATTTAATAAATTATAATTATTCATTTTCTATTTGAACTAAGACTAAAGTCCTAATTGATAGGTTGATTGAAAAACATCTATAACTTTCAAACGGTGTCACATTTTTTTAATCTGAAACATGCATAACATTTTATGCTTTGCATACTATAGGATTAAAAAAAAATTGAATTTCATGAGGTTTTTACCAAGTTAAGATGGTCAAACATATGAGTTTTTATATTTTTTTAAAGTTGTAATAAAAAAATCATAATTAATTATTTACTTGGAAAAACATTACAAAAAAATATGCATCACATCGGGACATGAGTCCTCTACTTATATCTAAAATCTTATAAAAAATATTATCATTATATTGTGGTTAGGGTGGTCAAGCAAAAACCTACTTCTTATTTTTTCCTTGAAATTTCAGTACTATTGCATTGAGATTTCAAATTTTCACTAAATAGTTTTAAAAAAAGAAAAAACCTAGTAGTTTAGAAACTGCATTCAATTTTCTATAAATTCTATTCTTACATATTTTTGAAATAATATAGATAAATTATTCAAATTTTTTACGTCAAGTTGCCTAAATCTGATTTTTTGAATTTTCATCACCACTTAAGGGTCTATTTTTTCCATGACGGTCATGCACATACCCCTAGAGAACCCTCACTTGTTGGAGTAGTTGATTGGGCACATATTGATAACATTCAAAGTACAAATGAATATGTTTTTGAATGTTGCTTGGAGGAGAAGACAACCAGTGCATATGGTAGTTATTGGAGACATTCTTAATTTATTGCAGTCTATAATTTGAGCTATTGAATTAGACCAAGATATGATTATTTCTATAATTTTTGTTGATATTGGTTATCCAGTATTCTAGTAATTCAAATCAATAATGTGGTAGATGAACTGAATGACCAACAATGTTTTCCATACAAAGGAACTAGTTCTCAAACATCTCACATTTTCATGGGAGATGTGATTTCTATTCACTAATGTCCTAGTGTTATGTGTAGTTTTGGTATTTCCTTTGGTGCCTGGTAAAATGCATTCCAAAACATGAAAATAGTTGAGTTTCTTGTCAGGAAGTTCATCAATGTTGCTAATGGATATTAAAATATTTAGGATTAGACTTTTGAAGCCTCCAAAGATTCATCCAATACATCAAATGGATAAAGTGTAATAGGATAAAATTGGAGGTTGGTGGCATCAAAGGATGGAGGAATTTTCATAATCTCAAGTTAGTTTCTCGCTTTGAGATGATGCTTTGCATGAGAATAATTTTTGGCTTTTATTTTCTTCTTTTCCTTATTGCTGCTAAAAGATTTCAAGAATGCATATATTGTGAAGTTTGATTTTTGGAGACAAGTAAGGGGTTTGGTGTAGAGCTCAATATGGATGGTTGTCTAGCGAGCACTCAATTTTGTAGTTTGAATTATACTCTTCTGAGCATCATCAAAAAAATTGATGATGCCATTTGTTTCAACAACACAGTATGGATTTTTGTCGAATAATTCGAGGAATCTATAATTCAAGAGTTCATGGGGAGGAAGAAATTGATAATTCAGCTAGGGGATACACCATTACAAGGTTTAAGAGACAACTTGATGAAGCCTCAAGCCTGATTCAGGATTTTTTTCTGCAAGGAATATCTTCACAAATATGTATATACATTTTGTAATCAACATGCTTTTTATGTAAGCCTTAAGGGGGGGTCCCTTGCCAACGTGAATACAAGATTTTAAGGGATACATTTGTAGGAATAATGTAATAAGGGGGGAATGTTGGCTATACATTGCTAAAAAAATAGTTATGTGTGTGCCAAGAATGAAAACATGAATGAAAGTGTTGTCATTGATGTCAATCATGAACTGGTTATCTACTAGTTGTTGTTGGTTGTATATGTTTATGATAATGAGAAAATTATATTAAAGGAAGATTACATATATTCAAGATGATGGTCCGATACTTTTCCCTATGTTTGTGTAGTATAGATATGTTAGTCATGGTTATTGAAGGTTGTTATATCCACACTCTTAGTTGTTGGTTCTTTGTGAAGTTCAAAGTTGTGTTCACCAGTTGTCAACTATGTTTTTTTGTGTTCTAGTTGAGGTTTGGGAGAAATTTTTCTGGTCCAAATTTCTCTTTAATGAAGTCTTTTGACTTGCGGTTCTAGAGATAAGATGTTCTAATTGAAGATATTTTTAGTTCCTGGAAGTTTCAGGCTTAATTTTTCTATGTGTTCTACATTGGTTTGCACGACCGCGTGTTAAGCACTATCTTCGAAGTTGATGAAGCGTGTGTTTGGGTCACCCTCATTTTAATTCCACCATAGGATGTTTTGGCACCGACCTAATTTGAATTTTGAAGTTGGATGGCCGACTTTGTAAATTTTCAAGGTTGGAGATAGTATAAATGCAGGATGAGCTAGCAATGAAAAATGTACAAGAGAAAAGTAGGAAGATAAGTGAAAAAGAAGACACAACTTTGATGTTATTTAGAAAGTGTGTGTGAGTTATGTGTGTGGTAGATTAGCGTGAAGCTTAATGTTGAGCTTTCAGATTCAGTAAGCAAAAGGTGAACTCTATCATTCATGAAAGTTGATCAGTGATTGTGGTGGAATCCTTTGTTGCATTAGGATTTTTGTCTTTTTGTAACAAGTCTTATTTGTCTTCTTTGTATCTCTATGGAAGTGAGCCCTCTGGGTTGTAGCCTTGTTGGACAATGAATCCTTATTGTTGGAAAATGAGTCATTATTGTAGGCAATGAGCCTTATCTTAGGTAGTGAGCCTTTTTGTAATCATTTTTTATATTCTCTATAGTGTGAGTTAATCTTCACCATGGTTTTTCCCTCATTAGCTTTTCCATGTAAATCTGGTGTTATTGTGTATGTGTATTGGATTTGAGTTTCTACATTGACATTTTATAATTAATCATTTAAGCTGTTTGTGTATTAGTTCTAGTAATTGAATTGAAGGTTATAATCCATGACGACTGATTCACCCCCCCTCTCAGTTGTCCTATTCAACATTTGGTATCAAATCTTGGTTCCTTGGTGAAGAGAATAACCACTTGAGGAAGGTCCGGAATGACTAGAAAAATGATCTTTGATTATCTGAGGTTTGATGGAACTAAATGGTATTTGAAATTTTTTGATGGAAGAATATTTGGAGTATTGTAGATATGATGTGGAGAAAGTTGACAAGAATATTTACACTCCTCTTGCTAATGGTCCAAGTACACTTGAAGAGATCAAATTACATGAAGCAAACAATAAGGTGAAGCTCCTCTTGAAGAATAGTTCAGTACATTCTGAGTTGATTAAGGTTCTGAATTTAAACATAGCTAAGGAATTTTGGGATTCTTTAGAAAGAGCACATGATGGTGATGAAAGAGTTAAAGAGGTGAAATTGTACAATTTGGAAATAGAGTTTGGTCTTATACATATGTCTGAATAAGAAAATTTCAAAGCTTATGTATAGAGATTGGATGAGCAGTGGATGGAATGCGATCTCTTGGCACTACTTTAGATGAAACTAGGATTGTAAAAATATTCTCAGAACTCTTCTTCATGCCTACAGGGAAAAGGTGAGTGCTATTGAGCAGACTATAGATTATAAGACCTGTACTAAGGATCTGTTGTTAGGATTTTTGAGATCTTATGAGATGAGGAAGTTGAGTCTAAGAAATGGAGGAAAAAAAAGACTATTTTTAAAGCTACAAAAACTTAATATCCAGATGAAGAAAAAATTGTAAGAAGAATGAGAAAAGGATTTGATACGTATGAAGGTAATTTTCCCTTAAAGTGCTTTATTTATGGAGAAATAGGTCACTATGCTATAAAACGTTTGGAAATAGCTAAAAGGAAAAAACAAAGATATGAGAGAAAACACAAGAAAGAAGATTAACATAGCTTACTATGTAAATGAGGATGCTAGTATTTCTGATGAAGATTTAGAATATGAAGATCCATATGACATTGATTTATTGTTCTTAGCGATTAAGGATGAACCTACTTATATAGTAATTCAAAAGAATAGGTAAATTCTTCGAGAGAAGGAGAAGGAGAAAAATGAAGGTACGATTATCTCTGCCCTACATGCTAAGCAAGAAAATATTTTTTTGGTAGTTGATAGTGGTTGCTCACATCACATGACTGGTGATAAGATATTTTTTAAATCTTGAGAAATATGATGGAGGTCTACTTATGTTTGGAGATGATACTGGTGCTAAAATCTATGGGATAGGTTCAGTAAGTTTTGATGGAAAGCATCATACTGACGATGTTTACTATGTTAAGGGTTTAAGACATAATTTGTTGAGCATTGGTCAAATGTGCAAAAATTGATATGATCTTGTGTTTAAGGATGATAAATGCGAGATTCGGAAAGGGTCTAGAACATTGATTGCTATAGGAAAAAAATCTAAAGGGAATATTTATCAACTTAAGGGTGTTGATGGATGATGCTTTATGAATCAGATAATTGAAAGTTGGTTATGGAATAGGATAATGTGTCACATGAATTTTGATAACTTGGAAAGGATTAGTGTTATTCAGGTCATGAGAGATTTACCTAGAATTACAAAGTTTTTCAATACTATTTACAGGAATTGTCAATTTGTCAAGCAAACAAGAAATCATTATAGGTCGAGAGAACAATCTACTATTGGATTACTGGATTTGGTTCATACAGATCTCTGTGGTCCTATGACAGTGCAAATTCTACTTGTTGAAAGGTACTTTATGCTTTTAATTGATTATTATTCTAGATATACATGGGTTAGATATACAAGGGTTAAATTTCCTAGAGAGAAATCAGATGCATTAGATATATTCAAGGAATTCAAGGCTATGGTTGAAAATGAAGTGAATTTGAAGATAAAATGCTTAAGATCTGACAGAGGTGGAGAATTCACCTCCCATGAGTTCAATATGTTTTTTGAAGTGCATGGAATAAAGAGATAGTTATCTTCTCTGATAACTCTTCAGCATAATGGAGTTGTTGAAAGGAAAAATAAAATAGTTTAAGAGCCTGCTAGGTCAATGATCACTGAAGCCAAATTACCAAAAGTTCACTGGAAAGAAGCTATTCATATTGTTGTATATGTATTCGGGTATGTGCAGGATCATCATGGAAAAAATAGGCCCTTAAGTGGCGATGAAAATTCAAAAAATCAGAGTTAGGTAACTTGACATAAAAATTTGGATAAGTTATCTATATTATTTCAAAAATATGTAAGAATAGAATATGTAGATAATTGAATGTAGTTTCTAAGCTACTAGGTTTATTTTTATATTTTAAATCTATTTGGTGAAAATTTAAAATTTCAATGCAGTAGTACTTAAATTTCAGGGGAAAAATAAGAAGTAGGTGTTTGTCTGACCACCCTAACCACAATAAAATAATAATATTTTCTTATAAGATTTTAGATATAAGTAGATGACTCATATCACAATGTGATGCATTTTTTTTTGTAATGTTTTTCCAAATAAATAATTAATTATGAATTTTTTATTACAACTTTTTAAAAATACAAAAATTCATATGTCTGACCACCTTAACTTGGTCAAAACTTCATTAAATTCAATTTATTTTAATCCTATAGTATGTGAAGCATTGAATGTGACATATGTTTTAGATTCAAAAACTGTGATACCATTTGAAAGCTCTAGATTTTTTTCAATCAATCTATTAATTAGGAATTTAGTCATAATTCAAATAGAAAATGAATAATAATTATTTATTAAATTCAAAGTATAGCATAATTTATATTGCTGGAAAGTTGAGAATCTCCTTTAAAAACCCTTTTTGTTTCATCAATTTTTGGTAAAAAAAAAATCGTCAGCCAAATGGGCCATCATATCACTTACATATTGCCACTTTTTGGCCCATCATGGTCCTACGCATACATATTCAATCAAGTTCAAGCAAGAGAAAATAGTACAAAGACTCCAAGATATGAGCTATGGCATGGAATAATTCCTATAGTTAAATATTTCAAGGTATTTGGAAGCAAATGTTATATCCGAAGAGATGAAGAAACTTTGGGCAAGTTTGATGCAAGAACTGATGAAGGAATATTTCTTGGATACTCTACCAAAATAAAGGCATACAAATGTTTCAATAAAATACTGAGAAATATTGTAGAGAGCTTGAATGTGAAGGTTGATGAAACAATCAATAATTCTATTAATACTCATGGATATGTGTTTGATGAACATGACTATGCAAGAATAGAAGAAATTCTGGAAGAACAGGATAAAGATGAGCAAGAAAAGAAGAATGAACATAATGAGAGAGAATATTATTTGGTGATGTCCCCTAGGACACAAAAATATGTACAAAGGAATCATTTAGAAAATCAGATTATTGGAGACAAGACAAAAGGTGTGTTAACCAGAAGCAAAGTTGCTATTGAAGTAAATTTGTGTTTATTCTCTGAGATTAAGCCGAAGATAGTAAGCGAAGCCTGTAAAGATGAATATTGGAAGAAAGAAATGAAAGAAGAACTTTTTTAGATTGAGAATAATTAGACTTGAGAATTGGTCCCAAGACCGACAGACAAAAATATCACTGGATCGAAATGGGTATTTAGAAATAAATTGAATGAGAATGGAGAAGTTGTCAAAAACAAAGTAAGTCTTGTGTGCAAAGGCTACTCACAAGTAGAAGGAATAGATTTTCAGGAGAAATTTTCCCTAATAGCAAGAATGGAATCTATAAGGATGTTCTTGGCATTAGTTGCTTACAAAGATTTCAAATTCTATTAGATGGATGTCAAGTCAGGATTTTTGAATGGTGAGCTGGAAGAAGAAGTCTACATGGAACAACTAGAAGGATTTCAGTCAAGAAATCAATAAGATATGGTTTGTAGACTGAAGAAATATTTATATGGATTAAAGCAAGCTCCTAGAGCTTGGTACGAAAGTTTAGACAAGTATTTGATTCAACAACAATTTAACAAAGGTACGATAGACAAGAATTTTTACTTTAAGATTGAAAATGTCAAAATATTTATTGTAGTTGTATATGTTGATGAAATTATCTTTGGAGGAAATGAAAAGATGTGCAAGATGTTTGTGGAAGAGATGCAAAAAGAATCTGAAATGTCTCTGTTTGGGGAGATGATTTTTTTTTTTAGGCTACAAATTAATCAAACAAAGAAAGGAATTTTCATTTCACAATCTAAGTATGTGAGAGACATGTTGAAGAAATTTTGGATGGATGGTTCCAAACTATTAAGTACTCCTATGGTGATTGGTTACAAGTTGGGTAAAGATGATGTATCAGCTAAGGCTGATCAAAGCAAGTATAGATCTATGATTGGTGGACTACTATATTTGACTACTACTAGACCAGATGTTATGCATGCGGTCTGTCTTGTAGCTAGACTTCGAGAAGATATGAATGAAACACATGTTGTATTTAAAAGAATATTCAGATATTTGAATGGCACTCTGGATTATGGATTATGGTATCCTAAAGATACTAACTTTACACTTAGTGCTTATACAAATACTTATTGGGTAGGAAGTATAGATGATAGAAAGAGTACAAGTGGTGGTGCATTTTTTCTTGGATGCAAGTTAGTGGCATGGCTAAGTAAGAAACAAGATTCAGTCTCTTTGTCTACTGCTGAAGTTGAGTATATTGTTGTTGCATATTTTTTTACACAAGTTCTATGGATGAAATAGACATTGAAATATATCTCAGTCCTATATGATGATCCCATTTCTATCTTCTGTGATAGTACAAGTGCAATTAACATTTGTAAAGAATCCTACGGTGCACTTGAAAACGAAGCATATATCTATCAAATATCATTTCTTGAGAGAGAAGGTCATGGAGAATGAATTCAAGCTTGAATATGTCCCAACAAAGGATCAGATTGCAAATATATTTACAAAGGCTCTTCGTAAAGATACTTTTGAGTATCTCTGAGAGAAGTTAGGGATTATTGCCCCTCCTTTAATAAACCAAGATGAATTTGGAGATGCATCAGTCTAATGGATCCATGGTTCTATATTTTTGGAATGATCTTTTGTTGGCTACCTCTCAGGGGGAGTAGGTAGTTTCAAGTGTTGTCATTATGAGTATTCTTTTTTCATGTCAAAGGAAGATTGAGTTAACATTATTTTTTTTCCTTTTCCATTGATGTCAAAGGGGAGAGAAAGCATGTGAAAAGGAGAGAAAGCTAATAAGACAAATTAGTTAATGAGGAAGATGATCTCTTGAGGGGGAGAAGCCAAAAGAAAAATCTTGAGAAATATATTCAGAACTAGTATGGTGTATTTGATGGTTTTTCCCATCATGTGTTGCCATCAATGACAAAGGGGGATATTTTTGCAAGAATGGAAAAAGGAATGAAAGTATTGTCATTGATGTCAACTGGTTATCTACTAGTTGTTGTTGGTTGTATATGTTGAGGATATTAAGAAAATTATATTAAAGGAAGATTATAGGTATTCAAGATGACGTTCTGATACTTGTCCCTGTGGTTATGTGGTTCAAATATTTTAGTCATGGTTGTTAAAGGTTTCTATATCTAGATTCTTGGCTGTTGGTTCTTTGTGAAGTTCGAAGTTGTGTTCACTAGTTGTGAACTATGTTTTTTTATGTTTTGGCTAAGGTCTGGGAGAAATGTTGTTGGTCTGGATTTCTCTTTGATGAAGTCTTTTGACTTGTGGTTCTAGAGATAATGTGTTTTGATTGAATTGAATATATTTTTGGTTTCTAGAAGTTTCAAGCTTAATTGTTCTATGTGTTTTACATTGGTTTGGTCGATCGTGTGTTAAGCACTATCTTTGAAGTTGATGAGGCATGTTGGATCTATTATGGTTCTTGGTGAAGCATGTGTTTGGGTTACCCTCATTCTAATTCCACCCTCAAATGTTTTGAAACTGACCTAATTTGAATTTGAAGTTGGATGGCCGATTTTGTATCTTTTCAAGGTTGGAGATAGTATAAATATAGGATGAGCTAGCAATGAAAAATGTACAAGAGAAAAGAAGGAAGATATGTGAAAGAGCATACATGACTTTGATGCTATTCAAAATGTGTGTGAGAGTTATGTGTGTGGTAGATCAATGTGAAGCTTAATGTTGAGTTTCTGGATGTAGTAAGCAGAAGCGTAACTCTATCATTCATGCAAGTTGATCAGTGATTGTGGTGGAATCCTTTGTTGCATTGGGATTTTTGTCTCTCTATAACAAGTATTCTTTGTCTTCTTTGTATCTCTATGGTATTGAGCTCTCCAAGTTGTAGGCCTGTTGGACAATGAGTCCTTATTGTAGGCAGTGAGCCTTATCTCGGGAAATGGGTCTTATCTCAAGTAGTGAGCCATTTTGTAATCGGTTTTGATATTCTCTATATTGTGAGTTAATCATGACCGTATTTTTTCCCTCATTGATTTTTCCATGTAAATTTGGTGTTATTATGTATGTGTATTAGATTTGAGTTTCTACATTGGCATTTGATTATTAATCATTTAAGAAGTTTATGTATTAGTTTTGATAATTGAATTGAAGGTTATAGTCTATGACAACTGATTCACCCCCCCTTTTAGTTGTCCTATTCAACAATGTGGTTGCATCTGCATCTATGGAAGTTACTTGTAACTCAACTTTATATTGTATCTATTCCTATAATGTTAAGATTACATTGAATTCAATCAAGGTTTTACACTTGATCCTTTAGATTTTCCCAAGAATACATACCTATAAATGCAAGGTCATTTCAGTATGTTTTGGGTGATCCCACAATACTGGTTTACAATTTTTGGCCAAACTGGACACTGAGCTGATATTTTCTAATTAAATCTTCACTTTCGGGCACCTATAGCGGCTAAACCGTGAGGAATTTCAAGATGATGCAAAATAGTCATTTGTGAAATTTTCTTTGAAGATTCTAAAAATATTTTTTTCAAAAAAAATGGAATCCAATTGCACTTCTTTTTCCATCTCCTTCGAAAACTAGTTTTTTTCAGTAAACACCATTTTTAAGGAGTGATGATCACCGTATACAACATAATTTTTTTTCCATGGAGGATAAAATTCTATTTTTTTCAAATTTAGATTTGTAAATATGATATCTAGTGGTTTCATTTGGTTTCATAGTGTTTTATTGAATATTTTTTTCTTAATCAAGTTTCGAAGTCAGAAAAATTACAATTTTGACATAGGCGGACTTTATACAACATAATTTTTTTTGTATGTATCAAAATTTAATTATTAATTGTTTGTTGGATCAAGGATTTCAGTATCTAGTGCACTAATATTTTTCAAAAAAAAATTCAAATTTTCTATTTTTCCACATGTGTAGAATAGAGAGTTTGATTTTTGGTGAAAAACCTACATTCACAAGAAATAAAAAATAAATATAATAATTAAATTAAATTTATTTAAAACTATAATTTTTGAGAAGCTTATAATAAGGAATACATACTTACAAAAAATGATTTTTAAATAAATTCATTTGATCCCCCAAAAGGTAAATCAAAAGTGGTTTTTTATCAGCATTTTGATAAGTGTAAAGGAGACTTTGTTATAGGTATGATTTAAAAATAGTGGGGTTATATCCAAGGGGGTTTGATCTAAGGTGGTTTGATCAAACCATCTTCAATTGGAATCCTTAAAATGGAACTTTTTAAGGCTTAAATCATTATATTTTCTAAAAATATGTGATTTCAGCAAAAATCAGAATCTCCCAGAAATTGTAAACCACCATTGTGGGATCACCCTTTCACCTAGAATTTTATGAGCATTATTGGAGCATTTCAAAAGAAATCAAGAGCATTCAAGAGTAGAAATATTAGATTTTAATTGCAGCAATCAAGATCCAATCATCATGTCAAATTCTTCTTACATCATGCATGTTTGTGGAGCTAACATTGTGATGTGGGTTTCATGATCCATTCAAGTATTCAAAGCATTATTTCAAGCAAGATCTTCAAGTTCAAGATCTATATCCATTTTAGCCATCTCATGCAAGTTACATATCTACATTATCAAGATCCATTCAAGGGTTTGTTGAGTTGTAACATAGATGTGTTCATTCTTCATTCCCGCTTTCATGTTTCATTTCAATTCAAGGTTTAATTACCAAAATAGGGTTTGACCAAGGCAAACCCCTATTCACCAGAACAAATAAAAATTCCCTCATGTGGTGTTTGCATATTTAAGTGGAAGAGGGATTTAATATCTTTTGAAGAGAAAATTTGAAGAAACTTTCAAAGTTGTCAAAGTTGTCATTTCCTCATGGAAACTTAGATCCCAAAGTTGTTTCAGACTTTTCAACACTAAAACCTAGAGGATATAGAAGTGTGAAGATAGGACCAGAGGCACTTGAAAGTTGCAGAAAAACCCTCACCAGAGACCCATTCTCCCATGAATGAATTAGTCCCAAGAAGACTTCCAGAAACAACATGTTTTGAAAGGTACACAAGATTCTCCCCATCTCAGATATGCATTATGTTTTCTATTTTTGTTAAAATTGAGTTTCATCTTCAAGATCCAAGTGTTAGATTGGATTTTCGAGTTAGTTTACTATTTTTTAATTTTTCTCCCCAAAGTTTTGTTTGACTTGCACCCTCATCCTCAAGCATAGAAAGAAACTAGTAGATTTCACCATTGAATTGATTCACCTAAAATGGTTGTTAGTGAATTGTTTGTGGGGATCTCAGTTCTTGTGTGATTTTTCTGAAGATAGGTTACCTTAGTTTCCATAGTTTACATCTTGTTAACCCAACCTATTATATTTTCCCACATTTAAATTTCTAAATGGGTGCTCTAAAGAAAGAACTGTAGAAACTCAATTATGTTTCCCATAATTATATCCTTCTGAACCGTAAAGAAAATAGGGGATTTGACATGCCCCTATTATTCCTTAGTTCATTTAATTATGTCCTAGGATCCCAAATTGGATTGACTATCAACCCAAAGGGTGAGTCAATTCTCAACAAGGAAGACCTAGGAGGGGGTTCCTTAAAATTTAAGGGGTTCACCACCGAGCAAAATCTTGGAAAAGACAACTTAACATTCAACTCATGAAACTTAGTAATGCAAGCTAAATGAAGAGTGAAAATGATAAAATTATGCAACATCAAGTTAGGGTATATGTACATAAGAATTCTAGAAATGCAAAGAACCTCTCAAAATATGTTGAGGAGGACTAAGATGACCTTGTTGTCTTATTAGTCCTGTTGTTTTTTTTTGGGACAAATGCATAATCTTTAGATGTTGAAACCAGATCTGAAAGAATCTCTATAAAATTCCACTTGGAGGACTAAGACGCCCTTGCTACCATCTTAGTCCCGATTTGAATTTTTGAAATATCGAAATGTGGTCCCGAGGCTTGATGCTTGCACTTCCTTCTTCTCAAATCTCAGGTCTTGAAACTTTCAAATCTGACCTGTAGGTGAGTTTCCATGAAGATGACAACTTTTTTATGCAACTTTGTAGTCCAAATGATCTTCAAGTATTCAACCTAAATCTGCAAAAAAAACCATGCAAGAGGGGAAAAGCTTGTTGATTGTTAGTGAATAGGGGTTTTCCTTGTTAAAACCCCTTGTTGGTAATTAAACATTGAAATGAAATGAAATAATGGAGGGAAATGTTGAATGAACAAAATGCTCTGTTGTAACTCACTAAATGCTTGTAACAAGGTGTTGCAAATTTGCATAAAATGGTGGCAATGGATGTGGTTCTTGAATCTTGATTGGATGATGTAGATCTTCCATGAAACACTTGCTTTAATCATTAACCCTACATCACAATTGTTAGCACAACAATAAACATGATGCAACAATATCCTTGATATGATTCTTGAATCTTGATGATGGCTCCAAATTCTTGAAGAATTGCTCTCCAATGCTCTTGTGAACTCAATTATGCTATTAGGAATGCTCTCATAAAAGTCTTATATGAAAATGAATGAAAGAACCTTCTATTTATACTTATCCATGCTTAATATGCTGAAATTACACCACAACAAGCCGACAAATGAAATCATTAGTTAAAGGAGGCTAAATCCCACCAAGATTTGAAATTAAATCTTGAAAAAAGCTTAAGGTGGACTAAGACGCCCTAGGTGGCATTTTAGTCCTAAGGCATGAAACTCAGGGCACAGACTCCGAAAAGGGGCCCATTTAAGGTCCACTTGAAATCAGGGTCCCAAGACCTTTGGGGGACAAAGATTCTGTAGGTGGCATCTTAGTCCCAACCCAAAAATTAGGGACACTTAGCCAAAATAATTAAATTATCATTTATCCATTGATGTTTGCTGGGATAAGCCATAAAAAGATCATTCATTGGACTTGTGGTTGCAAGATAGGACCAATTAAGACATAAATAAAGATAAATGAAGAAAGGTAGGCCCAAACAAGTGTGAAAATGCAAGGGTATGCATTTTCCTACACTACACCTTCAAAAGGTCTAGAGAGCCTATTACATAGTCATGATCCTTGAAGAAGAGGTGTCATGTATTAGCCAAACTACTAAACCAAAGATATTGAGCTTATCAAATAAGCTGGAGAATTCAATAAGACCAAAAAAGGTTTACTTTTCTAAAGAATTCCAAGTAGTGTGGCAATCAACAAGCTTGAGCTATATTAATGTAGATAGGGGAGGGTCAAGATTTAACATTATGCAAAAGTGGAATTTGAAGGAATGATTGTTTTCAAATATGTTTTTTCTAATTTTATGTACTACCATGATTATACTTGTATTGTTACTTATGTTTGTCTTCATAGACACCAATTTTTATGGTGATATGAATGATTGTTGCAAGAATCTATTTGACATGCATGAGATTAAAAATGATAAAATAATCAATTAAGGTTTTTATTGTACCTATTTTGGTTCATAAATCTGAAGGATTATTTATGAGTACATTATGTTTCAATTAAACACTTATAGTGTGATCTTAAATTAAGTATTATATTAGTGCATCTACCTTACACATAGTGATACACATATACTAGGCAATAACGTTACATACTTATCACATATAAATTGTTAGTAACCAACATAACAATCTATTTAGACAACAATAAGACTAGGCTTAATACAAATATAATGCTAAGAAAAAGATAATGGAAATTGTTTATCACAGTCCTAAATCAAGATGTGACAAAAGTTAAAGGTTTAGGGCAAGAAATTCTTAAAATATGGAAAGTAGTATCACTTCAACCAAGTAGAAAATGGATATGACCCAAGGAAAAATATGGATGATTCTAACCAAGTTGATAGGATATTAATGAAATTTGACTATGTTGAATATGATCTACATTTACAAATAGCAAAATAAGAGTTTTGACTAAACCAAAGAATAATCTAACATAATATGATATCAAAGATCTATCTAATACTAAAAATATCATAATGATTATAAATGTATCATTATAATCATAATGTTTCTTACATTAGTTATAACTAATATATCTCCCCTCTAATTTGTTGCATAGAAATGATGCAATAAATTAGAGATAAAGAAAAATATAACATTGTGTAAAATAAACCAATCGTAATAACATCAAAGATAAAACTATATAAGACATTATAAATAACATTGTGTAAACATGTAATAATTGCCGATGGATAACATGTATTTTCCAAAGCTCTCAAAGGTTGAACACTTGTTTGTTGCATTCGGAGAAAGAGTATTTGAGAAGCAATTTTGTTCACTTATTTCGTCAAAGCTTCTGACATACATGCTGACAATCAAATTGTAAGTCACAATCGATGGAAGGTAATCTTCTTTGACTCTAATGCTTTGCAATATATCTCCAAAGATGATCACAATCAAATTGTATTACTTAAAAAATGTCTCTGGTGGTCACAATCAGATATGACCGTGTTAATAAGAAAATATTATATATCGACGTGAGACAATTTCAGTAGAAGTTTGTTTATTTAGTCCGTGCCTCCTCAGTCAATCGTATTTAGTCCGAGAACGTTCCTCATCAGTAATCAGATATGACTGTTAAGACTATAAAATCTCTTACACAGCGTAGTGAAACTTCTAAATGCAGGAGTTAGTGATTCATTCTAACAATATCAATACGATGGGAGAGACAATCTTGTCGAATATAACGTGCCTGAATAGCTTCGAACTGACTACGATGGGAAAGACAATCTTGTTGAGCAGCATTTAGTCCGAGAACGTGCCTCAACAGTCAATCGCATTTAGTCCTGAAACGTGCCTGGCTTTTGCCCGGTAAGTTGTGTTAAATACTCATGATTCATATCTAATATTTGCAAACATAGCTATCAAAATATGGCATGGCTGCTGAATTCCCCTGCAGTCGAGTTGGGTTTTGCGCTCGTCTTCCTCTGAATAGTATACAAATTTGTGACAAAAAAGAAGAGCAAAACCAACAAGGAGGAGTTGAGATTGCCACCAGGGCCACGGCCATGGCCACTGGTAGGCAATCTCCATCTGTTGGGAAGCCTTCCTCGCCAATCCCTAGCAGACCTGGCAAACAAGTACGGGCCCATCATGTTCCTACGCCTGGGCTCGGTACCCACGGTTGTGGCCTCTTCTCCCGCCATGGCTAAAGAGTTTCTTAAAACCCACGATTTGATCTTCGCCAACAGGCCACCTTCATCGGCGGCCAAGTACCTTGCCTATGAGCGCAAAGACATGGCGCTAGCTCCCTATGGAGAATATTGGCGGCAAATGAGAAAGTTGTGCACAATGGATTTACTCACAGCCAAGAGAACGGAGTCATTCAGGTGGGTGAGTGAGGAAGAGGTGTCCGCCATGATGCGGTCCGTGTGGGAGGAGAGCAAGCAAGGCGAGCGCTTCGTCGAGCTGCGGAACCCCATTAACTCCTTCTCACTCAACATAGTGTGCAGAATGTTTTCAGGCATAAGTTATTCCGACCATCAACTGAGCGGAGGGCAGGGGTTTTCACAGATGATAGGTGAGATTATGCATCTCCTCGGAGTAGTTGTTATGGGAGACTGCATTCCCTCTCTTGCCTTTCTTGATTGGGGAGGCTACTGCCGCCGGATGCGGGCCGTTCATAAAGTATTCGATGCGTTTATTGAGAAGCTCATCGATGAGCACGTTGAATGGAGAAGGGCGAAAAAGTCGGAAGAACAGGACATTGTGGACGTGATGCTGGACATGGCGGAGAGCGAAAGTCCCGAGATACAAGTATCTCGGATGCACATCAAAGCCATCATCTTGGTCAGTTTAGTTTAAACCATCGCACCGAAAGTACTTTAAACTAACTCATTTGCTCTTTTGTCTTATGTAATGCCCCTCTAACTAACAAGTTCAATGCTTTGACAGAATATGCTAATCGGTGGAACAGAAACATCTGCTACAACTGTGGAATGGACAATGACTGAGCTGTTGAGAAACCCTCAGGTAATGGCAAGGGCACAGCAAGAGATTGAATTAGAGGTTGGGAGAGATCGCATTGTAAGGGAGAGCGATCTTGTAAGCTTAGATTACTTGCGATGTGTGGTGAAGGAAACATTTCGATTACATCCACCAGGGCCCTTGCTTTTGCCGCACGAGTCCACCCAAGGTTGGAATGTGGGAGGATACTGCATTCCACCAAAAACAAGGTTGTTTATTAATGCTTGGGCAATCGGAAGGGATGAAAGCGTTTGGGAAGATCCTTTAGAATTCAAGCCAGAGAGATTTATTGGCTCAAGCATAGACGTGAAAGGCCAGCACTTTGAATTGTTGCCCTTCGGAACAGGAAGGAGGGGATGCCCTGGAATTTCCATGGGTCTTTGCAATGTTTACTTGGCTGTGGCTCAACTCATACATTGCTTTGATTGGAGTGCAGAGGGAAGTCTAGATAGGGATGAAGTGTTTGGATTGAGCGTACCCAAGAAGTTTCCTCTTTCTGCTCTTCCTTCTTGGAGGCTCACCACCAATGGGCCACCATAATATTGAATACCATTGAGAGAAAAGTTACTAATACAGGCATATAATCATCCCACTACTACAATCGCACCTTTTTGTGGAAGTATAGGTAGTGCCTGCCTCACCTTCTAGTTGTTGGTTAAATAAATAAAAATACACAATGAATATTTAAATAATATCATTGTTGTATGTTTGTGGAAGTTACTTCTTTGAGTATCTTTTATTACTTAATAATATATATATAATATGCAAGAGTCTTGGTACAAGTGAACACATGATTTAAATACTATTCTTATTGTATGTTTGTGGAAGTTGCTTACTTATACCAAAATATCTTTTGCTACTCAATACTTTATATCGTAATTTGCAAGAGCCTTAATACAAATGAACATATGATTTAAAATGAATTGTCAATAATAGTAAATAGGGTGGAAATACACTTTAAGAACTTTTCAACTAAAATAGAAATAACTAGCAATCACACCTTAGTGTGCAATGGGTACGTGTTTTGGTCTATTTTTTTGCATACAATTGTGTAGTACATGACCATTTAGTAAATTATGTTGTTTATGCAACAAAGGTCTCAATAGAGAAGTGAGTTTTGAATGAACTATGCATCAACTTACACGGATCCAAACACAACTAAAATAAAGCCTCTTAAGTGAGAAGATAATCTATTTTAAAATTATGAGAAGAAATTGTTATTATAATTATGTTTAATTTTAATATAATTATTAATTAGCAAAAATTATGTATTTGTAATAATAAAGTTATTGTAGGAATTTAGTTCATGTTTTTCTCTCTCCACCTCTCTATATCTTGTATGTATCTCCCTCTCCCTTTTCTCTTCCTCTCTCTTTTATGTCTTTCACTCTCTATATGTTTGCCTCTCTATATCAAATGGCATGCTACCTTGAGCATAACTCCTCAAGGACACATGTCATTCTTAGATTGTTGGTGTGAAACAACTAGTCAAAAGTTAGTTTTCCTTTTATCTATCTCACTTTCCCTTTCCACATCTTATATTTCTCTCTCATTCTATATGCCTCTTGTCTATTCCTCTCTCTTTCAAATTTTGTCTCCACCTCTATTCTCTTTGTCTCTATCTCTGTATTTTTCCCTCTCTCCATCTTTATCTCTTCTAGTATAATTTAACTAATTATATAATCATACACTTTTATACTATTTGTAATAAAAGTATCTGCCTTAGTAAATGTAGAGTAAAACTTACAAGTGATTCAAATGGATGGTCATGTCTTGACTGACAAAACCAAAGATGATGTTTAAAATTTAACTATAATATTTATTTAATTTAATGTAATTTGATAAAGATTATTCTTTTTTTAGAGGGGTAGTTAAGAAAAATGATTTGATTTAAATTAAGTTATTTAATTTTGAAAAAAATAAGATGAACTGTCCTTTCCAAAATGACAATTTAATATAATAAAATGTAAAACTTACAAATATTTTTTAAATAATAAAATTATAGTTATTTAGAAAATAATAATATATGATAATATTGTTTGTAAGATTATTTATAAAAATTAATATTAAGTAAACATTACTTTGATAATAATCATACATATATCTCAATTTAAATATGACATATGATTTATAAATAATATTATAAAATATTATATTCCACTACTTGCAACTTATGTAGCAAAAAATAAAATATGAATTATAACATCACGAATTCTAACACAATACTCAAAACTATAATAAATAAAAATATTATAAATTATATAATTTAAAATTACATAATTAATAATAGAAAACCAAATTGAGCTCCTGTATTTTATTATTATAAATATATAATTTTATCTAATGAATAATATAATTTTTAAATATAATTTTTAAACTATTAAATAATTATAATAAGATAACATTATTATAACAAATATTTCTTTCATATCATTTTTAAATAGAAATTATTTTATACTTAAAAATAATCTTGTCATCGAGAAATTTTTTTTTAATATTTCTATGTAAATCTCTTAGTTTCGTCAGTTTTACAGCCACACAGCTAAGATTTGCAATCGAATTATCAGTTTCACCGCCACGTAATTTTGAAAGTTAGAAAAAAAAGTAGTGAATGGTAAAAAATCTGCAAAAACCATAAATGAGGCATAAATAAAAGTGGCAGAAAATGAACGGCATCTCCCAAGTTCTTATTGGATATCCCTTCCGCATAAATAAAAAATAATTATGTTAATATATTAGACATATACATGTTTTCTTTTATTTTATTAATATATTTTAATAATTTTTTTATCAATATGAAATAAAATAATGCCAAGTAAAATAATTTTTAAAATTAGTTGGGAAATCTCTTTTTTGTTATTTATTATGAACACAAGCCTAAACAATATTTGTAGACAAGAAAATAGATTCTATAATCTTTTGGCTTGATGCCAATCTAATCTATAACGATTAATGCATGCTTATGATTTCTAACAAAAGAGATAGACCAAAAAAGATATACATTCTTTTGAGGATAACATAAATAAATTATGTGTGTATGTTTGTGTCTATATATACATATATGGTTGCAATTAAGTGGTGATGTGTCAAAGAAGAACAAAAAGTAGGATGGGAGTGAAGCTTTGGTGGCAAGTTGCCCTAGTTACTCAAGGATGATGGTGAAAGTGATGCACCCTCAAGAGAGTTGTTGGGTGAAATGGAACCCAAAAGGTCTATTGAAAAGACAAAGGATGATAAAAAGACGTGTCATGATTGATAAAATATAACTTGAGAGAACTCATAGTGGGATGATGTACATACAATGGATAGATCTCAAATGATGGCTAAGTATTGGGCATATTGACTTGATGCTGCTAAGATGATTTGGATGATAGGATTTTGGATTGCATGGATGTACATTTCAGATGATGAAATCTCACAAGGATATAATACAACTAAATGAGAAATGATAAAGGATGTAATGGTATCATATTAACTTCACATGCAAGGAGAAACCTTTAGTTTTCTAAAACATTTAGTGTTGTGCACCATGATATAATGGATAGATTATTATAATGATGCAACAAGTGCATATAGATCAACACACAAAAAAAAGAGTTGCTAATAGCATAATTATCCATGATACACAGTGTCATAGGCGACTATGATGGTGTGATGGATGGAGAACTAAGAATACAAGAAATAAATAAACACAAATGCAAAACTAAAGATGAAAGAAAGAAAATAAAGTGTAAATAGTGTAGTGATCCAAGAGCCACACTATCATAGAAAAAATAAGTAGCTAAATAATCAAAAGCATGCATAAATCATGAGTTGGTATCCAATTAAATGTTGAAGCCATTAGTGGATGGGATAGATGAATGAGATAGAAGATTAGGGGAAAGGAGGGTCAATGGATAGATTCCAAACAATTATTGAATCATGTGGAGATGTGATGATAGATTGTGGTGAAAAAGGTCATTCCCCAATGGTTATATATGTGGTAACCATTCCCTAAGAAACATCAAGGGGATGCCCCCATTTAAGCACAAACTAAGGAAAGGGGATGAAGTATAAAATGAATAAAATAAAATGAAAATTTGGAGGAAAGGAAAATGGATGGAGGGGGAGGGAGAAGGGATGAAAATTAGGATAAATGTTGGTTGTTTGAGAAATCTAATGAAGGAGGATAAGCTAGTAGGTAATGTATGTGGAGGGGATAGTGGAAATAGGGAGGAATGGGATGATGGGTAAGGGACTTGAGTGAACAATCTAAAGTGAGGGAGATAATGAGATAAACATAATGAAATGGTGGAAATAATATGGAAGGACACATGCTCAAAGAATAAAGTGGTTGTTGTTATATGGGGAGTAATCAGACTTGTTTAAATTTTGACCTCTTTAACCAACACATTTTCCCCCGAAATTATTTGACCATATTTGATAAAGGAATTTTGCTGCTAATTTTAATTTAAAATATAGTTGTAAACAGTTATAAATCAGCCTATAATATGAACAAATTTTATTTTCTACATTGGAAATCCAAGAGGCATGAATTGAATAGTCATAGCTAGGGCATCTGGAAGTCAAACAGGAACATGGGATTTGGTTTTGTGGTTGTTGTACAGAAATGGACGAGTTAATGAGTGTGTGAATTATTGTTTGGGTCACGTGGAATAGTGTTCAGGTAGTGAGAGTCATCCACAAGTCAAATATTTAGGCGTACATAGCACTACGCATGGGTGAACATCAGTAGATATATTTGGTTTATGATTCCTACAAGTTGTAGCTATTGTTGCAAATCATTGTAAATATCATTTTTTAGAAATTAATAATATATTTGACTCTAATTTGTGTGCGTAGCCCAAGTTTGGGTGAACCACGTTAAAATATATTTTTTTCTTGTTGTTGTTATTATTTCTATGTGTTTAATTCCTCTATTTAATTACCATTATTTACATTTAATTGGTAGTAATTTGCCTATAAGTCTTAATAGTGGTTGTATATTATACATGATGCCTGTTGACACTTCATGCCCCCCTTTGATGACCAATCATTGATAACCGATTTGAGAGTTTCTACATGGGCCATCTTGCATGACTCTTCCTTCGAGGTTCCGTAAAGTTGGCTAAGTCCCAAAATTTTAAGTTCTTGGGTTGTCTCTTACTAGCTTCCTTCATGCCTTCTCCATCGTTCCTCCTTCCCCATCTTTCCTCTAAGTCTTTTGGCCTTCGGCCTTCGACCTTTCCCTTTACCCTTTACCAATGTCTAAAGGTACGCCTCAAGCCTTACGCCTGATCACTGAAGCTTGATTAAGTTTTCAAGACTTTCCTAAGTCTTAGTTTGTTAGACTTCGGGTGTCGGTCTTCGCTCCCCCCTCTTCCTTTTACACATTTATTCTATCAATCTTTGGTATTCACCCTTCACTCTTCCCTCTCACCTCTTACCTCTCACCTCTTACCTTCCTTAAGTAAGAGGTAATGCCTTCCTCCCAACCTCTGACCTCCAACCTCCAAAGGTTTACTTCTATGCTTTCAGTCTTTACCCATCGGTCTTCATCTTCAAACTTCTCCTTTACCTCCAATTTTTTGAGGTAAGACTAAGCCTTTTCCCCAGATTTTGTCTCTAAATTTTACTAACTATCAGACTTTCGGCTCTTGGGGGTAAGTATTCTCATTTACCTACGATTTCAAAAGGTAAGCCTTCTCTCTTACCCCTAATGCTTTCTTTGGACCTTCCTCCTCTCTTCTTTCCTTTGGCATGAGGTAAGATGTAAGCCTAATGCCCGACTCTCGACCACTCGATCGTTGACGCCCGAAAAATACATTTTCAGGGCTCTAAACCATTTAATTCATGCTTATAAAGGCTTCCTTTTAGGCCTGATGCCCTGACATTCCTATGTTTTGGAATGTTTTTTTGGGTGACATTTTTTATGCTCAATTTAACTTTTGAGCTATCATATTTGATTCTTGGGCTTCAAGGATGACATTAATTGCATCCCTTATCTTTTTCAACTGGATTTCATGGGTGCCCATGCCCATTTATTGCTCTCTTTTGACTTTCTTGGTGGATCTATGCCCTAATTGATATTTTTACGGAATGGCTCCAATATTGCACGTACAGGCTTCATTGCTAACCCGAGTTAGGGTTAGGGTTTATTTTGTGGCTCTAAGTTATGCATGATATATAAAGGAAATAAATGTATTCATTTTATGGGTTGTTCTTCCTCTGCCTCCTCTAGGTTTTTTCTTTGGTAGACTTGCATTTTTACATCCCTGTTATTGTAAAGATTGGGATTTTTTCCTCTACATCAATGGAATGGATCAATTTTTCCTCTTCTCTGCTCTTTTGTGTTTAAGTAAGTTTATTACCTTGCATATCAGAGTTTTTTTTGTATTTTTCATGCATGTATGTTGTGTTAAATTGTTTAAAGAGATACTAGTTGTGAAATCCTCTTTCCTTCCAATGCCTTTTCAAATCCTAACCTTCTCGTATGCCTCTAAAAGTCGACCAAATAGAGAATTGTGAAAGTCCCCTTGCCCCTCTTCAATGATGTACTATGAAATATTGGTCAGAAAGAAACAACCTTTCCATCTTGGTGTATCACCTCCATCTTTCCTTTCATGTTCCCCTTCTCTTTTCCTTGTGAGATGTTAGTTATAGGATTTCATGTGTTGGGTTGGACCAACACATTGCTCTCGAATTGAAAAAATAAGTCGTCCTTATCCATAGATTCAACCTCATACACACAAAGGTCCCACACCTTGAGGTCATTTCCATTGTGTCATTGGAATGACGAGCTTCATTCTCAACAAGGTGCAATGTCATGTGAACAATTTTTGGCATGCCCGGTGGGACTACTTCTCTCCATTGAATAATTTGGTGTTTACTTCAATCCATCTTGCCTTTTAGGGCATATATCCAAACACCACGACAACTCCATCCAAAATAAGTTGGTTCAAGTAGCCTAGTTTCATTTCTTGTCATTGAGGAAGTGGTGCCTTCAACATTTCAGCCTTTGGAGGCATTCTACGAGCACCTGGAAACTCTGTAAGATACATCTTTGGGTGACTCTTTTGTATGTACCCAAAATATTTGGTTGGGAAATCCTTTGCTCTTATTTTTTAATTTTTGAGGTGTTTATAATGTATTAAAATAACATATATTTTAATGGAAACCACATGTACACTCCACCATATAATGATAATACTAACTTTGTGCCTCCCAATCAACCATATCAGGTTGGTTATACCTCCCATTTCATTCCTAAGAGTCCTATTGTTGTGGGTTCTCAATCTTCAAAAAATGCATATCAACCACCCCACCTTGCTTAGTCTTCTTGGATGCCTACATATTCTTATCAACAACCCCAAGAGACTCATCATTTTCAAAATCAGCCTTATTTCTCTCCTACTCAATTTTGATAATTTAAGTGCAAGTGAAATCACAAGCATTTTGCTTGATTTTAAAAGATAGATAGGTGATATTTAGAGATAGCAAGAGCTTGACCTAGACAGCAAGAGGAGTGGGAAAATCAATCCTATCAGGGGCAGCAGTGTTGTTTCCCACAACATGATGAGTTTTTCCATCAAGCTCATTATTCATAGCAGCACAACAAAGAAGCTCAGTGGAGGAATGAGTAGCAGTTGGAGGCACAAAGAAGGAAACAAGAAGAGTGTACAACAAGAGATGTTGTTTCTAGGCAAGAAAAAAATAGAGTTTCCCTTTCTCTAGTACAAACAATTGATACTCAAGTAGCCCCTTGTGTGCCTAGTTTCAAACAAGCACCTCCACCATTTCCAAAACAACTTGCTAAGGGGGAGGTAAGAAAATATAAATTTGTAAGTTTCAAGAATTCTAGCAAGCCTCTTGAAACTTCTATTAGACCTCCTTTTTTTAGAACAACCTATTGTGCAAGAGGTATGCAAGCACAAAACATATAGTTTCAAGAATCCTAATCAACCCCTTGAAAATCCCATTCAACCTCTTATGTCATCAAGCAGATCTTCTATGTTGGAGATCCTAAGTTTTGTGAGCCTCCATTCCTCACAAGAAACTATCCTTGAGGAGGTTTTTGTTGAGGAGCCTTCATGTTCTCAAAATAATGACTATCTTGTTCTACTACAAGAAAAAATTAAATATGAAATACTGTTGCAATAACAAGGCATTAAAAAGGTAGAAAAACTTGATATAGTAGACTGGAATTAGTCCTCTCATTTAATGCCCTCCCTTATTTTGTTGAAGATGAGGAGGATAGATCAACATACCTACACCATCTAAAGCCTCTAAATAGCATGGTTTTGGGTTGATGGTTGAATAGAACTCCAATGTTGTGGAGTAGAAACAACAAACGTGTTTAGACCCCATTATAGTAGAGGAAACTCTCCTATCTAATTAGGTATGTAGTTTTGAGGTGGGGGATCTCTTTTGGGATGATTTAGAATCTTTTTTCTCAAGCTTGGATGTTGATCTTTCACCCCCAAAAGAGTAGCATTGTTGGCAGCAGTATAAGAATGAAGAAGCAACAGAGAATATGGCAACCATTACATGCCACAAGTTTGATTTTGTTGCAGCTAGTTGCCAAGAAAGAATTAAAACCGAGAGGCAATTTGAAGAATTTAGTTCTTCATTTGAAGTGTCTCAAAAATATGAGTTTTTTGTTGATTAAGTGCACACTAATATAAATTATTTTTTGGTTATTGAGCAGCCACACATTTTTTTGGAGAGTGTTGGAACACAAGGATCTATTGAGAGGGGGTTGAATCAATAGATATTGAATTTTTTACTCTCAACTCTTAGTGCACAAAATAACTGTTTTAATTCTTAATGTGTAGATAAAAATTAATAAGAAAACACATGAAAGAGAATTCATTCAATCATCACATAACACCAAATGTAATGGAAAACCCAAGGTTGGGAAAAACCACAGTGAGAAATGTTGCTAGGATCTACTTTCCTAATCTTGCCTCATAAGCTTTGAATTTTAGTTACAATACTTTAAGGGAACCAACCCTATGGACACACCAATCCCCTAGTTTTGGGAGTACCTACTCCAAAGAAACACTCACTCCCTAATCTGAGCACCTACAAAGATATCTGATGGAACCCATGAGTCAGATTTACAATGTTGAATATAATAATTTTAATGATAGTTTTACCTTGCAACTTATTTGCAACTACTCTTACATGTATGTTACCCACTCCGCAACACTCCTTCTAATCTACACATATTTTTATTCTTTCCATTCACTTCTTTTTTGCACCACTATTCTCTATACTTACAGCTTACCCAACATCGCATCCCCTTTCTATAATACACCAGTTTGAATGAGTGGAACCCAAACAAAAAGCACAAATACAATCTAGGATTTTACACTAAATATAAATCTGAAGTTGAATTCCTAATTTTTGTTTGGTTCAGCTTATTCAGGCATAGTACATTCTTTCTCTGCAATTGCATTCTCTACAATTTTTCGCTTCCCCACTCTCCTCTCTCACATGCTTTTCAACACCTTCTACTCTGTTCTCTTCTTTTTTATCTCACTTTTCTTCACTAACTTGTAGAAACTCCTTGAGCCATGCACCTCTAAATGAAATAACTTGATGCAATGATTAGATTTTTCATTATTTATTCTTTAGGAAGCATACATTGAATTGAGCCATACCCGCATTAAATTCTATTTCAGAGAGTCTTCTAATATTGGTCATTTGTAAACCTCAAATCGGATATGCATTTAATGTAATTCTCTGTACACAAGATATGAATCAAACCTATGTTCACTTAGCACTCTGTGTCATCGTTCTGCAACTCAAACCACTAGCTAGGTCTATTGTTGGGGTAGGTAGACCAATTGATTTCATTCTTCTAGTGGCCTGCCAATCAGAAACCACTTTTATGGATTTAACCATTTGAAACCACCATGTTTAAATTATGTTTGATGATGTTTCTTCTACATGCCAAGATCCTTGGTTCTCCATTTTTCATTACCTTTTAAAGCACCGCCATCAGATGATTCTTCCTTTAAATGGGCATCGTCAAATGTTTTTGTAGCCCATTATCGTATCGGGTTGAGCCATATTAGAGTCATGCAAATAGATACCATTCTCTTCGACAAGTTGTCTTCTACCTGAGTATCCACATCATCTCCATGAAAAGCACAATGAGGATGTGAATTTCCCAAACAATCAATCAATCTTCGCCACTTACCATTAAACATCACTAACTATTTTCTTTATTCCCCAGATGGGCCCCACCAAGTGATTTTCTTAAGTTGTTGCATCAAAGGGACATCCAAGTAGCTTCCACTAAGATTCACCTTTCACTCTGACAATATCCCCAATGAGATGTTGGAGGGATTGGGCCAAGGATCTCTTTGAACACCATCAATCACTTCGGTGAAGAGCCATTGGTATATCGAGGGAACACACAAATTCTTCATTTTGAAATACCATTTTCTCATCGATAGCTCCTACATTCTTCATATGCCGCCACATATCTTCTACATCATCATGACACATCATCAATCCTCTCCATATCAAAGAGACATAAAACTTGCTTTCCTTGAAAAAAACATGTCACCCCAACCGCTTCATAATAAGAATGTGAAGCGATAGATCGCCACATTGAAGGGACCGATAAACTAGTCATCCTGAATGTACAATGTCACCTTGATGTGATCCTCAAACCTTGATTTCCACTCACTGTTGCATTAAAGGAACTCCTGCTTGAATCGTGCCAACATTTGACCATCACATCAAAACAAAGGCAAGAACACCACAAATCAGAAGGCTATATACACACGGGGCCGATCATAGAACGAATGTAATTAGCTTAAGTTATCACTTAAGAAACCTATAATCACCAAATACAAGTCACTAAAAAAATAGAACTATGTATGAACCCCATGACAACAACAACCTTAAGGTTTAAGTAATAAACCCTAGCATCACCTGAGAGTAGAAATAATTCATCTTGAGTGTATCTTTAAACCTTGAAACCTGCAGGGCACATTTCTGGAAGGGTCTTGAAGAACCCATCACGAATCTGACTTCTATTTCATAATAGTTCTCATCTTTTGAAATTAATGACAATAATATGCCAATGATCCTCCCCTTTGTCATTGATGGAAAAACTCAAAATGCTCATACAAATTGTAACAATAAGGTTTTGTACTAATTAGGTTACTCACACAGCAACTCCCCCTATGACATACATGTCCTCCCTACTCATTGATGAGCCCAGTTCTTCGCATATTTAGACTATGTTTTTAAAACACTTTTCTACTTTTTATTATGCTAAGGAAAACATTTAGTGGTAATTATGGGAACAAGACATAAAATTTTATGCTTAAATAAAATAAGTTTATTATGATAAGTATTTCCACAATTATTGCCTAAATGTTTTATTAGTTTGATAGAATATATATGCCTTGTGAATTATTGTGATGACATGCCTTTTTTGCAGCAACTACTATTGAACTTTCTGCAACCATATCTGAAATATTATTTTATCTAAATTAATGCTTAATGAATGTATAAATGAGGTGATGAATCCTCCTAATGGTTGAGTGTGTTGACCTAACTTTCTACCACAGGAATAACTGTTAAGTTATTTGTAGGTACCACGTCTTGAGGAGGAAATTCAGTTTCCACTTGATGATTGAAAGACTAATTCAATGAAGACTGGTTCAACAACAAAGAATAAGGAGGCAGCTCCAAGTTGTCCACCATGCAAGGAAAGTGTTCCAAGAATCCATCTTAGGCGTCTTGATGGTGCATAAATCTAGGATGGTGGTGCTTTACATCTTCAGAACTGATTTGACTCAGTTCTTCCTTTTTGTATCCACCTCTTCACTTAGTTATTTATGATGTAATAAAGACTTCCCATTTTATGAGGGAAAGGTTAGTTAGTTGTTAGATCCATTTTTTAATAAATAGCCCATTCTCCTTCAGAGAAAGGGCTGGAAGATTGTTGTTGTAATAAATTTTAGTGTTCAGAAATACAGTTGAAGATTGTGAGCCATGTACTTGTTAATCACAAATCAATAAAGGTGTTTATGGAGTTTACAGTCTAATCTATTTATCTTTGGCAATACCTAAGGGGTCCCGCTTAGGGAGTTGTCCATCTTTTCATTTAACAAGTTAGAATAGTTGCAGCTCATTTCATAGAACTTTAGTGTGACTGTTCCTGCAGCTGACAAAATTACAGAGCTATCAATTTTTTCCTGCAACCACTAGGGATAGAGTACTTCTTGTCTTTAAAGTTGGATTTAGTTTTCATTCTGAGCAGATTTAGTCAAATAGATTTTTTTTCCAGTAATTCTGATTCTAGCATAGTATATTTAGTAGATAATACATGTCTGAAATAGGTGGTTAGTGCATATACTTTGCAGAACCTTTTCAAGTCTTACGTCCCTAGGTTGATAATCAAATGATATCCTTTAGTAGATTATGATTGTCGGTTGTGATGTTCAATCCCTGAGTAGAGAAATTCATGTTCCTAGTTATTAAGTTAATTGAAGGACACTACATTTTTGGCACTATTTTCCAGGATGGTGTAAAACTAAAGACCTATTGCAGGCAAGCTAATAGAGAGTTTAAATTTCATTCCAAGTATTCAGTTTAGAATTCAACATTCTAGCATTTTCATAGTTTAGCCTACTTTTTGCTGTCTGCTTAGAAGAAGAGACCAATTTGGAAGATTCCTTCATGGAAGAATAGATATTGAAGAAATTGAACCAGACCTTTTCCAAGAAGACCCATATCTAGATGCTCGCCAAGACTTAGTTACCTCATCTTCTTCCTCAAGGATAATTTTAAACCTGTTTGATGAGCCTAACAACCTTGATCCCCTCACCGAGCAATTGAATAATTTGCACACTTCCAATAACCAGGACCCACATAATAACCCACTTGCCCTTGTATTATATCAGCCCATAGCTAACCTAGGAACACCACCAAGGATAGCAAGGCCTACCTTCCCATTTCCACTTCTTGAACTACATGACAATAATAACCTCAAGAATATCCCTGCCTCATTACTCCCAAAATTCTATGGACTTATTACAGAGGACCCTCATACCTTCTTGTTTGAGTTTGACATATTATGTAGGAGTTATGACTACACTACTGAAGCACATAAGATGAAATTTTTTCCCTCTACCTTAAAGGAGTCAGCCTTAAGATGGTTCATGGGATTAGGATGCAATGCACTGAACACTTGGGATGAGTAGAAGAAGTTATTTTTGGGAAAGTATAAAGAATATTGTAGAGGTAATGATATAAGAGGAGATGACATCTTCAAGATGTCACAGAAAGAGGATGAACCCTTGGAAGATTATGTATCCAGGTTTCTATTCAGTGTGCAAAAAAAACACTCAGCATCAGTTGAATGAGCAGTCTAAAAAGATTCTCTTCCTAAGAGGAGTTAATGATACTTGCATGGAAGCACTAGACCTCATGGTTGGAGGAGATATCACCCAAAGCGAATGGGATGATATCAAGAAGATCTATCTTAATTACTCTAGAGAAAATGTGAAGATAGGCAGAAGGTTGAGAGCCTCTATTGCAAAAGGAAATGGATCAGGCGTGTCCAAGGGGGAGATTTCTAATCTCTTGTCTGATTTCAAGAAAGATATTATGAATGATGTAGCTACTTAACTAAACACTATGCATTCTAGGAGGAAGAAAGATGAAGCTAAGGCAATGCTAGCTAAATATTGCCCTCACTATAGGCAAAGGAAGAAGGATTGCAGATGCAAGGCAGTGGCTAATTTGGAGGTTCAACATCTTCCCACTGAGTTCAAAACAATAGAAGGAGATGAAGAAGTGTTCTTCGTTGCTCAACGCAGGCCTTGGGCCCCAAGACAAGGTATGCCTCAAGACCCTTTGCAAAATTTTGGTTCATACAATAATCAGTGGCAAAACCAGTACCCTCCAAATTATGGCCCATATTCCCAACCTTAGTGGAATAATCCTTGGCCAAATGCTCAGCGAAACTGTTGGCAATCCCCACAAGGGAATTGGCAATCACCATAGAAAAATTAGTGGCAACCTCCATAAGGGAATTGGCAGCAGTCTAACCAATGGAGAGGAGGCCAGCAATGGTCAAATCAACCTGCTGGTTTCCTACAACAACCCCAATAGCAGTCAATTATGCCACCTCCTACAGTTAATCAAAGCCAAAATCCTAAGCCAACCTAACTGCCTACTCAAACAACATCTAATCCAATTAACCAGCCTCAACAACAACATCAAGTTTATTACACAAATCCTAATCATCATCCTTCTTGTGCTCTCAACTTGAACAATATTAACTTGTAGTCAGGAATAGTGTTACCTACACCATCTCCTCCCATAATCTCAGAATTGCCACCTAAGGAGAATGAGCAAGAAGATACTAATTACCTAGTCCAAACCAATGAGTCAATGCAAAATCCATCATTTCCTAAAGTATTAAATAAACCCTCACCTCATTTTCCACAAAGGTTGGAAGGTGAAGTTTTCCAAAAGCAAGAAGAACCTACCTTTGACATTCTTCATTAGCTAAAACACATATGTGTAAAAATTGCCTTGTTCCAAGCAATCAAAGAAGTACCTATATATAACAAGGCAATTAAAGAGGCATGTTTGAAGAAACCAGGTAGGAAAAAGAAAGACCCTCAAACTATCCATGTCTTAGGTCAAATATCTAATTTGATGCTAGGGAAACTTACCATCCCAAAATATTCAGACCCTAGCAGTCCTGTTGTGGAAATCAATATTAATGGGGTTCAAATTAAGAATTCTTTAATAGATCTTGGAGAAGCTATCAATATCATGACCAAGGACCTTGTGGTAAAACTAAGTATTTTAGACCTAAGGGCTACACCTACAGTACTACTGCTCGCAGATAGTTCAATTGTCAAGCCTGATGGAGTAGTTGAAGACCTAGTAGTCACCCTAGATTCATGGGAGTATCCTGCTGATTTTATGATTTTTTCTCCAAAAGCATCACTTGGAGGATATCAAGTAATACTTGAAACACCTTGGCTAGCCACTTCTGATGCTTACATAGGATGTAGGTCTGGTAACATGACAATCTCTGATGGATATAACACCAAGAAGCTTACCCTTTATGCTCCAACCCAACCTCAACTTGAGTTAGGACAGGCAGTTTGGCCAGATTTAGGAGAGGAAGAAGAAGTGAACTCTGTGGAAAATATGATGATAATTACAAGAGAGAATTTTATTGCACAACAAGAAGAGGAAGAGATATTTTCTAATGTCCTTCTGAACAATTATGGTATTGAATACCCCCTTTATGAAAAAATTCCATGTTCTTTGGAGACAATTCTTCCTCCGCCCACTTCAGCTCATTATCCTGCATCAATTGACTTCTTGCACACCTTATTACCCCATGAAGTGGAAATTCCTTTTCTATCCAAAGTATCTATGCTTGAATTGACTTCCCAAGTGGAAGTGGCTGCAGGAAAAACCTTAAATATCAATAATAAACTTACCAGTCAGCAGCAAGAGTCCATGGTCCAAATGCTTACTAACCACAAGACAACTTTTTCCTAGGATTATAGTGATATGAAAGGCTTAGATCCAAAGATATGTACACACTGAATATTCATCAACAATGAGTTTAAACCTATTAGACAACCCCAAAAGTGAATCAACCCAGCCTTGAGAGAAATTGTTAAAGAGCAATTGCAGAAGATGTTGAATGCTGGCTTTATCTACACAATCTCGAATAGCCAGTGGGTTTCTCCATTGGTTATTGTTCCAAAGAAAGAAGAAAAATGGAGAGTATCTGTGGATTACAAGGAGCCCAACTTGGCAACAAAGAAAGATTACTTTCCTCTTCCCTTCATTGATCAAGTCCTGGATAGCTTATCAGGGAAAAATTACTTCTCCTTCCTTGATGGATTAAGTGGACATAATCAGATAAAGATTGCTTTGGAGGAATAGGAGAAGACTACTTTCACATGCCCCTAGGGAACATTTTCCTATTCAGTCCTACCTTTCGGTCTCTGTAATGCACCTGCAACTTTCCAAAGAGTTGTGATTAGTATTTTCACAGATATCTCATATTACTGTATGGAAATATACATGGATGAATTTACTGTTTATGGTGCAACATTTGAAGAAGCCCAGGACAATTTTAAAAAGGTACCACAGAGGTGTGAAGATCATAACTTGTCACTAAATAGTTAGAAGTGCTTCATGATGATGCAAGAAGGAATAGTGCTTGGTCACTATATTTTTGCTACAGGAATACAGGTAGATCCTTATAAAATTGATGTCATATCTAGTCTACTCTTTCCTACCAAGAAAAAGGAACTTAGAATATTTCTAGGACATGACGACTATTATAGGAGATTTATTAAATATTTCAATCAGATAGCAAGGCCCCTATACAGTTTACTAAAGAAAGATGCAGAGTTTTCCTAGACAACAAAATGTGAAAAATAATTCCTTGATTTGAAGATTTCCCTTACTCAAGCACCTATATTGAAAGGACCTAATTGGTCACTTCCATTCCATATTCATACTTATGCATTGCATTATGCTATTGATGTTGTTCTGGAACAAAAGGCTGGTTCAACTGAGCATGCACTTTATTATATCAACAAGAACTTGCAAGGAGCTAAACTCAACTACATTGTTACAGAAAAAGAAATGTTAGCAATCATCTATGCCCTCAACAAGTTTAGGCATTATATCACAGGCTATCAAATATTTTTCCATATTGATCATCTAGCAATCAGGTATCTCATGAACAAGAACTCAATTACAGGGAGACTGGCTAGATGGTTGTTTTTAATGCAAGAATTTGATATTACAATTGTGGACAAGCCAGGTAAGGCCACTATGGTTGTTGATTTCTTGTCTAGAATTCAAAGGCAAGATGACTCTACACTTATAGAGGATTCCTTTCCCGATGAATGCTTGTTTGCCATCAAATTCAATCATCCATGGTATGCAGATATAGAAAATTATGCAGTTGCAGGGAGAACTCCTCCTCAACTCTCACCTAAGGAAAATAGATTATTGGTAGAGAAAAACTTTAACTTCTCTTGGATTACAGATTGCATGTTTTAAATAGGACCATATCAAGTAATGAGGAGATGTGTATGAGAGGAAGACACTCATGGCATACTGCATGCAAGCCATGATGAACCTTGCAAAGGACATTTCGTTGTGAAGAGAACAACCATGAAAATATTGAATACCAGCTATTATTGGAAAATGTTACATAAAGATGCTACCAAGTATACCAAGAGGTGTGAGAGATGCCAAAGGATGGGAAGGCCAACTAGATCAGATGAAATGCCTCTATCTCCATAAGTTTTTTTTACACCCTTTGATAAATGGGGACCAGACTTTGTAGGCCCAATTGATCCACTTTCAAATGGTAGGTCTTACATTATTGTATGCACAGATTATGTAACAAAATGGGTAGAGGCTAGACCTATGCAGCATGCTAGGGATAATAAAGTAGCAGAGTTCCTCTATGAAGAAATATTCACCAGATTTGGTGTTCCTAGAGAAATAGTGATAGACCAAGGAGCACAATTTACCTCTACTCTTATTACAGCCTTAGTAAATGAATACAACATACGTAAAATAAAATCAACTCCTTATCATCCATAGGCTAATGGCCAAGTAGAGATCACTAATAGGGACATAGAAGCAATTTTGACAAAAACTGTAGATTTGCATAGAAAGGATTGGGTTGCAAGGTTACCTGAGGCTATATGGGCCTATAGAACTAAATGGAAATATACTATAAGATGTACACCTTTTGAAATGGTGTATGGTAAGAAAGTTGTGATGCGAATAGAGTTTGAACATAGGCCTCTCATAATAGATTTGGAAATGAACATGGACTTACAAACTGCACAAAGGGAAAGAGTCATGCAGATCAATGCCTTGGATGAGCTCAGAAATAATTCCCTACAGCATACTAAAATGATACAGAATCAACGAATCAGGTGCATGATAATTATATCAAGGAGAAGAAATTCAAAGTAGGAGATTGGGCTCTTCTTTATGACTCAAGGTATAATGACAATCAAAGGAAATTTCAAACTAGATGGTTGGGCCCATATGAAATAGAAGAGGTATTTGAAAATGGTGTCGTACAGTTGAGGACCATTGATGAGGTCAGGTTTAATTTATTAGACAATGGGCATCATGTAAAGCTTTACTTTAAGCCCATTGAGAAGAAAGAATTTATGAAACAGTTCCAATTAGAGCAGGAAACTATTGATCCTGCAGCTGAAGGAATTGAGTCTCAGTTCGATTCCCTAGGCCATGCATGAAAGTGCATAAAAATATCATAATAAAGGGGTTATCCACAAGGATCCCCATTCCACCCAATCATCCCATCTGCAATTCGTACATCTCTTTTTCTACCACCTCTTCCACCTGCCGTACACCACACGATCCATGTTTCTCAAGATCACCTTTTACAATGATGAATATGAGTCACATCAGGAAATCATGGCAGATCATTCCAGGTAAACTCCACTTCACTTAAAGATTGATTAGTTATTTCATTCATTACATTTATTTTAGTATTAATTAAAAAAAAAAAATTTCCTATATGGCTGCAATATCCTAAGGCCTTTTCCACACGTTTGAGCACATTTTCTAATCCATGACTGTTGGCCATGTCATTGTTTTCGCCACCACAAAGCCTTTTCAAATAAAATATTACTGTCCTTTTGGCTTAAGCTTCGGATATTTGAAAATTTGCAATAAATAAACAAAAATCCATTACTTCCTACAATAATGACCAGGCATGTCTTTTTCTCCTCCATGATTAAACTTTTATTTATGCCTACCACCTGAGTTAAGATGTTCAAATTCATTGTTTCTATTTTATGCATCTTTTGAAAAGTTGTTGAAAAGTTTTGGTTGAGGGGAGGAGAGCAAAGAAGTTGGTTTGAAGTTGTAGGAAGTCAAATTTGGGGGTATAAATTGAAATAGCCAGGTTGAATTCTCACCTTAAGTGTTGAGTTGCAAAAACAATAGAAAAATGGGAGGCCAGCCAATTCGACATGAATAGATAGACCATAACATCCTATTACAAGATGTGCAACATTTTCCATCATTTAGATAGTACAGATGGCTTAACTATTTCCTTAAGATTGAAAAGTTTGATGAGAGCATTGCAGAAGAATTCACAAGGACATTTCATGAAGGAAAGGCAAAGGTCAGGGGAGTATAAATTGATGCATCAGTAGACAGAATTGCTGAGATAATAGGGTTGCCACATTCTGGTGAGTTATTTCCTCGAGCAAGGGACACACAGAGTGTTAGGGCAGAGTTTCCTTGGCCTAGTGATCCTCCTTTACGTGTGGATAAGAAACGTACCCAAAGAATAATTTTTCCATAGGACTGGATTCCATGGGTAGGTTATATAATCAAATATATAACATGTGAAGGTCAGTTTTCCATTTTGCATTCTCATCAGTTTAAGCTCTTATCTCATTTATGCCATGGCCTGTTAATGAACATAAACGATTTTCAATATAATCCACTCTCTAATAGTGCTTCTGAGTTTAAAAAGGGCAGAATTAACTCTGTCTGCCACCATTGCCTCATAAACTTTCTTATTGAAAAATTTGTTAAGGATGTATTAAGGATGACTTGGGAAGAATTTGTTGTTAACTTTAACCTTAGGGTAACAAATAGATTAACAACATGTGAGGATTCGGGAGTGGTCACGGGCGGGAGAAAATGGAGTTCGAAGTTCAAATCAACAGAATCAGATCCAGAAGTGAAGCGAGATCAAAAAATCGACAGTCGAATCAGGAGCTGGAACTGAGTCAGAAGCAAGGTAAGGATGACCAAGATGATGTGGACTCCGGTGAAAAAATACAAGTGGACCCTGGGGGAAAGAAAATTCTGGCGTTTATCTCTGCTACTTCCCCCACCGAAAAAAATGAGAAAGATAGTGGGGGAGTGGGGACCATAGGCGGTTTTGGAGGAAACTGCAAAACCTGGACCTCTCTTTTTGGGGTAAAACCTAATGGAAAGTCTTCCTTCCCTCCAGTGCAAAATATCTTGTCCCCTGCTAGAGGTAAGTTTGCTATTTCCATTCCAGATCTGATTATAGACCATAATATAGCCCTAATGGAATGAACCCTGGTTGGAAAGTTTCTAGGTCCTAGACCAAATATTGAAGTGGTCAGGGAATTTGTTAAAAATAAATGGAAAACCAGTGGGAAAGTCTCAGTTGCTGCTCTTCCAAAGGGTTTTTTGCTTTTGAATTTGCTTGCAAAGAGGATATTATGGCTGTAAGAGGAGGAGGTCCTTGGGTGATAGGAAAATTGTCCTTGGCTCTAAAGAAGTGGTCCTCCCATTTGGATCTATTAGATTCTATCTTTGAGAATGTTCCAGTCTAGGTTAGACTTCCAGGCTTGCCTTTGAAATACTAGAGTGAAGACATCTTCTTGGGCATTGCGAGCTCCTTTGGTGAGCTCCTTTCAATCGATACAATGACAGCTGCTAGAAAGAGACTGGTTTTCACGAGAATATGTGTGGGAGTTCCTTAGGAAGTAGATTTACCATCATCGATAGAGATACAATCTAGGCTAGGTTCCTAAGAACAGAATATAGAATTTGAAACCATCCCATTTGCTTGCTTCAAATGTAGGAAATCTGATAATTGGGAAAAACAATGCCCTCTAAATGCCAATAATCAGAAAGATAAGCCAGCAGAACCTAGAAAAAAAGAATGGAAAAAAAAGAAGAATGACTCTAGAGAAGAAAGTAGGGAGAATAAAGAGCAGAATTTGGAAAAGATAGAAGTCGATAATCAGAAAAGCCCCTCAGAGATCGAAGTGGCTTTGGAGTTTAAAGGTGAGTCCCCTTTCGAGCTTAATAACTTAAAGTCTCTCTCAAAGGAAAGAGGTATTAATGAGGGAACCCTAGCTAGAGAAGGAGATCAGATTCTATCTCCTTCCTTATCCCAAATGACAATCCCCTCTGATAGAAATGAAGAGATACCAGGTTTGGAGGATATCCCTAGTGAGGGCCTATCCTTGGTCATGAAAATCCCTCCTCTCTCCCCGTTTTTTGATACTCTCCCCCCTTTGGGTACGGAGCTCCTAATGGAGACCAGCTCTGCTGTTGGGGTTTTAGAATCCCTTGAAAAATAGGATTACTCAACTAACCTATCCAGTAATGGCTTGTGTTGTCAAGAGAACGGCAACATGGATACATTACCTTGGGAACAAAGACTACCCAGTGAAAAGGATTGGGAATCTACTAGAGAGACGGACAGTCAAGATGAGACTGATAAAGAAGAGAATATATCAAAGAAGAAGTTTGGGAAAAACAAACAAGGGAAGACCCCAAGTAGCCTTTCTACCAGATCAAGAGGTAAGACAGATTGTGGAGCAACAAAGAATTCAAGAGGTAAAAAGTCTTCGAAAAAGAAAAGAAAGCTGAATAGCTTTGAGGATATAGCGGATGGATCCCAGAAAACCATCCCGGAATGTCTTAACTCCCTCGGTATATAATGAAGATTATGTCCTGGAATATAAGGGGACTCAATAGTCCCCACAAGCAGGATGTTCTTCGCAACTTTGTTAGAGATCACAAACATGATATTCTTCTAATTCAGGAAACCAAAATGTCTAAGGAGAAAATTGAAAAGATGAAACTCTTACAGTACTATAGTAACCAGGGCAATAACTCGAATGGTGCTTTGGGTGACATTGTTACTTTTTGGAATAGCCACAATATCAAAGGAGATCTGCTACTGGAAGGTATGAATCACATAGTTACTAGATTCACTCATATAAGAGATAACTTTAGTTGGATTCAAATGAACATTTATGCTCCTAATGGAAAAAGTATGAAGAAATCTTTTTGGTTGGAATTAGCCTCCATTAAGAGGATTTTTTATAAAGAAGCTTGGATTTTTATGGGGGACTTTAATACTCCCCTAATGAATGGTGAAAAATTTGGGGGATCTCAGATTAACTTGGAAAGTAAAGAGGATCTTCAGAATTTTATTGATACTCAAGGGCTGATTGATCTGGATCTTCTTGGAGCCTCCTTCACCTGGTCCAATCACAGAAAGGGGATGGACCTCATTCAAGTCAGATTAGATAGATCATTGATTTCCAATCATTGGTATTTTGATTACTATTGTTTCCTTAAAGCCCTCACTAGAATAGGTTCTGATCATTCTCTTATCAGTTTCACTGCGGATTCTATAAAAAAAAAGAAGAATACTCCTTTCATATTTGAAAAAATGTGGACCTCTCACCTTGCTCTTAAAGAGGAAATAAAGAAATGGTGGAATATAAGTATTCAAGGAACTGCAATGTTCAGAATTGCTAAAAAATTAAGGGAAGTGAAATGTAATCTTAAAAAATGGAAAAATGAATCTTTTGGAAACATCTTTAAGACCAAGTTTGAACTTCAAATGGATCTGGGAGATATTCAATTCAAAATATAGAAGGAGGGTTACTTGAACGATACTAAAGAAAAAGAGAATGAGCTCCTTATGAAGATGCATGACATAATTGGAAAGGAGGAGGAGTTCTGGAAACAAAGATCAAGAGCCCTTTGGCTGTTTGCTGGAGATAGAAACACAAGGTACTTCCACCTTTTGGCTTCTAAACATAGAGCAGTAAACAAAATATCTCAAATAGATGTGAATGGAACTAGTTATAAGGAGGAAGAGGATATTAGGATGCAAGCGGGCTCCTTCTTTAAATGTCTTCTCTCAGCAAGTACTGAAATAAACCAGAATGAGCAAGATCAGCTTGTGGAAGCTATACCAAGAGTTATCAACCAGGAAAACAATTCTTTTATGACAGCTATCCCCACCAACGAGGAAGTCAAGTGGGCTGTCTTTTCCTTTGATGGGAATAAAGCCCCGGGTCCTGATGGTTTCCATTTGTTTTTCTTCCAATGGCTCTGGGAGATTGTTGAAGATGTGGTTAATGTTGTTAAGGAATTTTTTGGAGCTAGATGTCTTTTAAAAGAATTAAATGCTACTTTCCTGGTTCTCGTCCCCAAGAATTCTGGAGCTAATAACTTTGAGGCTTTTAGGCCTATCAGTCTCTGTAACTCATTATACAAGATCATTTCTAAGGTCTTAACCTCTAGATTCTTAATTTTTCTTCCTTCCTTAATTTTTCCTCAACAAAATGGATTCGTTCCTAGAAGACAAATCCTTGATTCTATAGTTATGGTTCATGAGAACATTCACTCCCTTGTTGATTCGAAGACTGAAGGCTTCCTTTTGAAGCTTGACATTTCAAAAGCCTATGACAGAGTTGACTGGATTTTTTTATTTAAAATTATGAAGGCCTTTGGCTTTAATAATAGGGTTGTTCAAATGGTAGAACAACTTGTGTCCACAACATCCATATCGATTATGGTCAATGGATCCCTGACCTCCTTTTTTCAGAGTACCAGAGGTCTAAGGCAGGGTGATGCTATATCTCCTATTTTATTCACTATCATGGCGGAAAGTTTAGGCAGGAACCTAAAAAAATTGGTTGACTTTAAATTTATCTCTGGGCTTAGACCTTCCTCGAGTAACTTAGTGTGCTCTCATCAACAATTCGTTGATGACACTATGCTTATCGGTCAAGCTTCTGTGTCTGAAGGCAAATCTATTAAACAACTGTTTGACAAGTACGGAAGAGCTTCAGGACAGCTGATCAACAATTAAAAAAGTTTGCTATTCTTTTTCAATACTCCGGCTCATAGACATACCAAAATTGCTAGAATCCTAGATTGTAAGGTGGATTCCCTTCCTACCACCTACCTGGGTCTTCCTTTAAGCTTGAAACCTCTTAATGCTTTCTGGATATCGTTGGTGGATAGATTCAGTAAGAAGCTTGCGGGTTGGAAAGGCCCTCTGCTTAGTCAAGCTGGTAAGCTTCAGCTCCTCAAAGCCTCTCTCCAGAATCTTCCTATCTACGCCTTGAGCCTCTTTAAGATTCCTGCTAAATTTGCTGAAACCATTGAAAAAATTCAAAAAAGATTTCTTTGGTCAGGTGTTGAGGAAAATAAAAGAGTTCCCTTGATTGACTGGAATCTGGTTTGTAGACCTAAAAAAGAACGGAGGACTTGGTTTAAGAAGAATCAGAACTGTCAATAAAATCCTCTTGGCTAAGCAAATTTGGAGAATCTTCTCTTCCTCTGGGGAGTGGATCGATATTTTGGCTAGCAAATACTTAGAAAACAACTACTCTTCCATTATAAAGAAGGACCCCCACCTTCTCCTAAGAGGATCTATATGCTGGAATAATTTAATTATTGGAAAAAAGATTGTGGAGGAAGGCATTGGTTGGCAAGTTAGAAATGGTAAATGTACCAGATTCTAGGAAGACAAATGGCTTTTTAAGGAACCCTTGATAAAAATCAATTCCTTCAGAGATTGGGCTGAGAATTGCAAGGCTAGGTTTGGAATTTATGTTAAAGATTATAGAGGTGAATGGTAATTGGGTGGACTTGGGCAAAGTTAGTCAGGCTTTGGTCCCCATCCAGACTACACTACTGGCTGTTAGACTTAGCTCTAAGCTGTTGGAGGACCGAGTGGTTTAGATTGATGATCCCTCTGGTAATTTCTCTGTGTCCTCTACTTTTGCTAAGATCACTTCTTCTCTAGATCATCCTCCCTTTTGGTCTAAAGCTTGGTGCAAACATCTGATACCTAAAATTAATATCTTCTTTTGGATTTTGATAAAAAATAAGTTGCGTACGATTGACAACCTGTGTAAACGTGGATTGAAAATCCCTAATAGATGTTGTCTTTGTAAGATGGATGCTGAATCTATGAGCCATTTATTCCTTCATTGCTCTTTTGCTACTTCTCTTTGGGAAAATTTTATTAGGTTATGGAACCTTCCTTGGGTTTTCCCGTTGTCCATTAAAGATCTTTTTTCTCAGTGGAAAGCCCCGACAAGGAATCCCTTACTTAGGTCTTTTTGGGACTTATCCTTCCCTCATATTGCTTGGGGCCTCTGGAAAGAACGCAACAAAAGAAATTTTAGGGGTAAAGAAGCCTCTGTGGATTATGTCTTTGATAAAATTGTCAGATCCCTAAAGGAAAACTTCAATGTCATGGCCCAGAAGGATAGGAAGACCATGAATGCAGAGTATTCGAACTATGATCTATCCATTGCTAAGGAATGGAACATAAATTCTAATTTGTCTTATTCTATTATGAAGGCCAAAAAGGACAAAGAGGGAGTTTGCTGGACTTTTCTGCCTAACGGGTGGATCAAAGCTAACTTTGATGGTGCGGATAAAGGCAATCCGGGGGTGGCAGGTTGTGGAGGAGTTATAAGGGATTCCAATGGCATCTTCATTGGTGTGATTGCCTCACCTCTTGGCTCTCAAACTAATCACTTGGCAGAGGCGCCTGGTGCTTACCATATCATAAATTTAGCCCAGAGTCTTAACATTAAAAATTTATGGCTTGAAGGAGACTCCAAAAACATAATTGACTGCCTCCGTGACAAATCTCCACCTTTGTGGACCATAAATTCATGGATTGATGAAGCCAAATTGAAATTGGCCAAATTTGAAAAAGTTAAAATTTCACACGCCTATAGAGAAGCCAATGTTGTTGCGAACTTTTTTGCTAATGAAGGAGTTAAGAGTAAAGAAGTGTGTACCTGGCTAAATAATAGCGATCTAAATCTTAATGTTTGTGCCCTATTAAATTATGATAAATCACATGGTAAGGCGATGTGTTATCCCTTTAATGAGGACAGGTTGGATCCATCACATCACAATCATTAGATTGCATGGGACCGAGCCCAGTGGAGTAATTTGCAAGATAACTCTGCACTCTTTGTGGGTTCTAAGATTTGGAGGGGCCAATTTTAGAAAGGCGTGTGCTTGGACATACCTCACTATGTCAGCCGATATGGGAGGAGACAGAAAGCGAACTGAGCCGGATAGCTATGAAACTCATACAAAAAATGCCCAGGTTTGGAACAAGATTAAAAGTGGAGGACTGATTCCTTTCTTGGAGAAGCTTCATGGCTCTGACCAGGAGGCTACGGACCTCTTCGCCAACAATTGGCATGACGGTAATTTGACCCTGTTTGGCAGAAATGTGGAGCTCAATGAAAAACTTATAGTCGATGTTACGGGATTACCCACTGATGGGAAGAAGTTTTTTAAGGACAAAGCTTTTTCTGATGAAGTTGTTATAAGATTTCCCAAAAAGGACAAGGAAAAGCAAAGCTTGGTCAAAATTGCTAACAGTTACTTTGATGTTGACTCCATAAAAACTATATGGAGAAAGGTTCTTCGGGTCATCATGGACTACATCATGGTGTATGGGTGATTCACTAAAGTCTATAGCTACCACTTTGCTCTTCTCAACCACTTCTGACACAAGGTAAGGGTCTCTATCCCCTATTATCTTTTTTACTCACTAAAGAAAAGCTTGGAGGACAATAAGAAAAACCCTAAAAGATTCCCCATTCTTCACACTGGGTTAATTAGGCTGATTGTTGAACATCTTAATGTGCCCGCTCCTGCTATTTTGGAAACCAACCCAGATTTTGAGAGTGATGATACTGAGCCCAGTGGCTCGGAGTATTTTCCTAACACTAGTCCGGTTAGAAAAGCCCCTAGCTTGCTTGCTGGCCCTTCCAGGGAGTCGAGTAAAATACGCACTGAGCTTGAGTTTGATTGCCTCCCTCCTAAGATCAACTCTATTGACAAGAAAACCCAGGCTAAAAGCCTTGTTTCATACTCCGAAGGAGCCTCTGAGTTGGAGGAATCTGAAACCAACATTTTTGAGCGCTGTGCTGACCCTTTACTAGACATACACATTGTTGATAATTCCCCTGTTAACACTAGAAAAGAGCCCTCTCTTTATTATCTCAACCTTGCTAAAACCAATTCTGAGTCCCATTCCAAACTCTTGGATTGGACCTTCTCTAAAATTAATGAACTGAAAATTAAAAACTGGGCCCTGCAAAATAAGATCGATGAAATGGGTGCTAAGATTGCTGAGTTGGATAAGAAAGAAGCGACTCATAATAACAAGAACATTGACACCAAAGCTGAGAGCTTAAAGAATACCATCAGAACAGTTGCTGAACAAAACAACAATATAGTAAGACATAATGCTATAATTATTAATGCAATGACTGAAAAACTTGACAAAGCCCAGCAGGGTTCTTTGGTGGTTGACCTGGAAGACACTGAAGACAAAAGCTAGGACACAGAAGCTAGCATTTCTAGAAGAACCCATGCCAACTTGAAGCGTAAGACCCCCCTGACTCTGAAATGGTTCAAACCTTTAAAAAGGGGGTTAAAGATATGCAGGATATGGAGACGGAGACAGAGACTGTTCTTAGGTCTCTGAAGTAATGGCTGGGGGTTCCTATGTTTTTTCTCTGCTGGCCTTTCTTTCCTGACCCTTCTAGTCCTTTTTGTTTGGTTGCTGCTAGTTTTTTTTTGGGGTAGCTATTTTTATTGGTGGAACTTTGGTGTTCTTTTTGTTATTCTATAAACTTTGTGGTTTCGGGTCCCTGTACAACCGTTTTACCCTTTTATCAAAAACTTTAACCCTAGGGTTTAAAATGTTGGACCCAAAGGGAAGCCTCTCATCTTCAAACAAAAAAATTCTTAGTCCAAGGGTTAGTCCTCTGCTACCGCATCTCCTATTCCAGAATCATCTGATTCACAGGACAAGGTTCCTCTTTCTGATAAATTTTCAAAAAGACTAGTACAAACCCCTGTTTTAGACCCTAAGCCTTCCTCCAAAAATAAAAAGGGAAAGTCACCCATGGTAACACCCACTCCTAAATATGTTAAGAGGAAGGAAATAGGGGAATCACCTGACCCTACAACCAAAACCCCAAAGAAACATAAGGAAATTCCCACTCCCTTGCGAAGAAGCTCTAGAATCTAGAATCAGGCAGCTCAACAATCACTCGATGCTTATCAGGTCACACCATCAACCTAAGATCCTTCTAGTCTTGTACTTGAGGAGGATGAACCTATTGTTGATGAGACTAAGAGTACTCTTGAAGGAGATGGCCTTGATGAGCTAGTAACCATTGCGAAACAAATGCAAGTAGGGATGGCAGACCAGCTACAGGAAGAAGTGGAAAGGACTGAGAAGGAGGAAATGAAAGTTTTAATTCAATCAGAGGAAGAAAATGAAAACAATGAAATGATAGATGAAATGTCTACTATTCAGGAAGACATACTGGAGCACATGTAGCTCACGAAGAACAAAAAAACTAGCAACAAGATGATGAAATAAAGCATGCAACCTCTGGGCAATCAAATGGCACAAAAATAATTGAAGAAGAAGACCAAGAAAACTTTGATGCACTTGAAGAAATTCAAAGGTCATCTACAAAAAATTATAACCATAGGCCTCTACTCCATGTTATAGATTTTTCTGTAGTAATGACATGTTTTGCAGAACTTCAACATCAGCAGACTACCTCTAAACTAGAAATTGAGATACTGCAGAAGATAATTCAAAACAAGAATCTGGAAATTGCTAAGTTAACTGAAACTCTCAACCAAGTAGTCAAACTTGTTCCATAGCTAATGCAATGCAGATCACCCTCACCTATTTACGTAATGTACCTAAACGAGTTATATTTGAACTTCCAATTGATCAAGATTTGGAAAGCTAAAAACCCTTCCTTGAATACCCCAGAAGAATTTTATGATGCATATAGAGATTCACCTCTACATGTCAAGAACCTATTGTTGATGAGACTGAGAGTATTCCTAAAGGAGTTGGCCTTGATTAGCTGGAAACCATTGGGGAACAAATGCAAGTAGGGATGGTAGACCAGCTATAGGAAGAAGTGGAATGTACTGAGAAGGAGGAAACGACAGTTGTAATTCAATCAGAGGAAGAAAGTGAAAACAATGAAATGATAGATGAAACACCTACTATTCATGAAGACATACTGGTGCATCATGTGCCTCAAGAAGAATAGGAAAATTGGCAACATGATGATGAAAGAGAACAAGAAGCCTTTGGGAAAAAAAATGGCACATAAATAATTAAAGAAGCAAAGCAAGAAAATTTTGATGCACTTGAAGAAATTCAAAGGTCATCTGTAGAAAATTATAATCATAGGCCTTCAATCCATGTTACAAATTTTCTACAAGAATGAGATGTTTTGCAGAACTTCAACATCAATGAACTACCTCTGAACTAGAAATTGAGAGATTGTAGAAGATAATTCAGAACAAGAATCTGGAAAATGCTAATTTAATAGACACTCTCAACCAAGTAGTCAAACTTGTTGCATAGCTAATGTAATGTAGATCACCCTCACTTGTTTATGCAATGTACCTAAAAGAGTTATATCTGAACTTCCAATTGATCAAGATCTAGAAAGGTAAAAATCTTTCCTTGAATACCCTAGAAGAATTTTATGATGCGTATAGAGATACACCTTTGCATGTCAAGAACCTTCTATGTGAATTTTATTTGAAAATTTTGGTTGTACCTCATGATAAGGAGTGGAACCCCCTATGCTATGTTAATGACATACATACCAGTGCTCCAATCTCCTAGATCAGAAATGAGATAAGTAGGGGGGAGAAATTTGATACCTACAAGCATGATGAGGTTAACATGCCAATGTTAGTGAGGAATGAATCCAAAAGAGGGATGGGTATCTATTTTGATTGGAAGAAGTTATGGGAAGATGAGAGAGCTAGGCCACTAATTGATCCATTGAGACAAGAGGTATTTACTCAATACTCCTAGATTGTAAACAATTATCTTGATGCTGCCACCTAGCATATTCAAACAAGATGGGAACACTTACTGTTTCAGTTAAGAAAAGCAGAACCACACACCCCAAATACCTTGTATGTAGCCACTTAGAGGGTAGAAAGATAAATGATAAATTCTAGAACAAAAAGGGAGAATTGGTTGTCGTTAGTCATGCAGCCACTGATTCTCTTATGGCCTATGTTGGCCATGCATGGGGAGAACAATACTTACAACATAAACTCTGAGGATAGCAGATGGTAGTGACTAGAAACTATGCAAACTCACTTTTGGAGTTTCCAACATGGGGAATGTGGACAGCAGTTGAATGCTGATCTAAGGGAGTCTGCTCAAACAAAAAATACTAGACTTTCTGAAGGACCCAGCAAGTAGTTGGTTGAGGTGAAATGATGAGCCCAATTTTTGGCATATTTAGACTATGTTTTTAAAACACTTTTCTACTTTTTATTATGCTAAGACAAACATTTAGTGGTAATTATGGCAACAAGACATAAAGTTTTATGCTTAAATACAATAAGTTTATTATGATAAGTCTTTCCATGATGATTACCTGAATGTTTTATTAGTTTGATAGAATATGTATGCCTTATGACTTTTTGTGATGACATGTCTTTCCTGCAGCCACTACTATTGAACTTCCTGCAACCATATATGAAATATTGTTTTCTCTAAATTAATGCTTAATGAATGTATAAATGAGGTGATGAATCATCCTAATGGTTGAATGTGTTAAGCTAATTTTCTACCATAGGAATAGTTGTTAAGCTATTTGTAGGTACCATGTCTTGAGGAGGAAATTCAGTTTCCACTTGATGGCTAAAAGACTAATTCAATGAAGACCAGTTCAACAACAAAGAATAAGGAGGCAACTTCAAATCATCCACCATGCAAGGAAAGTGTTCCAAGAATCCATCTTAGGCATCTTGATGGTGCATAAATCTAGGATGGATGAATTTAATGTTTATGTTGCAAAATTTGAAGAAGCGCAAGACAATTTGAAAAAGGTACTACAAAGGTGTGAAGATCATAACTTGTCACTAAATAGTCAAAAGTGCTTCATGATGATGCAAGAAGGAATAGTGCTTGGTCACTATATTTTTGCTGCAAGAGTACTGGTAGATCCTTCTAAAATTGAATTTATCTTTAGTCTACCCTTTCCTACCAAGAAAAAGGAACTCAGAACCTTTCTAGGACATGCCGGCTATTATAGGAGATTTATTAAATATTTCAATCAGATAGCAGGGCCCCTGTATAGTTTATTAAAGAAAGATGCAGAGTTTTCCTGGACAACAGAATGTGAAAACTAATTCCTTGATCTGAAGATTGCCGTTACTCAAGCACTTGTATTGAAATGACCTGATTGGTCACTTCCATTCCATATTCATACGGATGCATCAAATTATACTATTGGTTTTGTTCTGGGACAAAAGGTTGGTTCAATTGAGCATGCACTCTATTATATCAGCAAGAACTTGCAAGGAGCTAAACTCAACTACACTGCTATAGAAAAAGAAATGTTAGCAATCATCTATGCCCTCAACAAGTTCAGGCATTATATCACAGGCTATAAAAATATTTGTCCATACCAATCATGCAGCAATCAGGTATCTCATGAACAAGAGCTCAATTATAGGGAGACTAACTAGATGGTTGTTGCTAATGCAAGAATTTGATATTACAATTATGGACACGCTAGGTAAGGCTAATGTGGTTGTTGATTTCCTATCTAGAATTCAAAGGCAAGATGAATCTGAACTTATAGAGGATTCCTTTCCTGATGAAAATTTGTTTGCCATCAAATTCATTCATCCATGGTATGCAGATATAGAAAATTATCTGGCTACAAGAAGAACTCCTGAAATCTCACCTAAGGAAAATAGATTATTGGTAGGAAAATCTTTAAATTCTCTTGCATTTCAGATTGCATGTTTTACACGGGACTAGATCAAGTAATGAGGAGATGTGTACGAGAGGAAGACACTCATGACATACTGCATGCAAGGGATGATGAACCTTGTAGAGGACATTTTTCTACTAAGAGAACAACCATGAAAATATTGAATATTGGCTATTATTGGCCAACGTTACATAGAGATGCAGCCAAGTATACCAAGAGGTGTGACAGATGCCAAAGGATGGGAAGGCCAACCAGATCAGATGAAATTCCTCTATTTCCACAAGTTATTGTTACTTTGATAAATGGGGACTAGACTTTGTACGCCCAAATGATCTACCTTCAAATGGTAAGTCTTACATTCTTGTATGCACAAATTATGTAACAAAATGGGTAGATGCGAGACCTATGCAGCATGCTAGAGATAATAAAGTAGCAGAGTTCCTATATCAAGAAATATTAACCGGATTTGGTGTTCCTAGAGAAATAGTGATAGACCAAGGGGGTATGTGCAGGATCAACATGGAAAAAATAGGCCCTTAAGTGGTAATGAAAATTCAGAAAATCAGAGTTAGGCAACTTGACGTAAAAATTTGAATAAGTTATCTATATTATTTAAAAAACATGTAAGAATCAAATTTGTAGAAAATTTTATTTAGTTTCTAAAATACTAGGTTTATTTAAAAAAAAAAAATCTATTTGATGAAAATTTGAAATTTCAATGCAGTAGTACTTAACTTTCAGGGAAAAAATAAGAAGTAGGTGTTTGTTTGAACACCCTAACCACAATAAAATGATAATATTTTTTATAAGATTTTAGATATAAGTAGAGGACTCATGTCCAGATGTGATGCATATATTTTTGTAATTTTTTCCAAATAAATATTTAATTATGAATTTTTTATTACAATTTTTAAAAAATACAAAAACGCATTCATCTAACCACCTTAACTTGGTGAAAACTTCATGAAATTCAATTTTTTTTCTTAATTGTATAGTATCCAAAGCATAGAATGTGACGCATGTTTCAGATTCAAATTTTTTGATACCATTTGAAAGATATAGATGTTTTTCAATCATCCTATCAATGAGGACTTTAGTCGAAATTCAAATAGAAAATAAATAATAATTATTTATTAAATTCAAAGTAAAGCATAATTTATATTGGTGGAAAGTTGAGAATCTCCTCTAAAAACCCTTTTCATTTCATCAATTTTGGGTAAAAAATATGTCATCAACCACATGGTCCATCATATCACTTACATATCACCACTTTTTGGCCCATCATGATCCTGCACATACCCAAGGAGCACAATTTACCTCTACTCTTGTTACAACCTTAGTAAATGAATACAACATAAGGCACATAAAATCAACTCCTTATCATCCACAGGCTAATGGCCAAGTAGAGATCACTAACAGGGACATCGAAGCAATTTTGACAAAAACTATAAATTTGCATAGAAAGGACTGGGCTGCAAGGTTACCTGAGACTATATGGGCCTATAGAACTACATGGAAAACTACTACAAGATGTATACCTTTTGAAATTGTGTATGGTAAGAAAGTTGTGATGCCAAAAAAATTTGAACATAGAACTCTCAGAACAATTTTGGATATGAACATGGACTTAACAACTGCACAGAGGGAAAGAGTCATGCAACTCAATGTCTTGGATGAGCTCAGAAAGAATGCTCTATAGCATACTGAAATGATATAGAATTAGCAAATCAGGTGGCATGATAAGTATATCAAGGAGAAGAAATTCAAAGCAGGAGATTGGGCTCTGCTTTATGACTCAAGGTATAAGGACATTTAAGGGAAATTGCAGACTAGATGGTTGGGCCCATACGGAATATAATAGGTATTTGAAAATGGTGTCATATATTTGAGGACCATTGATGAGGTTAGGTTTAATTTATTAGTCAATGGGCATCGCCTAAAGCTTTACTTGAAGCCCATTGATAAGGAAGAATTTCTGAAACTGTTCCAATTAGAGTAGGAAACTATTGATCTTGCAGCTGAAGGAATTGAGTCTTGGCTCGATTCCCTAGGCCATGCATGAAAGTGCATAAAAATATCATAATAAAGGGGTTATCCACAAGGATCCCCATTCCATCCAATCATCCTATCCACAATCCATACAATCTCTTTTTCTGCCACCTCATCCACCTATCGTACACCACACCATTCATGTTTCTTAGTATCACCTTTTACAATGAGGAAGATGAGTCACATCAAGAAATCATGGCGGATCATTCTAGGTAAGCTCCACTTCAATTAAATATTTATTATTTATTTCATTCATTACGTTTATTTTAGTATTAATTAAGACAGACAAATTTCCTATATTGCTGCAATATCCTAAGGCCTTTTCCACATGTTTGAGCACATTTCCTAATTCATGACTGTTAGCCACATTGTTTTTCCTACTGCCACAAAGCCTTGTCACATCAACTATTACTCTCCTTTTGGCTTAAGCTTCAATTTTTTGAAAATTTACAATAAATTAATAGAAACCCACTACTTCCTACAATGATGACTTGGCATGTCGTTTGCTCCTCCATGATTAAAATTTTATTTTTGTCTACCACTTGAGTTAAGATGTTTGAATTCATTGTTTCTATTTTCTGCATCTTTTGAAAAGTGGTTCAAAAGTTTCGATTGAGGGGAGGAGAGCAGAGAAGTTGGTTTGAAGTTGTAGGAAGTCAAATTTGGGGGTATAAATTGAAATAGTCAGGTTGAATTCTCGCCTGAAGCGTTGAGTTGTGGAAACAATAGCAACATGGGAGGCCAGCCAATTCAACATGAACCAACATACCATAACATCCTGTTACAGGATTTGCAACATTTGTCATCATTTAGATAGTATAGATGGCTTAACTATTTACTTAAGCTTGAAAATTTTGATGAGAGAATTGCAGAAGAATTCACAAGGACATTTCATGAAGGAAAGGAAACGGTCAGGGGAGTAAAAATTGATGCATCAATAGATAGAATTGTTGAGATAACAGGGTTGCCACAGTCTAGTGAGTTATTTCCTGGACCAAGGGATGCACGGAGTACTAGGGCATAGTTTGCTAGGCCTAGTGATCCTCCTTTACGTGTGGATAAGCAAGGAACCCAAAGAGTGAGTTTTCCAAAGGATTGGATTCCACGGGCAGGTTATATAATCAAATATATAACATGTGAAGGTCGGTTTTATGTTTTGCATTCTCATAATTTTAAGCTCTTATCTCATTTATGTCATGGCCTGTTAATGAACATACTTGATTTCCTGTATAATTTTCTCTCTAATAGTGTTTTTGATTTTAAAAAGGGTAGAATTAAATCTATCTCCAACCATTGCCTCATAAAGTTGCTTGTTGAAAAATCTATTAAGGATGTATCAGGGATGAATTGGGAAGAGTTGGTTTTTAACTTGAACCCTAGGGTTCAAAATGTTGGACCTAGAGGGTAGCCTCTCACCTTCAAACAATGAAATTCTCAGCCCAAGGGCCAGTCCTCTGCTGCCACATCTCCTATTCTAGAATTATCTGATTCACAGGACGAGGTTCCTCTTTTCTGAGAAATTTTCCAAAAGACCAGTACAAACCCCTATTTTAGACCCTGAGCCTTCCTCCAAAAATAAAAAGGGAAAGTCACCCATGGTAATGCCCGCTCCTAAATCTGTTAAGAGGAAGAAAATAGGGGAATCACCTGATCCTATAGCCAAAACCCCAAAGAAACATAAGGAAATTCCCACTCCCTTGCGAAGAAGCTCTAGACTCCACAATCAGACAACTCAACAATCACTCAATGCTTCTTAGGTGACACCATCAACCTCAAACCCTCCTAGTCTTGTACTCGATGAGGAGGAACATATTGTTGATGAGACTGAGAGTATTCCTAAAGGAGATGGCCTTGATAAGCTAGTAGCCATTGCGGAACAAATGCAAGTAGGGATGGTAGACCAGCTACAAGAAGAAGTGGAATGTACTGAGAAGGAGGAAATGAAAGTTGTAATTCAATCAGAGGAAGAAAGTGAAAATAATGAAATGATAGATGAAATGTCTACTATTTAGGAAGACATACTGGAGCACATGTGCCTCACAAAGAATAAGAAAAATAGCAACAAGATGATGAAATAGAACATGCAACCTTTGGGAAATCAAATGGCACAAAAATAATTGAAGAAGAGCAAGAAAATGTTGATGCACTTGAGGAAATTCAAAGGTCATCTGCAGAAAATTATAACCATAGGCCTCTACTTCATGTTACAAATTTTGTTGCAGGAATGACATGTTTTGCAGAACTTCAATATCAGTGGACTACCTCTAAATTGGAAATTGAGATATTGCAGAAGATAATTCAAAACAAGAATCTAGAAATTGCTAATTTAACATACACTCTCAACCAAGTATTCAAACTTGTTCCATAGCTAATGCAATGCAGATCACCCTCACCTATTTACGAAATGTACCTAAATGAGTTATATCTAAACTTCCAATTGATTAGGATCTAGAAAGGTAAAAACCCTTCCTTGAATACCCCGGAAGAATTTTATGATGCATATAGAGATTCACCTCTGAATGTTAGGAACCTTCTGTGTGAATTTTATTTGCATAGTTTAGTTGTACCTCATGAGAAGGAGTGGAACCCCCTGTGTTATGTTGGTGACATACATATCAGTGCTCTGATCTTCTGGATCAAAAATGAGATAAGTAGGGGGGAGAAATTTGATAGCTACAAGCATGATGAGGTTAACATGCCACTGTCAGTGAGGAATGAATCCAAAAGAGGGATGGGTATCTATTTTGATTAGAAGAAGTTATGGGAAGATGAGAGATCTAGGACACTAATTGAGACATTGAGATAGGAGGTATTTACTCAATACTCCCATATTGTAAACAATGATCTTGATGCTACCACCCAACATATTCAAACAAGATGGGAACACTTACCATTTTAGTTAAGAAAGGCATAACCACACACCCCAAATACCTTGTATGCAGCCACCTAGAGGGTAGAAGGATATATGAGAAATGCCAGAACAAAAAGGTAGAATTGGTTGCCATTAGTCATGCAGCCACCGATTCTTTTATGGCCTTTATTGGCAATGCAAGGGGAGACCAACACTTACAACAAAAACTCTGAGGATAGAAGATGGGAGCGACTGGAAACTATGTGAGCTCACTTTTGGAGTTTCCAGCATGTGGAATGTGGACAACAACTTAATGTTGATCTGAGGGAGTTTGCTCGAAGAAAGAATGTCAAAATTTCAGAAGGGCCTAGCAAGTAGTTGGTTGAATGGAAATGATGAGCCCAATTTTTGACATATTTAGACTATGTTTTTAAAACACTTTTCTACTTTTTATGATGCTAAGACAAACATTTAGTGGTAATTATGGGAACAAGACATAAAATTTTATGCTTAAATACAATAATTTTATTATGATAAGTCTTTCCATGATTATTTCCTCAATGTTTTACTAGTTTGATATAGTATGTATGCCTTGTGACTTTTTGTGATGACATGCCTTTCCTGTAGCCACTACTATTGAACTTCTTGCAACCATATCTGAAATATTGTTTGCTTTAGATTAATGCTTAATGAATGTATAAATTAGGTGATGAATCATCTTAAATGGTTGAATGTGTTGAGCTAAATTTCTGCAACAGGAATAACTATTAAGTTATTTGTAGGTACCACGTCTTGAGGAGGAAATTTAGTTTCCACTTGATGGCTGAAAGACTAATTCAATGAAGACTGGTTCAGTAGCAAAGAATGAGGAGGCAACTTCAATTCTTCCACCATACAAGGAAAGTGTTCCAAGAATCCATCTTAGGCGTCTTGATGGCGCATAAATCTAAGATGGTGGTGCTTTAAATATTCAGAACTGATTTGACTCAGTTCTTCCTTTTTGTATCCACTTCTTCACTTAGTTATGATGTAATAAAGAATTCCCATTTTATGAGGGAAAAGTCAATTAGTCGTTAGATTCAATTTTTAATAAATAGCCCATTCTCCTTTAGATAAAGGGCTTGAAGATTTTTGTTGTAATGAATTTTAGATTTCAGAAATACAGTTAAAGATTGTGAGCCATGTAATTGTTAATCTCAAATCAATAAAGGTGTTTATGGATTTTACAGTCTAATCTGATGTTTATCTTTTGCACTACCTAAGGGGGCCCACTTAGGGAGTTGTCTATCTTTTTATTCTACAAGTTAGAATAGTTGCACTTCATTTCATAGAACTTCAGTGTGACTATTCCTATAGCTGACAGAATTACAGAGTTCTCAACTATTCCTGCAGTCACTAGGGGCAGAGTACTTCCTATCATTAAAGATGGATTTAGTTTTCATTTTGAGAAGATTTAGTCAGATAGAATTTGTTTCTAGCAATTCCAATTCCAGCTTAATTTTTTTAGTAGATAATACATGTCTGAAGTAGGTGGTTAGTTCATATACTTTGCAGACCCATTTCAAGTCTTACGTCCCTAGGTTGACAATCAAATGATTTCCTTTAGTAGATTATGACTGTTGGTTGTGATGTTCAATCCCTGAGTAGAGGAATTCATGTTCCTATTTATTAAGCTAATTGAAGGACACTACAGCCATCGTGCACCTATTTGGGCATTTACAGTCATGTATCTCCCCCTTTGACATCAATGGCAAAGGGTAGACTCCCCCTTAGGATATAATCCTGTTTTGACAAATAATACAAAGAGAAAGAGGGGATTCTAAACTCTGCAACCATCAATTCATTAGAAATGTGTAAAACAAGAGTTAACCAGCTTGATCAAGCTCTCCTTGTCGAGGGTTAAATAAATTATCAATGAAGCTCTGCCTAGATGTATGTTGTATCACTGATACTTAGTGATATGGTGTGAGAATTTTCTCCCATCTTTTGCTTTAGGTACTCAAACTACTCTGTGGGAAGAGGCTTGGTGAATATATCAACCACTTGTTCCTTTGCAGAAACATAGTCCATGTTGACTTCCTTTTATGTAGCCTTTTCTTTGATGAAATGATATTTAATTGATATATGTTTGGTTTTGGAATGCATCACCAGATTCTTTGTGATGTTGATAGCACTTGAATTATCACAAAGAATTGCAATAGGCTCTTTGTAGTCCACTTTGATGTCCTTTAACATCTATTTCATCCATAAAACCTGGGTATGTACAACATGAAGTTGCTACAACATATTCTACTTTTTTTGTAGAAAGAGTAGCAAACTCTTGCTTCTTACTCATCCATGACACCAATCTATTTCCCCGAAAGAATTCTCCTCCACTAGTTCTTTTCTTGTCATCTATACTTCTAGCCCAATCAGTATCACTATATGTTGTCAACATGAAATCTTTTTTTCTTCGAGTAGCACAACCCATACTCAATATTTCTTTTAATGTATCTTGTTAGAGTAATTGGAAATTTACTTTATTAATTAAACAATATTTGTTTAATTACGTAAAGTTCCCTTTTACCTCTTTTTCACTTAAGCTAACATTAGGTGCATAATAATTAATTACTTTATTAATTATTATTGTGCAAGCCTAGGCTTTTCCTTTTTTAGGGTTTTCATCTATATATGGTTGAAAACTATCTTTTGTATCATTATTCATTTTACATTTTCAGGTCAATACATTGCTCCACATTCTTGAGCATTTCCTTTGTTGCTTCTCCTTGCTTCTCCTTGTAACAGGTTATTTTCTTGCAAAGATCTTTGGGCTCCTATGAAGTTGTATCTTCTCAACTCCAACATGGTATCAGAGCTTCAGATTTGCAGCTGCTTGTTCTTGTTTTGAGATTTTTGCATTGGAAGAAAATCTAGGGTTCTAAGGTTTCTTTTTATGGATTCAGCATACTCTGAATTTTAGGTTCACTTTGGGCCCAAACAGACAGTGCCATTGGATTCGTAGCACCCAAAAACCCCTAAATCGATTGTCAAATCATCGATTTTGGTCACAGTCAACCAGGGTTGCAAAAAAAATTTTACGGTTTGGCCATACCGCCCCCTCAAAAAAAAATTCGCAAAAAAAAATTAAGAAAAAATAAAACCTAAGGTTTTATTTTAATTTTTCGGCGGCCATTGCAAATTTCATTGGTGCGCCCACCCTGCGCTCCGCGCTCCGCTTGGTTGCGCCCTCCCTACGCTCCACCGTCAGCTCGCCTGGCTCTGTCCACCAGCCGCTCCGTGCTCAGCTCCCAGCCTAACTTCGCCGAGCCAGCCGACACCCGCCCACCGAGCTGTCATTGCCACCGAGCTCACCACCTGCGGGCTCGCCGACCTGAGTCGGCCCCTCCAGCCCCTGTGGGCTTAACAACCCCACCGCCTGGTCACATGGTTGATTGCAGGTCTTCTGCCCCAGCCCCTTGGTCTGCCCAGGCGACCACGGGCCATTTTCTTTAGCCCCCAGGTGCTAAAGGGGTCTAATAGGGCATTTTTTTTGCTCTCTCACGAAATTGGGCATAACTCGGGCGTTTTAGCTCCATTTTTTGAACAGAAAGAAGCGTTGGAAAGCTAGTTTCGGCACCAATTTGATGGTGCAGGTATTTTTATAAATATTTTATTAGTATGGATATTTTTTACTAGTCAAAGTGAGGTATTCTTTCTTCACTTTCGGGGTCATAGAAGGTGCAAACAGACTCCATTTTTCAAACTTGAATAGTCGTTGGAAAGCTCTCAACATGCTCTATTCAGTGATGTGATCTATTTTATCATAATTTTTACCAAGTACATGGGAATTTATTTTTGAAGTATTTTTTGCTTATGCATTGCTTCCTTCTTCTCAGTTTGTACTAGGGTTTGGGTTTATCTTTTGTGGGGGGTGTTTTTCTCTTGCTTTTTGTCATTTATATTAGAAAACTAGAACACCAAAACTCTCAAAAATTCAAACCCTTCTGCATCTTCTGTCTATTATGAAAGATCACATAATAATAAAAAACACAAGCAGGTACTGGTGCAGGGTTTCATGGCAGACTCTTTAGTTGAGCTACTCACATCACATAACTATCACACTTGGAAGTCTCACATGATGAGGATACTTAGGTCACGAGGGTTCTGGTCTTATTTAGATGAGGTTCAGCCTCAGTTGCAGCATCCTTTTGAGATTATGCAGCACAGGAACAAGATGTATGAGGCTATGGGTTTGTTATGCATGCATGTTTCAGACAGTCTTTTGTTTCACCTTGATTCTTTTCTCACTCTTCGAGCCATGTGGCTGAAGTTTGAGACACTTTTTGGGGCCATTAATGAGTTTCGTGCATTACAGATTAAGGCAGAGCTGACTTCATTGTTACCTGATTCATTTCCCACTATTGAGGATTTTTTGAACAAGTTCAAAACTATCCGTACTATTTTATAGGGTTGTGGAAAGAACAAGACAGACACAAAGTGAATTTACTTGATTCTTTCGAAGCTTCGTGGTCCATTTCAGATATTTCATTCCTCCTTCTACTCCACCATGGATGGTTTGGGTGCCAGTTTTACCATGCCTACCTTTGATTTGTTTTGTGAGTGTTTGTATCAGGAACAGTCTCAGCTTTCTTAGATGGATATGCTCTTAGGTTCAAAGAGCAAAGCATTTATTGCTCAGTCACCAAAAGGGAAACAGAAGCAGAAATCGAGGCCCAAGAAATATTTTGCAGGTAGTGAGCATTCCTCCAAACTGCCTCCTAAGTCTGATTCTAAACCACCATTTAATCCAAAACATGGGAAATCTTCGAAGTCTAGTGAGTCTTCCTCCAAGACTAAGGAGAAATTAGGAGACACTTGCAGTTTCTGTGGCAAGCAAGGTCATCCAGTTTCTAGGTGTTGGAAATGATTAGAGGCTTTAGAGGATGCCATGCAGCAGCAACATATCTCCTTACCTCAGTCTTCTTCTTCCTCCACCACAGGGAAAGGTCATGCTCTCACTGTTAGAGCATCGACCAATGGGTCCACTTGGATTTTAGACTCTGGTGCTTCTCACCATATGACACACACTCACCAGTTGGTCACTTCTCTTGCCTCTTGTGGTACTTCACAGATTGTAGTGGGTGACTCTTCACAGCTTTCCATCTTGGGTTCAGGTTCTGTCTCTTTGGATTGGGGCACTCTACAGGATGTTTTGGTTGTTCCTGACATCTCGTCGAACCTCTTGTCCATTTATCAAATTTGTCACATTGGCTCTGGTAAGACAGTTGAGTTCTCACCACATGATGTGGCTATTCGGGACCTCCATGACTCTGATTTGGTTGTGGCTACTGGTAGTGTTGATACTGCATCTCATCTTTATAGATTTGATGGATTTGCGCCTTCTAAGGGTACAGGTTCATCTCTTATAGCACATGCAGATTCGGTGAGTAAGCTTTGACATGAGTGTTCAGGCCATGTCAATTACATATATCTTTAGTAGATGAGTACACAGTCACTTGTTCTTGGTCTTGCATAGATTTCCTACACTGACGGTGTTTGTCATGGTTGTGTGCTTGGAAAGCATCACAGGGATCCCTTTCTGAAGGGAAGTACCACTCATGCTTTGGCACCCTTGGAGTTGATTCATAGTGACCTCATGTCATTTTCCACTCCTTCTTTTTCAAGGGCCAAGTATGTACTCACATTTATTGATGACTTCTCCAGATGCACATGGTTGTACTTTCTTAAGTACACGTCTAATGTCTTTGATTCCTTTCATGTCTTCAAGACATTTGTAGAGAAGCAGTCTGGTCTTTCTATCCAATGGATACATATAGATAATGTGGGGGAGTATGTGAATCAGGCCTTCAGAGATTTTTGCGCTGAGCATGGTTTGTAGCATCAGTTTTTTGTTCCCTACACCCCTCAGCAGAATGGTATCGTTGAGCGAAAGAACATGATTTTACGGGAGATGGCTAATTGTATGATTCAATCCAGGTCCATGGATTCATCTTTTTGGGCTGAGGCAGTCAATTGTGCCAATTATATTCAAAATTAGATGCCTCACAAGGTGATTCGACATATGACTCTTGAGGAGGCTTGGTCTCATGACAAGCCTGATATTTCATCATTTCAAGTATTTGGTAGTGAGGCATGGGCTTTTATTCGTGATGCTCAGAGGAGAGCTATGGAGTGGAAGAGTCGACCCCTCATTTTTGTCAGCTATTGTGAGGATGTTAAGGCGTACAGGTTGTTTGATCCTAATTCTAGAGAGGTCCTGTTTTGACAAGATGTTCAGTTTGATGAGCGCCTTCCTCTAGTTGATACCCTGTCTCCAGTGTCCACTTCACTACCTACTCCACCCATTGCAGCTCTTCAGGATTATTTTGAGGATGATTCTGATGAGGATATTAAGGATCCCCCATCTCCACCTCAGAGGCCCAAATGGGCTCACTTTACTATTGAGGCAGCAATATCTATGGCCGGTGATCCTTTAGACACTCGTCACACCCATTCTCATATTGCGGGTTCTAGTCTTTTGACTCGTGCTCTTTTAGAGGATCCTCAAAGATTTTCAGAGGTGATAGGTCACCCTGAGTGGGATAGTGCCATGGAGGAGGAGTATTCTTCTTTGATGAGGAATAGTACATGGGATCTCTGTCCTCTTCCTAAAGGCAGAAAGATGGTTCGGTGCCGATGGTTGTATCGCACCAAGTATGTTGCTGATGGTTCTATTGATAAGTACAAAGCACATCTTGTTGTGAAGGGTTTCTCATAGGTTGAGGGTATTGATTACTCTGAGACATTTGCCCTTGTCGCCAAGATGAATTCTATTCTTTTTGTACTATCACTTGCAGCTTCTAGTGGATGGCTCATTTTTCAGATGGATGTGAAGTGTGCCTTCTTGCATGGTGACCTACAGGAGGAGATCTATATGGAGTAGCCTCAGGGATTTGTTCATGATGCTTCTTTGGTTTTCAAACTTCAACGTTCATTATATGGTCTCAAACAGGCCCCTCGGGCTTGGTATGAGAAGATGGACTCTTTTTTGCTCTCCACTAGTTTCACTCACTGTCATTCTGATCACACGGTCTATATTCAGCATCTTGAGGGTGAGATTTTGATTCTTGTGCTATATGTTGATGATCTTCTCATCACAGGTAGCTCATCCTCTATGATTCAGAATTCTCAGCTAGCCTAATGGAGCAGTTTGAGATGATAGATCTTGGCCTTTTGCACTATTTTCTTGGTCTTCAGGTGATTCAGTCTTCAGAGGGGATCTCTATTTACCAGCAGAAGTATTCTCTTAATATGATTCAATGCTTTGGCATGCTTGATTGAAAGCCTGTCCCCACACCTTTTCAGTTAGGGGTTGTTTTGACTACTACTTGCCCCACTCCTTTAGTAGATTCTACACTTTATAGGCAGTTGGTTGGTAGTTTGTTGTACCTGACTCACACTCATCCTGATCTTTCCTTTGTGGTTGGTCTTGTCTCTTGATTCTCCCATGATCCTCATGAGAGTCATTGGCAAGATGCCAATTGTATTTTGAGGTACATTCAGAGCACCACTTCATATGGCATTCACTACACATCAGGGGATCCTCACATTGTTGGCTACACTGACTCAGATTGGGCTGGTGATGTCAATGATCAAAATTCTACTTCTGGCTTTGTTTTTTGTCTTGGCTCTAGTCCTATCACATGGTCGTGCAAGAAGCAGACTGCTCATGCATTATCATCTAGAGAGGCTGAGTACCTAGCTGCAGTGCTCGCTAGTTAGGAGATTTTATGGCTTTGTCAGTTGATGACTGAGTTTAGTTTTCCTCCTGATACTCCCACTATTCTTTGGTGTGACAATCAGAGTGCTATACACATTTTGCGCAACCTGGTGGAGCATCAGCGAACGAAGCACATTAAGCTTCATATGCATTTCATCAGACAGTTGATTCAGGATGGTTCTCTCATCTTGGAGTATATTCCCACTGCCGAGCAGGTTGCAGACATCTTCATGAAACCTTTTGCATCTCCACACTATCTTCAGTTGCGCTCTATGCTTGGGGTGAAGGAAGTTGTCCTTAGGGGGTCTTTATGAGGCCTTCCTTCCTTCATGTTTCTTTCAACATCTTTTTCTATCTCTTTTTGGAGAGGAGTTTTTCCCACTAGGTTTTCTCCTTTTCTCCGTTTCATAGAGATTTCTTTATACTTGGGTACCTAATTTGGCCTTGTTGTTGGGACCCATTATTTTTGCTTTCAGTAGCTTCTTCTAGGTTTTATCTTCTCCCTATGTCTATCTTAAGGGGGGGTGTTAGAGTAATTGGACATTTACTTTATTAATTAAACAATATTTGTTTAATTACATAAAGTTCCCTTTTACCTCTTTTTCACTTAAGCTAACATTAGGTGCATAATAATTAATTACTTTATTAATTATTATTGTGCAAGTCTAGGGTTTTCATCTATATATGGTTGAAAACTATCTTTTGTATCATTATTCATTTTACATTATTAGGTGAATACAATGCTCCACATTCTTGAACATTTCCTTTGTTGCTTCTCTTTGCTTCTCCTTGTAACAAGTTATTTGCTTGCAAAGATCTTTGGGCTCCTATGAAGTTGTATCTTCTCAACTCCAACATATCTAAGTATTCTCTTCACTGTGTTGACATGAGAATCTTTTGGTGTAGCTTGAAATATTGCAACCATACATACTGCTTGCATAATATTTGGCATAGATGTAGTTAAATATAGAAAGATTCCTATCATTGATCTATACATAGACTGATTTGCTTCAAGTGACTCATTTGACTTACTCAATTTATAGCCAGTTATCATGCGGGTACTAATTGGTCTACTATCTTCCATGCCAAACTTCTTGAGCATTTCCTTAGCATATACTTAGTTTGAGATATGAATATCCCATTATCAGTTTGCACAATTTGTAAACCAAGGAAAAATGATAACTCTCCTAGCATAGACATTTCAAATTCGTCTTGCATATTTGTAATAAATATTTGACAAATTTTAACATTGCTACCTCCAAAAATTATATCATCTACATAAACAATAACAATCATATGCTCACCTTCTGATTTGAAATATAAATTACTATTTGTACACCCCTTTTTGAATCCCTTTTGTTACAGTTACTTGTTCAATCTAGAATACCATGCTCTAGGTGCTTGTTTTAGTTCACACAACACCTTCTGTAATAGTAGATTAAAAGTAGATGTATCTTTCGAATGATGATGAGTAATCTGCATCTAGAATAACAATGTTAATCCTTATCAAAATAATAATCTAAAATCAAACAACAAAGAACAAGGAAATAAACTAAACAAACTAAATAGTTTAATGGAAAGCTCTCACTAAATATGCGTTCACCCCTTCGAATTATCTTGATTGTTCTTCTCCATTCTACCTTTTCAGTATTCTTGCCCTCAGATTTCAATGTTTGAATGCAAGTATAACTTCATCGAGTGTCTAAGAAAAATATCAAAGATAAGTTTCTTGTAAAAAATATGTGATTTCGGGAGAGGAGGAATAATGATAATGACAGGCCATTTTACAGATTTTGGGTTTTTCAACAATCGACTCAAATTGAAAGAGAGATCGGAGATGAGATTGATGAATGCCATGCGATGTGAGTTCTGTCTCAGGTAGAATGTGAGCTAGAACACGAGTTTAGAACATGAGTTCAAGAAAGACTGAAGATAGAGACTAAGATAGAATGTGAGTTAGAACATGAGTTTAGGATCTTAATCTCCAAAAATAGAAGAAATAGACTGTGTATGCAAAAGCCAAAGTTGGAACTTGAAGACTAATGCATTTGAATGCAAACAGAAGTTAATTAATTAAATAAAGATATTTAATTAATATACATATCATGCATATTAGTTGGAACTAGTTAACTAACTAGTTGTGATAGAGAGTCTTCTTGTAGAGATAAACTGGAGAACTAAAAATAGATCTCGAGTCAGAAGGTGAGTGAATGACTTAGTAACTGAATGATAGAGGAATGTGACATAAATAATTAAATATGAATTAAATGATAATTTAATTCAACATTCGAAAATAAGAGACTTTAATTAAATAAATAAAGTAATTTATTTAATTTGACTGTTTGAAAAGGATAATATAAATAATTAAATAATAAATATTTAATTATAGATAAAAGGGGTTAAATGAATAATTTAAATAAAGATATTTAATTATAGTTGTAAAAGTATAGTAGAGGGGGAATTAAATAAAAAATTATTTAATTAAGAAGGATAAAGGGGGAAGAATTAATTAGTTCGCAACATAATTAAATAAATATGATTTATTTAATTAATCGAGTTGAATAAAGATTAATAATGAATTAATGAATTAATTAGAAAGGGGTATTTAATTAATTGAATAAATATGTGTTAGAAAGGTTAATTAAATAATAAGAATTATTTAATCAAGACCACAGACTATAGAAAATTATGTTGAATATGTACTCGCAGGCCTAGACCAATTTTCAGTGTCTACAGTTTGCCCCTCTTTGATACAATGTTGTTTCAATGTTGTGTCAAAGAAAATATGTCGCAATCATGCCCCAACATGAAATAGGTTAGGGTATGCCCCAGTGAAAGGGAGAATGATGAGGATGTAGTGGTATGCCCCCTGGAGAGGATAGGTAGGTTTGAAGAACATGAGTGTGCTCTCAAAATGGATAGATAATGGTGGTGAAGATGCAAAAAAGAAGAAATGTTAGCATGGATAATTCAAAAAGTTAGTATTGAAAAATAAATGTTTATTGATTGAGAAAAATATGATCTTCGATATTGTGCCAAGTATGCTATGCTTTCTTGTTATCATCATTGGGTGGGACATGGCACAAATGGATAATACACACTATGATATGAGATAGACCATAGTGTACAAAGTCATCCATATGTGAAAAACAAATAGTTATATACAAGGAGTGTTTTAACTCAGACTAAGGACAAGATGCCCCAGTCATTTTGTCTTAACAAACCATAGACAATAGACAAATAAAAGATGGGTCATGAGACATCATTGCTCCTCTAAATCCTTGATAGGAAATCCTTGAGGAAACTAGTAACATGAATCAAAAACCAATGTTAAAAAGATAGTTGACAGACAGTAGCCAAAGAAAAAGAGTCTTGAGACATCGTTGCTTCTCTAAATCCTTCAAGGGACATCCTTGAGAAAGCTAGTAACAGGATCTTGCGCAAATCGATAAAAAGATAAGAAAAAATAAGATATAAAGTCATAAAGCCAAATAAATGTATTCGCCAAAACTTGATCTTGTGGGATTGTTTGATGTTGATGTTTGACATAGCGTAATGTGAGAGAATGACACATACCGCATAAGAAGTTCAGTCTGTTTTCAACATGGTGACTTCTATATAAGGCATGACAAAGCCTGGTTTCAGAAAGACACATGTTGTATAAGACGTTGGAGTCTAATGACATTGAAGTGACAAGACACATGAGAGTATGAAAATTTGATGACGTCTGTTGACAAGAAAGACATATTTTGCATAAGACATAGATTGATCACTTTGATAATGTGTTTGATATTGACTTGATGACTGTTTGCGATGTTTTGCCTTGTCGTTGCATGATTTTTTTTCATTCTTTGACTAATTAAAAGTATGTGTGTGTATTGACAGTGTATGACATGATGTGATACTCTAAAGTACTGACCTAATGCAGCTAAAGACATGAATCTAAGTGAATGATATGCAACTTGTGTGTGATAGTGAATTGAATGTGAATGAACCCTATTGGACTGACCTAGTGTGGTCTTAGGAGCTCATCCATTGATTAGCCTTGCCTACATTGTACACGCAGAGACCTCGTAGTTCAAGATGACCAATGACTTTGAATGTACAAAGAGTCATGATTTAATGTGTGTGAGACGTGAGAAACCTAGACAGACAGACCTAATGCCTCGGGGGCACATCGATTGAAGGCCTTGCCTACATCACAGTCGCAGAGGCAACGTAGTTCGTCTATGTCTATGATTGACTTAACATGACTGACTTGACATGACTGACTTGATATGATTGACTTGACTCTGTTTTGGGGATTTTCTAACATTTTTTTATTCTTTTGGATTTTTGGAGTTTTCTAATGTTTTTGGGATTTTTCAGGACATTTTCGATGGTGTGACGTTTATGTGCAAGGTGTTAGGGCATAGAACAAGGATTTTCCCCCAGTCAAGAATAAGATTTGGAAGATGGAGTGGGTAATATGACAAAATGGATGCTAGATGTCAATCATTCCAAGTAATGGATAAGACAACCATTTCTGATGAGTGATGGTGAAAAAGTCTGATTAGAATGATGGTAGATGGAAGAGCGAGCTTGACTACAGATGGTGCCTGTTTGCCAGGTTTTCACCATGGTACTTATCCATAGCGCCACTAAAGTGGTTTTCACTAGTGGAAAAATTTATTTCTATTTAATTTTTTTATTTTCTCAATTTTTTTGGTGTTACAAAGACGCCTGTTTGCCAAGTTTTCATTAAGGTAACCATTTTTTTGTTTTTTTGTTTTTTTGTATTTTTCCAGATTAAGACACGGATTCTCAAAGACTAAGCATATAACCTCCTTAGATGTAGACTGTTGATAGGGGACAAAAGCAGCTCTCCTTCAGGAGTAGAGAGTTGGTACATTCCCGATCCAAAGGCTTTTGTGACAATATAGGGCCCTAACGAGTTAGGTTCAAACTTTCCTGGATTTTCACGTTCAGCTTGATTCTTAGGATTCTCCATTAATACCAGGTCATCAATGTCAAAGTGTCTATTGAGAACCTTCCTATTATAACTATGATGAAGATGGTTCTAATATGCTTGCAAATGATCTAATGCTCTCTCTCTTCGTTCATCTAGCAATTCTAGCTCTTGTAACCTAGAGACACGGTATTCTTCATCGTCAATATGACCCTTCAAGGATTGCCTTAGAGAAGGTATTTCAACCTCAATAGGTAAGATAGATTTGGACCCGAATACGAGGGACTATGGAGTGGCATCGATGGGGTACGAATGCTTGTGTGATAAGCCCATAAGGCAGGATTAAGTTGTAGGTGCCAGTCATGACCAGCGTCATTGACTATTGTCTTAAGGATTCTAACAATAGTCTTATTAGATGCCTCAACTTGGCCATTACCTTGTCGGTAATATGGGGTGGAGAAATGGTGTACTTCTTAGTTCTTGAATGTGCGTCCATTGTCTGTGATTATGGATTGGGGTACACCATACCGAAAAATGATATAGTTTAGGATAAACTTAGATATTTGTGTGTCAGTGATGTAGGTCATGGGAATAGCTTTGATCCATTTGGTGAAGTATTTGGTGGCAGTGATGATGAATTTGTGGCCATTAGATGATGAAGGGTGTATCTTACCTACGAGGTCAAGTCCCCATTGGGCAAAGGGCCATGGTGAAGTAACTAGATGAAGCTCCTGTGCTGGCGCTCTTATCAAGTCTCCATGTATTTGACATTGTCTACATTTCTTTACAAAGATGTATGAGTCTTTCTCCATTGTAGGCCAATAGTAACCTAGTCTCATAATCTTATGGGCTAGAGTAGGACCACTTGAATGAGATCCACATATACCCTCATGTACCACTCGCAAAGTTGTTTGTGCTTCTTCAGCATCGAGACATATCATTAGGTCATTATCTAAGGAATGTCTATACAAGGTTTCTCCGATTATGGCGTACTTAGCTGGCTTTCGAATAAAGGTTTAACGTTGGTTATTGAACAAGTCTTGTTGTAAGGTTTGGTCAGTGAGATAGTCGAATATGTCTTTATACCAATCAGACATAGGACCAACAATGGTACACACTATCACAGTATAGCGGACATCATAAGCAGGGACCAACAACTGTTCAACCAGAAACTCAAACTTAGGCACATTACTCGGAATGTCCAACAAGGAACCCACGGTTGTCATAGCATCTGCAACTCTATTTTGGATATGTGGTATTTGTTGAAAAGTTATGTCATTGAAATATTGCTTTAAACTATCAGCCATTCACTTGTAAGGTGCAAGCTTTTCATCCTTAGTCTCGTAATCATCATTTACCTATCGGATTACCAGTTGAGAGTCACCAAAGACATGTAGGATCTTAATTTTCCATAGAGCTTCCATTTTTAAGCATGTCACTAAGGCTTCGTATTCTTCTATATTGTTGGTACAAGGGAAAGCAATCCTGAATGATTTAGGAATGGTATCACCTTGAGGTGTGACAAATAAGATACCAACTCTTGAACCATGATTTGTATGTGACCCATCAAAGTACAATTTCCATTCGGTTTTAATGTCAATGTTGAAAATAAATTCATTTGGAAAATATTCCACTAATGGATGGTCCGCCTTTATAGGTGCATCTGCTAGTTGATCTACAATCACATGTCCTTTTATAGCCTTCCTTTCGACATATTGAATTTCATACTCGCTAAGTATCATAACCCATTTAGCCAATCGGCCTGTTAAAGCTGCCTTACTTAGGAGCTATTTAAGTGGATCAATCTTTGCAATTAACATTGTTTGTCGATTGAGCATATAGTGCCGAAGTTTTTGGGTAGCAAAAAATACTGCAAGATAGGCATGCTCTATGTTGTTGTAATTCAATTCATATCCCACTAAGGTATGAATGATGTAATAGACTGCTCTCTCATGACCTTGATCATCATGTTGTGCGAGAAGAGCCCCTAATGCCGACTGAGTTGCTGAGATGTAAAGTATCAATGGTTTTCCCTCTGTAGGTGGCATTAAGACTGGTGGAGTAAGAAAATAGTCCTTGATTTTCTAGAAGGCCTCTTGACATTTAGGTGTCCACACAAATGGCACTCCTTTCTTGAGTAGATGCTAATATGGGTGTATTTTATCTACTAGTTGTACTATGAAATGCCTCATGGACTGTAATCTCCCTTGTAGGGTTCTGAGTTGACCAATGCTGACTGGAGGAGGCATTTCTATGATAGCTCTTACCTTCTCTAGATCTACTTCAATGCCTCTTTGAGAGATGATATATCCTAACAGTTTCCCTGATTTCACCCCAAAGACACACTCCTTCAGATTTATCCTGGCATTGTAATTCTCTAGCCTCTGGAATTTTTTGTCTAAAACCTTCAAATGATCTTCCCTTGTTTATGATTTGGCTATAATGTCATCTACATAATCTTCCATGAGGGTATGTACAAATTCATGGAAAATCGTAGTCATTGCCCATTGGTAGGTGGCTCCTGCATTCTAAAGGCCAAACGACATAACATTCCAATAGTATGTGCCCCATGGACATGTGAAAGTTGTCTTGTGTTGGTCTTCAGGTGCTATCTTAATCTGGTTGTATCCAGAGAAAGCATCCATAAGGGATAGCATCTTGTATCCTGCTGTAAGATCTACTATCATGTCGATATTCAGCAAAGGGAAGTCATCCTTAGGACATGCCTTATTGATGTCTCTAAATTCAGTGCAAATTTGAATGCCGCTAGTTGGTTTAGCCACTAGTACAAGATCTGATAACCAATTTGCATAGTCTATTGTCCTTATGAATCCTACATCCAATAGTTTCTTAAGTTCTTCTTTCACCAGTAGAGCGATTTGCGGATGCATTTTCCTTAGCTTCTATTTTACTGGCTTAATACCTGGCTGTAATGGTAAATGGTGCAATATTAGGTTTGCATCCAGCCCAAACATGTCAGCATACAGCCATGCAAATTTTATCTGCCTCTTTTTGAAGAAATCCTTAAACTCATGTTGTTTTGTCTTTGTTAAAGAAGCTGCAAAATATACTATCTGAGGATTCTCTTATGTACCTATGTTGAGTACAAAAACCTCTTCTACTAGCATCAATGAATTTTCTTGTTCAATGGGGAGAATATTTAAACCTCTGTCCTTGGGTGCCTCAGAGAGGTTTTCGTCCTCAGATACGTCCTTTATTTTGAATTTTTCTTCGTCCAAAGGTGCCTTTTGGCTTTCACCTAGGGACTCATCATTTTTATTTTCATTGTCTTTTTTCTTTTCATTCTCATTTTTGCGACTAGAGGTGTAAATAGACTCCCCAAAATATGCTTTATCATCCAAGTCTATGGTAAAACCTGCCTTCTGATCCCCTCTTGGTATGCCTTCTCTAAGTCCCATGAACTCAACAATTGCTTCGTCATTCTCGAATGTATCTATGATAGGTGTACCTTGTTGATCCCAGTCGATAAGTTTGGGATATATAATGGGCATATCATCATCGAAGTTCTTAAAGGTAGCTGCTGACAAGGTGAGTATAGAATGGTTGACATGGTCACAAAATTTTTGGACCAACTCCTTCTTGTTTTTCCTCCTAGGGGTAGGTATACTCTGATGTGGGACTATAGTGAGGGCTGATTCGTCAGAAGATGGTTTGTCAGGTGCCCAAGATGCATGATCAAGGGGTTCCCTTTTTAATTTTTCTCTTGCCATTCTTCTTTGGACAAGTGTTTCTTAGGACAAGGACTAGATTGTTTTGGTACAAGTTTCACCTTGAGGTCCAATTATCCAAATAGGGCATCTATGTTCATGGTACTAGTAGATGAATATGATTCCCATTCACCATCGCTTGAGTAAGGGGATTCATCATAAACTGGAAATTTTTCATAAATTGGGGGTTTGTCGTAAACTGGGGGAAGTGGTTCATGAGATATCTCGATGTCTGTGCAAGCACTCACTTCCTCTTGAAAAGATGACGAAGTACTAGGAAACCCAATTCTAAGCGGTTGACACCCTAGCCCTAAGTATTTTGGTTGTGGGTATACAATGATTGGTTTCATCCTTCCATTTTGATATAGTCCTAACCCACTATGCCCATCATTGCCTTCCTTTTTCATTATCTTAAATCCTTTTCCATACTGGTCCTTAGCTATTTGAATAGATGGGGAGGGGTATTTATGTTCTTCTTGATATAACCAGGAATCACCTTGATCCATAATTTCTTCACTTAACTCTCCCCATTTGGTTAATGCCATTGTAGGGGGAACATGAAATGTGACCACTAATTGTCTTCTATCTGCCATGGGTAGGCCATATGCCTTAGGTGGAATCAGTTGACTGACGCAGTATGATGCCTTTATATTATATTCACCACAACCCTTGTCTTGGATCTCGAGTTTAGGAGTGGATGTTGGTGGTTTGAATTAAATGGACTAAGTGAGACATGATGGGTCAACGCATTGGGATAAAGAGGATGATGAAGCTTCTTGGTTAACCAGTACTTGTCATTGTGGAAGGTCCCTTAGGCTTGTACAATATTGGAGAGGATTTGGATCACCATCAATAGTGATCTCTATGCCATTATATGGGAGCTTAAGACATTGGTGGTATGTTGAAGGTACAACTCTCATTGCATGTATCTAAGGTCTACCTAACAACAAGTTGTATGAAAGGGTGATATCCAAGACTTGGAAGTTGGTGTTCATGATCATTGGGCCAATTCTGATTGGGAGCATGACAACTTCTTTGGATGACCTTTCCTCATCATCATAAGCCTTGATGACTATACTCTTAGAAGTGTCTACACAGTCCTCTGAAAATCGTAATGCCTTAACCAATTTTAGGGTACACAGGTTCAAACCTACTCCTCCATCTACCAAGACTTGTCTGACTTTGGTTTGATGGACTAGGAATTCAATATGAAATGGGTCATTATGATCAGACTTTTCGGTTGAGTAGTCTTGTTGGGAAAATGTGGCATGATGCGAGTTGGTCAAATATCCCACCATTTCTTCGAAGCGATTGACATCCAAGTCCATGGGAACAGTAGTGTTCTATAATGCTTTGTCAAGTATGGCCTCATGTTCTGGTGACAAAGTCAATAGTTCCAAGATAAATATTTTTGCGGGGCTTTTGCTCAATTGATCGATGAGATTATATCTATACTTGCGCCTCTGTGTAGGTGGTTCAAAAGAAGGACCTAGAATAATTATTTTAGTCCTGCATGTGTTCACATTATATTCTAGGTGGTGCTTAATGATGATGGTATCAACATGTTCATTTGTGGCTCGGAGGCTATATATGATCTTTCCTTTCCCATAGTCATACTTGGAGTTTGTGTAATTGGCAGAGGGATTGTTCCTGGTTCCCAAACCAGAGGTTTTTCCTTTTTTGTGGTCATGTAATGGGTCTGCGAAGACCTTATGATCACTATTTTTAGTATTTTTCTGCCCATTTACCTCTATGGATCCGTTTTCAACAAAGTCTTGAATGATATTCTTTAATTGGCGACATTGTTGTAGGTTGTGCCCTTTCGTTCGATGATAGTCACACAAAGCGTTATTGTCCCACCATGAAGGTTTGAACTATCCAGGATCATACTCTCTTGGTTCCAAAGGTTTGATGAGATTATGTTTGACCAATTCTTTGAAAACTACCTCGATTGGTTGCCCTGAAGGTGTAAATTCATGCGTAGGAAATCTCCTTTGGGGTCTTTGTTGCGAGTTCTGGACATAATTAGCTATTTGATCTGGATTGTTCATCATGTCTGCATTTTGGTTGAATCCTCTAAGTGTGATAACCGGTCCAGTATGTATGTGTTTAGCATCAACAATGTCATCATTTGTTACATTCTTGTTCCTAGACCAAAATTTGTTTCTATCATTCAACACGTTTGGATGTTGGACAATTGGGCTCTTGCTTGGTACTTTTATTTTGCCTTTGTGAATAAGGCCCATTTCAAGGATGATCCCCTTTCGTACTGAGTCAAGGAATGAAGTGCAATAGTGTACCCATAAGTCACCTCTCAGTTTCGGATTGATGTTTTCGAGGAAGATTGTGACCTTTTGTTTTTCAAGTATTTCGACTGGACATCGGCTAGCTAGACTTCTCCATCTCTGGAAGAAAGTGATGAATGTCTTGCCATCTTCTTGTGTCATGTAGCACAAGGTTTCTATGGTTACTTCATTGTCTATGTTAAAGGAAAAATGTTCGACAAACTTCTTAGCTAATTCACCTGAGGATCGTATACCAGATGTCAATTTAGAAAACCATTCCAATGCTATCCCTATGAGGGTTTGTGGAAATAGTCGCATTAAGTATGTGGGGTCATATGATATTTCCATGCATGCCGTTGAGAATTCTCTAATGTGTTCTAAAGGCTTCTTCCTCCCATTATACTTAAGCAAATTTTGTATAATGTATCCATGGGGGAAAGGTGTCATATAGAGCGCTTTGTCAAATGGACATGGACATAGATCTTGCGCTGAGATAGTTCATTTGCCTGACATAGACATGTCGTCCATCTTTTGTTGAAGAGTTTTCATTTGGTTTTGAAGGACGTCGACTTGTGTCAAGGACATGGTGTTTGTGTTATTTGGATCAATTTAGGTGTTTTGATATGCCATGTTCTGTGACGGGTTGTGATTTGGCGAGGGAATATATCTTATTAGGATGTGCTGATTTGGTATAAGGATGTTCCCTATCTAAATGGACTGAGTTGGTATAGGAATGCTTCCTGTCTGAATGGTTTGATTTTGTATAGGAATGCTACTTGTTTGAATGATTTGATTTGGTATAGGTATGCTACCTGTCTGAATGATTTCATTTGGTATAGGTATATTCCCGCCAACTTTGGGTCTCTGACCAGTCGTTTTGGTGCCAACAGGGTTGGAGGAAGTTGCTCCCGCAGTAAATTGTAAACCTTGTGTTACATTGAAACAGATTGTGCTTAGAATTGACAATGTCTAAGTAGATACGCTAGTTGGTATCACTACGGTAATTTGGGGAATAGACACACTTGATGTCATAGTTTGTGTTGGTTGTGTAGACTATGTTGTCAAAGTATGAATATCAAATCCTAGTGGTAGTGTGGCACCTTATACTAGCAAATTTTCTAGATAACGTTGTGGATCCTTTTCCAAACACTCATCCATGAAGGATGCAAACTCAGGATCTTGCACTGCTGCGTCTATGTCTTCTATATAAATTTTCTCATGTGTGTCTCTAGTGACATATTTTTCAAGCAAAGGCTTGTGTGGTCTTTTACTTCCTGATGGTTGATTTCCAGACAGATTGATGAATTCGTTGGGATCTGTCATTGCTTTCTGTTTCTTTTTGGACCTTGTTTTGACCATGAAAAAGTTGCTCAAAATGGGTAATGCAAACTATGTCTAAAAACTGATATGACCTATGTCTATGTTTTTGGATTTTTTTGACAATAAATGACATTGCTAAAATGGCTTCTAAAAAGACGTATTCTAAGATGATGTATGATAGGATGGAAAATATGCAAAATCTTGAGTCGACTATGATGATAAATGAGTCTAAGACGGGTATAGCCTACCACCTATGGAATAAATGCATGCAAGGATTTGTGTTTGACCAAAGAACCTGATTGTAGGACAAGGACAGTTGACAAGGTGAATTTCCCAAACTAGACTGTTGAGCTAGAAAGATTCACTAAAGGACTAAAGTGACTAGGTTCAATGATTGTGACAAACCAGAACATGAATGTATCCAATGACGAGGAAAGTTATCTCTATTTCTACGATATGAAATTTCCTAGGAAGTAATTATATGCATGTGACTTAGGATGACTATGACTAAGATTTTTACTGTGACTAAGACGTATATGACACCTAATGATGCAAGGTTTTTGAGAAAAATTTACCAGTTTCTAATCCAAGGTTGATCACAGTTTTTGGTGTTTTCTGTTGACAGGAAAATGTGGTTCAGATTCTGACAGATGCATTTTTTTTACAGTGCATGCGGTGTTTCTAACAGTTGCGATTTATCCTATGACAAATGTAGTTTACCGATACACATATGGTTCGAGAACTGAAAAATGCAGTTTGCATGCACACATGTGACTCAGAATGTGATAATTGCGACTCGTGATATTCAAACCGAATAATGAAAGTTTTGACAAACACATGCGGCTTTTCCCCTAATAGATGTGAATCTCTTTGACAGATGCGACGATTAAACTGACAATTGCGACTCGGTTTTCTGACAGTTGGATTTTTCCCGAAAGTTGTTGACTAACTTTGTTTGTTTGATCAAGATTTTGGCAAATACAGTAGAAAACAAACACATCAATCAATGTATTTTTAGTTTTTGTGATGTAAGGACTGTTAAGACTCGAAAACATTTACAATCTAGGCTTTTAGGACAATACTTGTTGAGTTCTTATTTGGATTTCTCCAGCTATGCATATTTATGGTGAATGACTAGTAGCTTGACCCCACTGGCTCCCCTCCATGACACTCACTTATACGGGGCAGCCAAGCTATTGTATCCATGAACTCCCATGACATACATTTCATTTCCATACATAAACCGTAAGAATATAAGACGACTTCACAAGGCCGACCCTGCTACGCCAACAAGTAGGTAGGATTTTGGTAAATCTACAACAAAGTATTTAATAAGGGCATTCCATTCGTGGGACACTATCCAACATTGGCGAGAGTCCATTTCTGTCCATCTCATCTGAATAGTGTGCATGATTTGTGGGCTTTCCCCAAGAATCCACTTTTATATACTGGCTGGAAGTCACTTGGCATTAGCGTGCTACCGGTCTGAGTCGTCTTGGGGTGAGTACTTTTCCCCACCAAGACAAGCCCAAGTTCTAGAGTCAGTAACCATTTCTCTTACACCCAGGATCGCATGACTGCGCAAGGGGAGAGGATACTTCGGTGTACTGAATCATAAGGGTTACAAATGCATGCAAAGCACCAAACAAAGAAGACAATGGTTCTTTTTAATCCAAACGACAATTGTTTATCTACCAAACAAGAATTTTTTTTTAAACCCACATGACGATTATCTATCTACGAAACAAAAGCTTGCTTAAATAAATAAATTAACACAAAGGCATTAGGTCTTGCATGCAAATTTATCAGTAATTCATTGTTCTTCGGCTTTTGCCCTCTAGAAAATGATCTTTGGTTCTAATTGTCTTCAAAGCTTCATCCTGCAAACACTATGTTGTTCCTCCTAAACACAACTGAAACAAACATTAGTGAAAATCCAAACAACCCAAAAAGCGAAAACTACAAATATGGATGTACGAAAATGACTAAAAACCAAAAAAAAGATTACCAGGCAGATGCGGCTTTTGAAGCCACATATGCGGTTTGATTGTTGACAGGCGGATGCAGTTTGTGATGGCGGATGCGTTGTTGTTTTTCACAGATGTGGCTCGCGGATACAGATGCATCGCTCTACGGAACAGATGCAGTGTGCCGCACAAAAAACCTACAAAAAAGAATGAAAAATAGAAAAATGGAAAAATGAAAATATGTACAAATTTGAAGCGTGTTCACGTCAGGTTCACCAAATGTAACTATAGATTAAAATTAGATGTATCTTTCGAATGATGATTAAATAATCTACAACTAGAATAACAATGTTAATCCTAATCTAAATAATAATCTAAAATCAAACAACAAAGAATGAGGAAATAAACTAAACAAACTAAACAATTTAATGGAAAACTCTCACCGAATATGCATTCACCCCTTCGAATTATCTTGATTGTTCTTCTCCATTTTTCCTTTTCAGTATTCTTGCCCTCAAATTTCTATGTTTGAATCCAAGTATAACTTTGTAAAGTGTCTAAGTAAAATATCAAAGATAATTTTCTTCTCAAAAATATGTGATTTCGGGAGAGGAGGAATAATGATTATGACAGGCCATTTTATAGATTTTGGGTTTTCGAACGATTGACTCAGATTGAAAGAGAGATCGACGGATGAGATTGATGAACGGATGAGATTGATGAATGCCATGCGATGTGAGTTTTGTCTCAGATAGAACATGAGTTAGAACATGAGTTCAGGATCTTAATCTCCAAAAATAGAAGAAATAGACTTTGTATGCAAAAGCCAACGTTGGAACTCGAAGACTAATGCATTTGAATGCAAACAGGAGTTAATTAATTAAACAAAGATATTTCATTAATAGACATATCATGCATATGAGTTGGAACTAGTTAACTAACTAGTTGTGATAGAGAGTCTTCTCATAGAGATAAACTGGTGTTGAATTCAGAGATAACTGGAGAACTAAAAATAAATCTCGAGTTAGAAGGTGAGTGAATGACTTAGATAATTGAATGATAGAGGAATGTGACATAAATAATTAAATATGAATTAAATGCTAATTTAATTCAACATTTGAAAATACGAGACTTTAATTAAATAAATAAAGTAATTTCTTTAATTTGACTGTTTGAAAAGGATAATATAAATAATTAAAAAATAAATATTTAATTAAAGATAAAGTGGGTTAAATGAATAATTTAAATAAAAATATTTAATTCTAGTTGGAAAAGTATGATAAAGGGGGAATTAAATAATAAATTATTTAATTAAGAAGGATAAAGGGGGAAGAATTAATTAGTTCAAAACATAATTAAATAAATATTATTTATTTAATTAATCAAGTTGATAAAGATTAATAATGAATTAATGAATTAATTTAAAAGGGGTATTTAATTAATAGAATAAATATGTGTTAGAAAGGTTAATTAAATAATAAACATTATTTAATCAAGACCACGGACTATAGAAAATTATGTTGAATATGTACTCGCAGGCCTAGACCAATTTTCGGAGTCTACACCTTCCTTAAACTAAAACATAATATTCTTCTTCTGAAAGATGAAAACCTTATGGTTTCTCAATGTAGACTTCCTCTTCGAGGTTTCAATTTAGAAATGCATATTTAACATCCATCTGATATACTTTGAATCCCTTGTAAACTAAGAAAGCAAGAAACATTCTTATGTTTTCTTGTAGGACGTGAAAATCTGCATATGGTGAGCACAATATCAAAACAACATAAATAGAAATTCCTATCCCTATGAGATAATATTTCATGATTCAAACAAAACCAAACAACATGATTAAACAAAGCATCTAAACCATGAAATAAACCTATCCCATAGTGGATTGGTGCAACCTAGTTGTGTAGAAAGCTGCCCTTTCCCAATCCATGATAAGCAAAGTGCCAAATGATGAGCAAGATTAGTTCTCACAAGTGGAGAGTAACCTTGCCATGAGAATGTGTTGTTTCTAAGCAAATGGTGTTGTGATGAGCAAGATTGATTCTCAAATGAAGAGAGTAACCTTGCAATGAGTAAGTGTTGTTTTGTTGTGTTGTAATGCTTTGCATTTTATACATTGAAAGATTGAAAGATTGAGAGATTTGGATGAATGTGGGATCATTCATGAGCCAATGACAAGATGCCACTTGTCAAAGTGTGAGAGGGTGAGGAATGTGCAAGTCTTGGCCAATGTGCCAATTTGAAATTAAAATTTGGATGAAATGACATGTTTAGGGGGGATGAAAGGTGCAATAAATGCCATGTTTGACTTGTGCAAATAGCATTTAAAACCTTGTTGGAAGGGACAAGTCCTTTTTGGGGGGAAGATTCAAATTGGAAGAATATTCCATTTTGATTCCATTTTGAATGTAATTAGAAGAAATAATAAATCAAATAAATGATTTATTGGTGCAAGTGGGTGGGTTAGTTAGGAGTTTGGATTTGACTCTAGTTGAGTCAAAAGCTAGAGAATGGTAATTATGATTAGAAGTTAATTAATGTAGATTAATTAACTTGGATGATATTAAGAGGTGACATTTGATTAAATCAGTTTGATTTATTAAATCAAATGAGAAGAACATAAGGATTAAATAATTTGATTTATTTAATGAACCTTAGGAAATTAATCAATAAATTGTCTTAATTGATTAATAGGAGAATTCAATGCACGATGTTAGTTTTGCATGTCTACATTTTGCCCCTCTTTGAAGCAATGTACTCATTGCATTGGTTCAAAGAATGATGTTTCCGGCATCGAAATTAAAAAATTCTTTGGTTTTTTAGATGCCCCAGTGGAAATGAGTATGTTAGTATATTGCCCCCTCGAGAGATCAAGCGAAAAGATTCAATTTGAGGTGAATCTCATGACAAAGAGGTTCAAAATGGATGTATGGATGATGAGACTATATGATAATGATGATGTAAATGATATGTTCGGAAGATGCTTAGAATAACAAATCTATATTATTTTAAGCATGTTAAATGATTATGCGATGCATGTGAGATGGATGAGAAGGATGATGTTGTCCTATAATGATATGATATGATTATGCAAGATCAGAGGATGAATGCAGCATGGATGTAGGATGGATGCATTGTTAGCATGCAAGAAGGTAGAAGAATGAGAGGGATGAACCCTTGAATCTAAGAAGATGCAGAATTTCAACAAGCCAACTTTATTAGAGATGATGATGAAAGATGATGATGTATTGCTTATCCAGGAATGGGAGATAAAGAGCGTAACTTTCTTTATGTTTGATAACACACATAGGTGCGATGCATCAAGGTATTAAGAACTGGGATGGCATTGCGCCTAGTGTGATGGACTC
>CM021103.1:575533356-575614720 GCA_007115665.2 Sequoiadendron giganteum
ATTAATAAATGTGAATTAAATGTTAATTTAATTCAACATTCGAAAGTGAGAAATTCAATTAAATAAATAAAGATAATTTATTTAATTTGACTATTGTAAAGGTGGAATTGAATAATTAAATAATAAATATTTAATTATAAATAAAGGGGTTTAAATGAATAATTAAATAATAAATATTCAATTATAGTTGAAATATGACAAAGGGGTAATTAAATAATAAATTATTTAATTAAGAAGGAAGAATTAATTAGTTAGCGACATAATTAAGTAATTATGACTTATTTAATTAATCAAGTTGAATAAAGGTTATTTATGAATTAATGAATTAATTAAAAAGGGATATTTAATAAATAGAGAAAATATGTGTTAGAAAGGGTAATTAAATAATAAACATTATTTAATCATGACCATGGATAATAGAAAATTATGTTGAAAGTGGTGTTCGCAGGCCTAGACCAATTTTCGGTGTCTATAGTTTACCCCTCTTTGATACAACGTTGGTACGGCATTGTGTCAAAGAAAATATGCCCCGATCGTGCGCCAGCATGAAACAGGTTAAGGTATGCCCCCTCAAGAAAATTGACAAATTTTTGAAAGTTTCAAAATAATCAGGAAATATTCTCGATAAGTCAAAATAATAGTCAGAAATGCTATGGAGTTGATAGAAATGAATTTAGAGTTGATACGGAGGAATACGGGTCATTTGAAGTTGAAAGGTTAAGCAGCCAATAAACTAGGTCAGAAGAAATGTCATTTTTAATCCACCTATAAATAGGAATTAGGTCTAAACCAATTCATTTTCACCCGGAGGAGATAGGAAAAGAAGAAATTTTGCTCTAACTAGCGGACGAAATGGCACCCATTCCATATGTTGCGCATCGTGGTTATCGGATCCGAACGTTCAGAAGGCCAGCCGACGCAAGACCACCGATATGTACTCAAAAACAAACTTTTCAAAGTTATTTTTGTACGTAGTTTTTAGGCTGTTGAAAACTAATTAAGCAAATGCAGTGCATCGTAAATGATGCATATGTCGTCGTATTCGCCGCATCTAACTGTGAAACAATGCATCTACGAAATCATGTCTAGCTTAGGTTAGGCAATTTAGGGAATGATCGCATTTGAAGCATAATGCATCGCATCTGTAGTTATGCAATGCATTTGCATTAGGAATAGATGCAGGTGTAGTTGTGAACCACATATGCATTTTTGAAACGCATATGTTGTAGATGGGTAGGCTGGGAAAATTGCACCGCATTTGGTTTAGTAAACCGCAGGTGCAATAGGTGGACAGGTGGTGGAAATTAATGCAGCACATATGTAATATGCACCGCATGTGAGGCTTTGTGCAACGCATTTGCAAAATGCACCGCATTTGTTAAAGTGAGCCACATTTGACTGGTAAAATTTTCAAAAAAATATTCTAAGGAAAACTTGAAAATTATTGACATCATAGTTTAAATGTAGGTGGTTCTAGATCCTATTTATACACAGGATTCACGACCAGACACATTCGATCTCAGAGATTAGTTGATGAGTGTAGAGATTTGGCCTCTATGGAGACTAGGTCTACACCACTATTTGTCGATGCCCACTATTTGGGCGAATAGGGGTATGCTGATGGCATTGTGTGAGCGATGGCATTTTGAGACATCGTCATTTCATTTACCAACTAGGGAGGCCACTGTCACATTAGAGGATGTGTACAGGATTTTGAGACTGCCTATCAGAGGAGAGCGGGTTATGTATGATACCCAGCGAGGATTGACTGAATTGGTGAGGTTTTATCAGGTTGATGATATCAGTAGGCTCAGGATCGAGCACTATGAGATCAGATGGCCAGTGTTAGCAAATAGATATGAGTGGATTGACTATATTTTATGTACATTGATTGGGGGGATAGTTCTGCCAGACAGACGGGGTCATGGATTTCCAATGGGATGGGGAGCTATGTTGGTTGGTATGTTAGAGAGTGAGACGAGGTATGCATGGGGTCCATGTCTTCTCGGGATGTTATATTTTCATTTGCACGACATTGCCTACATAGATGCATAGTCATTGAGCTGTGGGACTACATTGTTGATGGTATGGGGTTGGGAGAGGATAGCTATTTTCTGTCCTCTAGAGAGACTGGAGAGACACCCTTATGTGTTCTGATATATAGGACACATTACTCAGACGCATGTGGGAGACACAAGGTATTGGTGACATGCATTAGATATTCTAGATCAGTTCACATGGAGACCTTACATGGATTGTGAGGAGTGGGTGGATGAGGATATACATTTTCCATTCTGCATATAGACATAGTATCTCATTGGGAGGATTGTTTCTAGTGTACACATTATTGAGTGACATTTGCTAGACATAGTTCTGAGACAGTTCGGTGAGGTTCAGGATGAGCCTCAAAGCAGAGCAAAGTTTGCTCGTTCATCCAGAGAGGTTTCGTATTGGGGACCTATGATACTAGTAGCCACAACTAAGGCAGAGATACAGGCACTATAGCTAGTATAGTGGGGATGGAGAGATGGATTAGCAAACCCAGGTACTATAGCAGTGTATGATGCATGGTGGGTAGAGCATCGATCTGTTCCTTACACAGATCTAGATCAGTTGGCACCTATAGAGAGACAAGGTACAGGGCCTAGAGGATAGCGGAGAGGTGGAGGTGCCAGAGTGGGGAGAGTTGGTGGGAGAGACGGTGATGGGAGAGGTGGCAGGCGAGATTGGAGAGGACAAAGAGGGGGTCGGGTAGGTGGACTATCACCTATCTGTGAGGCAACGATTCAGGATGTACCAATGTTGGGCATCAAAGGGGGAGTGGATGTACAGGCTAGGGGTGAGCATGTTGCAAAAGAGGTAGTGGTAGAGGAGCATGTAGAGGTGGATGTTGGAGTAGAGGACGTGGTAGAGGATTTAGATGTGGATATGGATATAGACCCTCTGGGTGTTTTGGCAAGATACAAAGAGGATGATGTGGAGGATGATGATGAGGATGATGCTAAGGAGGATGCACTGATGGAGGAGCAAGAGAGAGAGCTCCGAGATCAGATCATGGAGGGGAGATGGGAGGAGGATGCTCCTAGAGATGGTGACAAGGAGGCCTTGCAGGAGAGACTCAGACTCATGACGACAGAGTTTGATGCGATGAGGTTGGAGAGAGATTGTGCCTACACAAAGAGGGATAGTGCATTTGCAAAGAGGGACAGTGCTCGCTCAGAGAGGGATAGTGCACTTATGGAGAGAGACCAGGTGATAGACCAAAGGCATGAGATAGAGCAGTAGTTCACAGAGGTTAGACACCTTTGCAGTGGGTCCTCATTTGATGGTATGGTACGAGAGTTGGTTAGATCGGTCGAGAGAGCCACTTATTATAGGGATCTTTATGAGGCCGTAGTACCAGCAAATAGATGAGCTTAAAGGTTGCACAGTCAGAGCAGGGGCCATACTAGGAGTCAGAGGACATAGAGTACTGAGGGGGTGGTAGGACCATCAAGGACAGGTCCATATGAGAAGCCTTCCACCTCGTAGAGAGCACCTTTGAGTCTTTTCCCACCACCATCACCACGTGACAATAGTGGTAGCAGGACACGATGATAGGGTTACATATCTAGACATATGTTTTGATCAGAGAGCCTGTGAGCTCATGTTTTACTTATGGTTATATTCAAACATTGTACTGTGACACACTATTTTTTTGAGAGATATATATATGGTTTTGATGGCTTCTACATGATATGCAGTTCTATGTTATGGATGATGCTTTATTTCTAGATGATTATGTTTCCTGAATGATGTATGTACATGTGTTATGAATGAATGTTTCTATATGTTATGAATTATGCATTTAATGATGCTATGGATGTCTTAATTTACTTATGATAATGGATGCAATCATCTATATGATACTAATTTATATGTGATGGGGATATGTACATGCAATGTTTACATTATGTATGTTAAGATTATACAATGCCTATTATGTCATGATTTTGAGTGTATGTAATGAAGATGAATGGTACTATCTATCTATTTTAAATGTAATACAACTATGTGGAATGCTTATTGAATGTATGCGAATGCAAATGATTTAATGTTTTTATTGTGTCACAAGACTTTATCTTAATGTCAAAGAAGAGAAATGTTAGGATGAAAGTGAATTCAGAATGTTAGTAAGAAATAGTTAAGGTTGATTGATTGAGAAAATGATATAATGAAGGTTGATCGATTGAGAAAAAGATATAATCTTTGATATTGTGCCAAATACGCTATACTTTCTTGTTATCATCATTGGACGGGACATGACATAGATGGATAGTACACACTATGATATGAGATAGACCATAGTGTACAAAGTTATCCACCTATGAAAAACATATAGTCGTAGACAAGGAGTGTCTTAACTCAGACTAAGGACAAGATGCCCCAGTCATTTTGTCGAGACAAACCACAGACAAAAAACAAATAAAAGATGGGTCATGAGACGTCATTGCTCCTCTAAATCCTTGATGGGACATCCTTGAGGAAACTAGTAACATGACTCAAAAACCAATGTTAAAAAGACAATTGATAGACAACAGCCAAAGAAAAAGAGTCTGGAGACATCATTGCTTCTCTAAATCCTTCGAGGGACATCCTTGAGAAAGCTAGTAATCGGACTAATTCATAAATCGATAATAAGATAAGACAAAATAAGATATAAAGTCATAAAGCCAAATAAATGTATTCGCCAAAACTTGATCTTGTGGGATCGTTTGATGTTTGATGTTTGACATAGCGTAATGTGAGAGAATGACACATACCGCATAAGACGTTGAGTCTGGTTTCGACTTGGTGACTTCTATATAAGGCATGACAAAGCCTAGTTTTAGAAAGACATGTGTCGTATAAGACGTTGGAGTCTGATGACGTTGAAGTGACAAGCCACATGAGACTATGACAATTTGATGATGTATGTTGACAAGAAAGACATATCTTGTGTAAGACATAGGTTGATCGCTTTGACAATGTGTTTGATATTGACTTGATGACTTTGAGATGTTTTCCATGTTGTTGTTTGACTTTTTTTGATTCCTTGACTGATAAAATGTGTGTGTGTAGACAGTGTTTGACATGAGACAATACCCTAAACTATGATATGCAACTTGTGTGATAGTGATTGTGAATGAACCCTATTGGACTAACCTAGTGTGGTCTCGGGAGCTCATCAATTGATTAGCCTTGCCTACGTTGTACACGCAGAGACCTCGTAGTTTGACATGATCAATGAATTTGAATATACAAAGCGTCATGATTGTAATGTGTGATACATGACAAACCTAGACTGACAGACCTAATGCCTCAGGGGCACATTGATTGATGGCCTTGCCTACGTCCTAGTTGTAGAGGCAATGTAGTTCAACTATGTCTACGACTGAATTAACATGACCGACATGATATGATTGACTAGACATGACTGACTTGACATGATTGACTAGACATGATTGACTTGACACTATTTTTGGGATTTTCTGACACTTTTTTGATTTTTTTGGATTTTTGGAGTTTTCTAATGTTTTTGGGATTTTTCAGGACATTTTCGATGGTTTGATGTTATGTACAAAGTGCTAGGGCATAGAACAAGGATTTTCCCCCTAGTTGGGAATATGATTTAGAATATGGAGTGGGTAATATGACAGAATGGACGTTTAGATGTCAATCGTTCCAAATGATGGATAGGACAACCATTTATTATGAGTGATGGTGAAAAAGTTCGATTAGAATGATGGTAGACGGAAGAGTGAGCTTGACTACACATGGCGCCTATTTTCCAGGTTTTCACCATGGTACTTATCCATAGCGCCACCGAAAGCGGTTTTCACTAGTGGACGGATTTATTTCTCTTTACTTTTTTGATTTTCTCAATTATTTTTGGTGTTACAAAGACGTTTGTTTGCCAGGTTTTCATCAAGGTAACCATTTTTTTGTTTTTTCATGTTTTTGTATTTTTCCAGCTTAAGACATAGATTCTCAGAGACTTAAGCATAGAACCTCTTTAGATGTAGACTATTGATAGGGGACAAAAGTGGTTCTCCTTCAGGAGTAGAGAGTTGGTACACTCCTGATCCAAAGGCTTTTGTGACAATATATGGCCCCAACCAGTTAGGTTCAAACTTTCCTAGCTTTTCTCGTTCAGCTTGGTTCTTAGGATTCTCCATTAATACCAGGTTACCAATGTCAAAGTGTCTATTGAGAACCTTCCTATTGTAACTACGACGAAGACGATTCTGATATGCTTGCAAATGATCTAATTGTTTATGTCTTCGTTCATCCAAAAAATCTAGCTCTTGTAACCTAGAGACACGATATTCTTCATCATCGATATGACCCTTCAAGGATACCCGTAGAGAAGGTATTTAAACCTCAATAGGTAAGATAGCTTCGAAACCAAATACGAGGGAATATGAAGTGGCACCAGTGGGAGTACGGATGCTTGTGCAATAAGCCCATAAGGCAAGATTAAGCTGTAGGTGCCAGTCACGACCAATGTCATTGACAGTCTTCTTAAGGATTCTAACAATAGTCTTATTAGATGCCTCAGCTTGGCCATTACCTTGTGGGTAATATGGGGTGGAGAAATGGTGTTTGATGTGGAATTCTTCACATAAATGGTGTAATTCTTGGTTCTTGAATGGGCAGCCATTGTCTGTGATTATGGATTGAGGTACACCATATCGAAAAATGATATAGTTTAGGATAAACTTAGATATTTGTGTGCCAGTTATCTATGTCATGGGAATAGCTTCGATCCATTTGGTGAAGTATTCGGTGGCGGTGATGATGAATTTGTGGCCATTAGATGATGAAGGGTGTATCTTACCTATGAGGTCAAGTCCCCATTGGGCGAAGGGCCATGGTGAAGTAATTGGACAAAGCTCCTGCGCTGGCGCTCTTATCAAGTCTCCATGTATTTGACATTGTCTACATTTCTTTACAAAGACGTATGAGTCTTTCTCCATTGTAGGCCAATAGTAACCTAGTCTCATAATCTTATGGGCTAGAGTAGGACCACTCAAATGAGATCCACATATACCCTTGTGTACTGCTCACAAATTTGTTTGTGCTTCTTCAACATCGAGACATCTCATTAGGGTGTTATCGAAGGTACGTCTATTCAAGGTTTCTCCGATGATGGTGTACTTAGCTGACTTTCGGATGAAGGTTCGATGTTGGTTATTGGACAAGTCATGAGGTAAGGTTTGGTCGGTGAGGTAGTCAAATATGTCTTTATACCAAGGAGACGTAGGACCAACAATGGTACACACTATCGCAGTATCGGGGACATCATAAGCGGGGACCAAAAGTTGTTCAACCAGAAACTTGAACTTATGCACATTACTCAGAATATCCAATAAGGAACCCACGGTTGCCATAGCATCTGCAGCTCTATTCTGGATACGTGGTATTTGTTGAAAAGTTATGTCATTGAAATATTGTTTGAAACTATCAGCCATTCTCTTGTAAGGTGCAAGCTTTTCATCCTTAGTATTTTAATCATCATTTACCTATCGAATTACTAGTTGAGAGTTGCAAAGACATGTAGGCTCTTAATTTTCCATTGAGCTGCCATTTTTAAGCCTGTCACCAAGGCTTCGTATTCTGCTATATTGTTGGTACAAGGGAAAGCAATCCTAAATGATTTGGGAATGGTATCACCTTGAGGTGTGACAAATAAGATACCAGCTCCTGAACCACGATTTGTATGTAACCCATCAAAGTACATTTTCCATTCAGTTTTAATGTCAATGTTGAAAAGAAATTCATCTGGAAAATCTGCCACTAATGGATGGTCCACCTTTATGGGTGCATCTGCTAGTTGATCTGCAATCACCTATCCTTTTATAGCCTTCCTCTCGACATATTGAATGTCATACTCGCTAAGTATCATAACCCATTTAGCCAATCGACCTGTTAAAGCTGCCTTACTTAGGAGGTATTTAAGTGGATCAATCTTTGCAATTAACATTGTTTGTCGATAGAGCATATAGTGCCAAAGTTTTTGGGTAGCAAGGCACATTCTATGTTGTTGTAATTCAATTCATAGCCCACTAAGGTACGACTTATATAATAGACTGCTCTCTCATGACCTTGATCATTGTGTTGTGCGAGAAGAGCCCCTAATGCCGACTGAGTTGCTGAGATGTAAAGTATCAATGGTTTTCCCTCTGTAGGTGGCATTAAGACTGGTGGAGTAAGAAAATAGTCCTTGATTTTCTAGAAGGCCTCTTGACATTTAGGTGTCCACACAAATGGCACTCCTTTCTTGAGTAGATGCTAATATGGGTGTATTTTATCTACTAGTTGTACTATGAAATGCCTCATGGACTGTAATCTCCCTTGTAGGGTTCTGAGTTGACCAATGCTGACTGGAGGAGGCATTTCTATGATAGCTCTTACCTTCTCTAGATCTACTTCAATGCCTCTTTGAGAGATGATATATCCTAACAGTTTCCCTGATTTCACCCCAAAGACACACTCCTTCAGATTTATCCTGGCATTGTAATTCTCTAGCCTCTGGAATTTTTTGTCTAAAACCTTCAAATGATCTTCCCTTGTTTATGATTTGGCTATAATGTCATCTACATAATCTTCCATGAGGGTATGTACAAATTCATGGAAAATCGTAGTCATTGCCCATTGGTAGGTGGCTCCTGCATTCTAAAGGCCAAACGACATAACATTCCAATAGTATGTGCCCCATGGACATGTGAAAGTTGTCTTGTGTTGGTCTTCAGGTGCTATCTTAATCTGGTTGTATCCAGAGAAAGCATCCATAAGGGATAGCATCTTGTATCCTGCTGTAAGATCTACTATCATGTCGATATTCAGCAAAGGGAAGTCATCCTTAGGACATGCCTTATTGATGTCTCTAAATTCAGTGCAAATTTGAATGCCGCTAGTTGGTTTAGCCACTAGTACAAGATCTGATAACCAATTTGCATAGTCTATTGTCCTTATGAATCCTACATCCAATAGTTTCTTAAGTTCTTCTTTCACCAGTAGAGCGATTTGCGGATGCATTTTCCTTAGCTTCTATTTTACTGGCTTAATACCTGGCTGTAATGGTAAATGGTGCAATATTAGGTTTGCATCCAGCCCAAACATGTCAGCATACAGCCATGCAAATTTTATCTGCCTCTTTTTGAAGAAATCCTTAAACTCATGTTGTTTTGTCTTTGTTAAAGAAGCTGCAAAATATACTATCTGAGGATTCTCTTATGTACCTATGTTGAGTACAAAAACCTCTTCTACTAGCATCAATGAATTTTCTTGTTCAATGGGGAGAATATTTAAACCTCTGTCCTTGGGTGCCTCAGAGAGGTTTTCGTCCTCAGATACGTCCTTTATTTTGAATTTTTCTTCGTCCAAAGGTGCCTTTTGGCTTTCACCTAGGGACTCATCATTTTTATTTTCATTGTCTTTTTTCTTTTCATTCTCATTTTTGCGACTAGAGGTGTAAATAGACTCCCCAAAATATGCTTTATCATCCAAGTCTATGGTAAAACCTGCCTTCTGATCCCCTCTTGGTATGCCTTCTCTAAGTCCCATGAACTCAACAATTGCTTCGTCATTCTCGAATGTATCTATGATAGGTGTACCTTGTTGATCCCAGTCGATAAGTTTGGGATATATAATGGGCATATCATCATCGAAGTTCTTAAAGGTAGCTGCTGACAAGGTGAGTATAGAATGGTTGACATGGTCACAAAATTTTTGGACCAACTCCTTCTTGTTTTTCCTCCTAGGGGTAGGTATACTCTGATGTGGGACTATAGTGAGGGCTGATTCGTCAGAAGATGGTTTGTCAGGTGCCCAAGATGCATGATCAAGGGGTTCCCTTTTTAATTTTTCTCTTGCCATTCTTCTTTGGACAAGTGTTTCTTAGGACAAGGACTAGATTGTTTTGGTACAAGTTTCACCTTGAGGTCCAATTATCCAAATAGGGCATCTATGTTCATGGTACTAGTAGATGAATATGATTCCCATTCACCATCGCTTGAGTAAGGGGATTCATCATAAACTGGAAATTTTTCATAAATTGGGGGTTTGTCGTAAACTGGGGGAAGTGGTTCATGAGATATCTCGATGTCTGTGCAAGCACTCACTTCCTCTTGAAAAGATGACGAAGTACTAGGAAACCCAATTCTAAGCGGTTGACACCCTAGCCCTAAGTATTTTGGTTGTGGGTATACAATGATTGGTTTCATCCTTCCATTTTGATATAGTCCTAACCCACTATGCCCATCATTGCCTTCCTTTTTCATTATCTTAAATCCTTTTCCATACTGGTCCTTAGCTATTTGAATAGATGGGGAGGGGTATTTATGTTCTTCTTGATATAACCAGGAATCACCTTGATCCATAATTTCTTCACTTAACTCTCCCCATTTGGTTAATGCCATTGTAGGGGGAACATGAAATGTGACCACTAATTGTCTTCTATCTGCCATGGGTAGGCCATATGCCTTAGGTGGAATCAGTTGACTGACGCAGTATGATGCCTTTATATTATATTCACCACAACCCTTGTCTTGGATCTCGAGTTTAGGAGTGGATGTTGGTGGTTTGAATTAAATGGACTAAGTGAGACATGATGGGTCAACGCATTGGGATAAAGAGGATGATGAAGCTTCTTGGTTAACCAGTACTTGTCATTGTGGAAGGTCCCTTAGGCTTGTACAATATTGGAGAGGATTTGGATCACCATCAATAGTGATCTCTATGCCATTATATGGGAGCTTAAGACATTGGTGGTATGTTGAAGGTACAACTCTCATTGCATGTATCTAAGGTCTACCTAACAACAAGTTGTATGAAAGGGTGATATCCAAGACTTGGAAGTTGGTGTTCATGATCATTGGGCCAATTCTGATTGGGAGCATGACAACTTCTTTGGATGACCTTTCCTCATCATCATAAGCCTTGATGACTATACTCTTAGAAGTGTCTACACAGTCCTCTGAAAATCGTAATGCCTTAACCAATTTTAGGGTACACAGGTTCAAACCTACTCCTCCATCTACCAAGACTTGTCTGACTTTGGTTTGATGGACTAGGAATTCAATATGAAATGGGTCATTATGATCAGACTTTTCGGTTGAGTAGTCTTGTTGGGAAAATGTGGCATGATGCGAGTTGGTCAAATATCCCACCATTTCTTCGAAGCGATTGACATCCAAGTCCATGGGAACAGTAGTGTTCTATAATGCTTTGTCAAGTATGGCCTCATGTTCTGGTGACAAAGTCAATAGTTCCAAGATAAATATTTTTGCGGGGCTTTTGCTCAATTGATCGATGAGATTATATCTATACTTGCGCCTCTGTGTAGGTGGTTCAAAAGAAGGACCTAGAATAATTATTTTAGTCCTGCATGTGTTCACATTATATTCTAGGTGGTGCTTAATGATGATGGTATCAACATGTTCATTTGTGGCTCGGAGGCTATATATGATCTTTCCTTTCCCATAGTCATACTTGGAGTTTGTGTAATTGGCAGAGGGATTGTTCCTGGTTCCCAAACCAGAGGTTTTTCCTTTTTTGTGGTCATGTAATGGGTCTGCGAAGACCTTATGATCACTATTTTTAGTATTTTTCTGCCCATTTACCTCTATGGATCCGTTTTCAACAAAGTCTTGAATGATATTCTTTAATTGGCGACATTGTTGTAGGTTGTGCCCTTTCGTTCGATGATAGTCACACAAAGCGTTATTGTCCCACCATGAAGGTTTGAACTATCCAGGATCATACTCTCTTGGTTCCAAAGGTTTGATGAGATTATGTTTGACCAATTCTTTGAAAACTACCTCGATTGGTTGCCCTGAAGGTGTAAATTCATGCGTAGGAAATCTCCTTTGGGGTCTTTGTTGCGAGTTCTGGACATAATTAGCTATTTGATCTGGATTGTTCATCATGTCTGCATTTTGGTTGAATCCTCTAAGTGTGATAACCGGTCCAGTATGTATGTGTTTAGCATCAACAATGTCATCATTTGTTACATTCTTGTTCCTAGACCAAAATTTGTTTCTATCATTCAACACGTTTGGATGTTGGACAATTGGGCTCTTGCTTGGTACTTTTATTTTGCCTTTGTGAATAAGGCCCATTTCAAGGATGATCCCCTTTCGTACTGAGTCAAGGAATGAAGTGCAATAGTGTACCCATAAGTCACCTCTCAGTTTCGGATTGATGTTTTCGAGGAAGATTGTGACCTTTTGTTTTTCAAGTATTTCGACTGGACATCGGCTAGCTAGACTTCTCCATCTCTGGAAGAAAGTGATGAATGTCTTGCCATCTTCTTGTGTCATGTAGCACAAGGTTTCTATGGTTACTTCATTGTCTATGTTAAAGGAAAAATGTTCGACAAACTTCTTAGCTAATTCACCTGAGGATCGTATACCAGATGTCAATTTAGAAAACCATTCCAATGCTATCCCTATGAGGGTTTGTGGAAATAGTCGCATTAAGTATGTGGGGTCATATGATATTTCCATGCATGCCGTTGAGAATTCTCTAATGTGTTCTAAAGGCTTCTTCCTCCCATTATACTTAAGCAAATTTTGTATAATGTATCCATGGGGGAAAGGTGTCATATAGAGCGCTTTGTCAAATGGACATGGACATAGATCTTGCGCTGAGATAGTTCATTTGCCTGACATAGACATGTCGTCCATCTTTTGTTGAAGAGTTTTCATTTGGTTTTGAAGGACGTCGACTTGTGTCAAGGACATGGTGTTTGTGTTATTTGGATCAATTTAGGTGTTTTGATATGCCATGTTCTGTGACGGGTTGTGATTTGGCGAGGGAATATATCTTATTAGGATGTGCTGATTTGGTATAAGGATGTTCCCTATCTAAATGGACTGAGTTGGTATAGGAATGCTTCCTGTCTGAATGGTTTGATTTTGTATAGGAATGCTACTTGTTTGAATGATTTGATTTGGTATAGGTATGCTACCTGTCTGAATGATTTCATTTGGTATAGGTATATTCCCGCCAACTTTGGGTCTCTGACCAGTCGTTTTGGTGCCAACAGGGTTGGAGGAAGTTGCTCCCGCAGTAAATTGTAAACCTTGTGTTACATTGAAACAGATTGTGCTTAGAATTGACAATGTCTAAGTAGATACGCTAGTTGGTATCACTACGGTAATTTGGGGAATAGACACACTTGATGTCATAGTTTGTGTTGGTTGTGTAGACTATGTTGTCAAAGTATGAATATCAAATCCTAGTGGTAGTGTGGCACCTTATACTAGCAAATTTTCTAGATAACGTTGTGGATCCTTTTCCAAACACTCATCCATGAAGGATGCAAACTCAGGATCTTGCACTGCTGCGTCTATGTCTTCTATATAAATTTTCTCATGTGTGTCTCTAGTGACATATTTTTCAAGCAAAGGCTTGTGTGGTCTTTTACTTCCTGATGGTTGATTTCCAGACAGATTGATGAATTCGTTGGGATCTGTCATTGCTTTCTGTTTCTTTTTGGACCTTGTTTTGACCATGAAAAAGTTGCTCAAAATGGGTAATGCAAACTATGTCTAAAAACTGATATGACCTATGTCTATGTTTTTGGATTTTTTTGACAATAAATGACATTGCTAAAATGGCTTCTAAAAAGACGTATTCTAAGATGATGTATGATAGGATGGAAAATATGCAAAATCTTGAGTCGACTATGATGATAAATGAGTCTAAGACGGGTATAGCCTACCACCTATGGAATAAATGCATGCAAGGATTTGTGTTTGACCAAAGAACCTGATTGTAGGACAAGGACAGTTGACAAGGTGAATTTCCCAAACTAGACTGTTGAGCTAGAAAGATTCACTAAAGGACTAAAGTGACTAGGTTCAATGATTGTGACAAACCAGAACATGAATGTATCCAATGACGAGGAAAGTTATCTCTATTTCTACGATATGAAATTTCCTAGGAAGTAATTATATGCATGTGACTTAGGATGACTATGACTAAGATTTTTACTGTGACTAAGACGTATATGACACCTAATGATGCAAGGTTTTTGAGAAAAATTTACCAGTTTCTAATCCAAGGTTGATCACAGTTTTTGGTGTTTTCTGTTGACAGGAAAATGTGGTTCAGATTCTGACAGATGCATTTTTTTTACAGTGCATGCGGTGTTTCTAACAGTTGCGATTTATCCTATGACAAATGTAGTTTACCGATACACATATGGTTCGAGAACTGAAAAATGCAGTTTGCATGCACACATGTGACTCAGAATGTGATAATTGCGACTCGTGATATTCAAACCGAATAATGAAAGTTTTGACAAACACATGCGGCTTTTCCCCTAATAGATGTGAATCTCTTTGACAGATGCGACGATTAAACTGACAATTGCGACTCGGTTTTCTGACAGTTGGATTTTTCCCGAAAGTTGTTGACTAACTTTGTTTGTTTGATCAAGATTTTGGCAAATACAGTAGAAAACAAACACATCAATCAATGTATTTTTAGTTTTTGTGATGTAAGGACTGTTAAGACTCGAAAACATTTACAATCTAGGCTTTTAGGACAATACTTGTTGAGTTCTTATTTGGATTTCTCCAGCTATGCATATTTATGGTGAATGACTAGTAGCTTGACCCCACTGGCTCCCCTCCATGACACTCACTTATACGGGGCAGCCAAGCTATTGTATCCATGAACTCCCATGACATACATTTCATTTCCATACATAAACCGTAAGAATATAAGACGACTTCACAAGGCCGACCCTGCTACGCCAACAAGTAGGTAGGATTTTGGTAAATCTACAACAAAGTATTTAATAAGGGCATTCCATTCGTGGGACACTATCCAACATTGGCGAGAGTCCATTTCTGTCCATCTCATCTGAATAGTGTGCATGATTTGTGGGCTTTCCCCAAGAATCCACTTTTATATACTGGCTGGAAGTCACTTGGCATTAGCGTGCTACCGGTCTGAGTCGTCTTGGGGTGAGTACTTTTCCCCACCAAGACAAGCCCAAGTTCTAGAGTCAGTAACCATTTCTCTTACACCCAGGATCGCATGACTGCGCAAGGGGAGAGGATACTTCGGTGTACTGAATCATAAGGGTTACAAATGCATGCAAAGCACCAAACAAAGAAGACAATGGTTCTTTTTAATCCAAACGACAATTGTTTATCTACCAAACAAGAATTTTTTTTTAAACCCACATGACGATTATCTATCTACGAAACAAAAGCTTGCTTAAATAAATAAATTAACACAAAGGCATTAGGTCTTGCATGCAAATTTATCAGTAATTCATTGTTCTTCGGCTTTTGCCCTCTAGAAAATGATCTTTGGTTCTAATTGTCTTCAAAGCTTCATCCTGCAAACACTATGTTGTTCCTCCTAAACACAACTGAAACAAACATTAGTGAAAATCCAAACAACCCAAAAAGCGAAAACTACAAATATGGATGTACGAAAATGACTAAAAACCAAAAAAAAGATTACCAGGCAGATGCGGCTTTTGAAGCCACATATGCGGTTTGATTGTTGACAGGCGGATGCAGTTTGTGATGGCGGATGCGTTGTTGTTTTTCACAGATGTGGCTCGCGGATACAGATGCATCGCTCTACGGAACAGATGCAGTGTGCCGCACAAAAAACCTACAAAAAAGAATGAAAAATAGAAAAATGGAAAAATGAAAATATGTACAAATTTGAAGCGTGTTCACGTCAGGTTCACCAAATGTAACTATAGATTAAAATTAGATGTATCTTTCGAATGATGATTAAATAATCTACAACTAGAATAACAATGTTAATCCTAATCTAAATAATAATCTAAAATCAAACAACAAAGAATGAGGAAATAAACTAAACAAACTAAACAATTTAATGGAAAACTCTCACCGAATATGCATTCACCCCTTCGAATTATCTTGATTGTTCTTCTCCATTTTTCCTTTTCAGTATTCTTGCCCTCAAATTTCTATGTTTGAATCCAAGTATAACTTTGTAAAGTGTCTAAGTAAAATATCAAAGATAATTTTCTTCTCAAAAATATGTGATTTCGGGAGAGGAGGAATAATGATTATGACAGGCCATTTTATAGATTTTGGGTTTTCGAACGATTGACTCAGATTGAAAGAGAGATCGACGGATGAGATTGATGAACGGATGAGATTGATGAATGCCATGCGATGTGAGTTTTGTCTCAGATAGAACATGAGTTAGAACATGAGTTCAGGATCTTAATCTCCAAAAATAGAAGAAATAGACTTTGTATGCAAAAGCCAACGTTGGAACTCGAAGACTAATGCATTTGAATGCAAACAGGAGTTAATTAATTAAACAAAGATATTTCATTAATAGACATATCATGCATATGAGTTGGAACTAGTTAACTAACTAGTTGTGATAGAGAGTCTTCTCATAGAGATAAACTGGTGTTGAATTCAGAGATAACTGGAGAACTAAAAATAAATCTCGAGTTAGAAGGTGAGTGAATGACTTAGATAATTGAATGATAGAGGAATGTGACATAAATAATTAAATATGAATTAAATGCTAATTTAATTCAACATTTGAAAATACGAGACTTTAATTAAATAAATAAAGTAATTTCTTTAATTTGACTGTTTGAAAAGGATAATATAAATAATTAAAAAATAAATATTTAATTAAAGATAAAGTGGGTTAAATGAATAATTTAAATAAAAATATTTAATTCTAGTTGGAAAAGTATGATAAAGGGGGAATTAAATAATAAATTATTTAATTAAGAAGGATAAAGGGGGAAGAATTAATTAGTTCAAAACATAATTAAATAAATATTATTTATTTAATTAATCAAGTTGATAAAGATTAATAATGAATTAATGAATTAATTTAAAAGGGGTATTTAATTAATAGAATAAATATGTGTTAGAAAGGTTAATTAAATAATAAACATTATTTAATCAAGACCACGGACTATAGAAAATTATGTTGAATATGTACTCGCAGGCCTAGACCAATTTTCGGAGTCTACACCTTCCTTAAACTAAAACATAATATTCTTCTTCTGAAAGATGAAAACCTTATGGTTTCTCAATGTAGACTTCCTCTTCGAGGTTTCAATTTAGAAATGCATATTTAACATCCATCTGATATACTTTGAATCCCTTGTAAACTAAGAAAGCAAGAAACATTCTTATGTTTTCTTGTAGGACGTGAAAATCTGCATATGGTGAGCACAATATCAAAACAACATAAATAGAAATTCCTATCCCTATGAGATAATATTTCATGATTCAAACAAAACCAAACAACATGATTAAACAAAGCATCTAAACCATGAAATAAACCTATCCCATAGTGGATTGGTGCAACCTAGTTGTGTAGAAAGCTGCCCTTTCCCAATCCATGATAAGCAAAGTGCCAAATGATGAGCAAGATTAGTTCTCACAAGTGGAGAGTAACCTTGCCATGAGAATGTGTTGTTTCTAAGCAAATGGTGTTGTGATGAGCAAGATTGATTCTCAAATGAAGAGAGTAACCTTGCAATGAGTAAGTGTTGTTTTGTTGTGTTGTAATGCTTTGCATTTTATACATTGAAAGATTGAAAGATTGAGAGATTTGGATGAATGTGGGATCATTCATGAGCCAATGACAAGATGCCACTTGTCAAAGTGTGAGAGGGTGAGGAATGTGCAAGTCTTGGCCAATGTGCCAATTTGAAATTAAAATTTGGATGAAATGACATGTTTAGGGGGGATGAAAGGTGCAATAAATGCCATGTTTGACTTGTGCAAATAGCATTTAAAACCTTGTTGGAAGGGACAAGTCCCTTTTGGGGGGAAGATTCAAATTGGAAGAATATTCCATTTTGATTCCATTTTGAATGTAATTAGAAGAAATAATAAATCAAATAAATGATTTATTGGTGCAAGTGGGTGGGTTAGTTAAGAGTTTGGATTTGACTCTAGTTGAGTCAAAAGCTAGAGAATGATAATCATGATTAGAAGTTAATTAATGTAGATTAATTAACTTGGATGATATTAGGAGGTGACATTTGATTAAATCAGTTTGATTTATTAAATCAAATGAGAAGAACATAAGGATTAAATAATTTGATTTATTTAATGAACCTTAGGAAATTAATCAATAAATTGTCTTAATTGATTAATAGGAGAATTCAATGCACGATGTTAGTTTTGCATGTCTACATTTTGCCCCTCTTTGAAGCAATGTACTCATTGCATTGGTTCAAAGAATGATGTTTCCGGCATCGAAATTAAAAAATTCTTTGGTTTTTTAGATGCCCCAGTGGAAATGAGTATGTTAGTATATTGCCCCCTCGAGAGATCAAGCGAAAAGATTCAATTTGAGGTGAATCTCATGACAAAGAGGTTCAAAATGGATGTATGGATGATGAGACTATATGATAATGATGATGTAAATGATATGTTCGGAAGATGCTTAGAATAACAAATCTATATTATTTTAAGCATGTTAAATGATTATGCGATGCATGTGAGATGGATGAGAAGGATGATGTTGTCCTATAATGATATGATATGATTATGCAAGATCAGAGGATGAATGCAGCATGGATGTAGGATGGATGCATTGTTAGCATGCAAGAAGGTAGAAGAATGAGAGGGATGAACCCTTGAATCTAAGAAGATGCAGAATTTCAACAAGCCAACTTTATTAGAGATGATGATGAAAGATGATGATGTATTGCTTATCCAGGAATGGGAGATAAAGAGCGTAACTTTCTTTATGTTTGATAACACACATAGGTGCGATGCATCAAGGTATTAAGAACTGGGATGGCATTGCGCCTAGTGTGATGGACTCTGACTCGGCAATCAGATAGGAGTGATCTTGTTCACACTTGACATACAAAAACCTTGCTAGGACGGACCCAACAAAGAAAGTATTCGCCAAGTTATTTTACAACAACATCCAACAAGCACAACAGATAAAAAGATAATGATCATTGCCCCATTCCTTTCTCTCTAAACCTGTTTTGTTTAGGCATCATCGAGAGGTCCTTGGAATGAGCGCAAAATAAGATAAGTCTAAAAAGACCAAAATAAAGTAAACAAACAAACTAATGTTCTTCGTATCGCTAGCCAAGACTAACTACTGTGGGGTACCTGATGCTTATGTCCATCGTGGGAAAGCTTCATCCTAGGACATGTAGTGATCAGGGTTTTGGTGAGACTGATTGGGTGATAAGCTATTGATACTCCGAGTTGACCAACTTGTTGACTTACTGACTTAGACTTGAGACTTTGACGATTAGGCGTTCACTTTAGAACCTGCTAAACTTGCTTCTAACTAACTCACCAAAGGGTGAAAGCGACGATGATTTATTATGAGTGATGACAATCACGGGTGAAAGCGAGATGAAATGGATGCACCATTTTGGTTTTTTCAAATGTTTTGAGGCTGTTTTTAGAATTTTGAGACGTTTTACAAATGTTTTTGATATTTTCAAGTTTTTTATGAATGTTTTTGGTATTTTGTGTCTCGAGGGCTGATCAAGGATGGCCTTGCCTACGTTTAAGCTTAGAGATGACGTAGTTCGACTCCAATTGACTTGACTAATAATGAGATAGATGGGAAAATGGATTGCCATTGCGACAGACGCCTAAATAGATGGGCAAATGGATGCCAATGCGACGGACGCATAAAGGATGGACTTGATTATAGAAAAAAGATAAGCAAATGAATGCCAATGCGACAGATGCCTAACTAGATGGGAAAACAGATGCCAATGCGATGGACGCATAAAGACTAACCTAATTGTAGAAAAAAGATAAGCAAATGAATGCCAATGTGACGGACGCCTAACTAGATGGGCAAATGGATTCTAATGCGACGGACGCATAAAGACTAACCTAATTGTCTCGGGGGATGATCAAAGATCAACGTTGCCTACGTTCTAGCTCAGAGATGATGTAGTTTGACTCCAATAGACTTGACTGCTAATGAGATAGATGGGCAAACGGATTGCCATTGCGACGGACGCCTAAAGGGCTAACCTAATCGTCTCGGGGGATGATCAAAGATCAACCTTGCCTATGTTCAAGCTCAGAGATGACATAGTTCGACAAGGTGGAAGACTGACAAGACTAAATGATGAATTTTGAATATTTTCCAATATTTTGACATGTTTTTGGATTTTTTGAATGATTTGGATGTTTTTGGATTTTTTTGAATGAGTTTTTTCTGAATGTTTTTGAGTTTTTCGCATGATTTTGACGATTCAGATATGGAGACATGATGATATCAGTGCTCTCTCTTGGGATTTTGTTGAAAACCAAGCTTAATGTTGATCAATTAGATTGATGGATGGATAGTTTGACTAAGTGTGTTAAGTCAAACAAAAGTGATAATGCACTTGTAAATTCTAGGAAGTTGTGTTATCCTACAATAAACTCTTACAAAAGGATAATTTGGCTAGGTGTGTTAAGCCAAACAAGGTGATTATGGATTTGATAATTTGGCTAAGTGTGTTAAGCCAAATAAAGTGATGATAATGAACTTGTAAACCTAAGGAAGTTGTGTTATCCTAGAGTAAACTCGTGCACAAGATGATAGTTTGACTAAGTGTGTTAAGTCAAACAAGATGATGATTGATTGGATTCGATTGATCAAGATTGATGAAGCTTGATTTGGAAAAAAATAGCTTTGATGATTTGATGTGACATTGAAGTACACATTAGATGCAACTGATATGAATTATTTGGATTGATGTTTGATGAAAGATAAAGCTTGATGAGGAATGTCTTCCTATCAAAATATGCCATGGGCTAGTGATTTGGATCTTTTGGTTCACAAATGCCTTAACCAATTTGATTTCATGTTTTCCAATGTTCGGATCACCACATAAGTTGGAGGATATATGTCAAGATTTATTCCCGAAGCGAGATGTAAATATCTGCCCCTAGTGTCTAGCAATGTTTGAACGGCCATGGGTGGATTCCTGGATACGAATGGATATGAATTATCTTGCGATAAGATAAGGGTGTTCGAACAGAGGAATGATCACTCAGATAATGCTTGAAGGCTCAGATAATATTGGATAGGATAGGATCAATGAAAATGACCCATGTCAAGATGTTTACCATAAGCAACTGTAGAGTGTGCACCAAAATTTTCCAAGATCAAGATAACTTGGAGTATGGATGCAGATGGAAAATGGATTGGATAAATGGTTCATGGATAAACGGATGATATGGATGGAATATTAGATTTATTATGGATGCGATAAGATGCTTTCTCTTGAACTAGCGCACGTAGATGCTCGATTCTACACATGACGCCTGTTTGCTAGGTTTTCATCATGGTACCTGTCCAAAGTGCCACCGAAGCGGTTTTCGCTAGAGGACGATTTTTTTCTTTATTGTTTTCAATCCTTTTTCTGATTTTTTTTTGGATTTTTATATTTTTATGATTTTTTTTTTTGTTGTCACCAAGATGCCTATTTGCCAGGTTTTCATCAAGGTGACCATTTTTTCAAGACATTTTATGATTGTTTTTGTATTTTCTGAGAGATTTTAAGCTGATGCTGAACCACCTGGTGGTGCTGATGTTGATGCTTCTGTCATAATGTGCCATCGATATCCTGCTTGTAGAAGTTGTCTTGCCAAGATACGTGCACTTGAAAGCAAATTTTGAGATTTATGATCTGCTTTGCTGGTACCGGAGTTAACTTTGTCTTTGTGCGCACATCGCCATAAAAAGCCTTCTGAATCCTTATGATGAAGGCTCACTGCCAATACATGGTCAATGTGAGAATTGGATATAATGCATGGAGGCGTGGATGGAGTGTGTTTAGGAATAATAGATGGATTGGTCGACAGTTTGGAAGATGAGTAATAATGGGTGGATATGGAAGTGTACATGGAATTAGGACCAACTGCTTGATACACTTTGTATGTCGTTTGAGAAGCATGCTTTTTCTTTTGTGAAAATCTTTGATGGATACTTTTCCCTTTTTCATTTTGCCCCATAGTTTCTTTGACTAATGGAGTTTGATAGGGATAGTCTTTCTTTGTATTCTTGGGTATCCACTTGTATTTGATTTGTCCTTCGTGCTTCGTCCTTTGATTCGAATATTTATTTTGACGTTGGTCCCAATTTGTGTATGGGGTGATGGGTGGATGAAGATTCATGACGTGGTGGGTTGTAGTATTGGCATTGATTTCAACATAAGGATTCCTCGTGCTCCCTATGTTGACGTTTTCTCGAGCCGAAGTTGCCCCCAGTATGGTGATAGTATTACTGATCTATTGAGATCCCTTGATTGTAGAGTAACCAAGGCATTGATGCTTAGGATTACAAAAAAATTGCACTGGTTCCAAGATACCCTGTTCATGTAGGCCTAATCCTCTACCTTGATAATTCATCTGCTAAAAAAACTTATTTGCAATAGGATATGATTTACCTTGGAAACAAGGTGTTTCTCCTTCTCTGCTCTGTGGCGGATCTTCAAATGTCATAGCTCTTTCATTTATAAGATGATTTTCCCTTACAAAGGTGACTGATCCAAGTTTATAAGTGATTGGATCTTCCATAAGTGGGATGAATGCCTGATTGATATCTTTAGCTTGATCTTGTAGTGCTTCTTCCATAGGTATTGATGATTCACTGTCATTGTAAAAGTCTTCCTCATGGTTTATTCTTGATATGCTTTCACATGATTTTTTTGATTCATAACTTTTGTAGAAACCTTCTTCATGACCCATTTCTGATATGTCTCTACATTTGTCTACATCTTTATCATGTGTACAAATGTTAAGAGTAGGAGACTCTTTTTTGCTGTTAATGATTTGAAGAGTATGAGACTCTTGTTTTTGAAGATCATCCACGTGTCCATCCAAAGAAAGCATCTCATGGGTAGATGGAGGAGTATGTCCTATGTGGATGTGGTCATCATTTGCGGCATCTTGTATAGATAAAAGAGTTCCCATTAGATCATTGTAGTATCTCGGAGATACAAATTCTTGATTTTGACTAATTCTGGAATTGCTTTCGCCATGCTTTTGATCAAGTTCTTGACATGGGTCAATTTCAAAGGATGGACTTCTTTCTTGGATATCTTCATTAGGAAGTGGCTCAATATTCTCTTGAACTTTGAGAGGATTTGGATCAAATGTTGAGATAGGGATTCCTTCAATATCTTTAACCATGAGGTCAAAGGATGTCAATATGTTGTTGGAAGGGCCATTGCTAGACCTTGATGGAAGATTTTGATCATGCTTTGGAATAAGTTCTTGAAATATGTCCTTTGACTCATTAGGTGATGTAGAGACATTGTCAAAATGATCATTGGTGGATGGATCTTGGTTTATGTCAATGGGATCAAATAGATCGCTAAAAAGTGGCTCTTGATGAACGATGATTTGATCAATGGATGGGGTAGACATATCTTCAATGTGCTCATTGATGGATTGATTTTGATCATTGTTTTCAACAATTTTGGTGGAGGGATTGTCAATGTTCTCAAACATAGGATCAAATGATGTTAGTGTTTCTTGGATTGGATCATTGTTGGGTATCGTCAGTGAGTTTTGATCGTGATTGAAAAGTGACTCTTGGTGTGTGATGATTTGATCATTGAATGAGATGGGAACATCTTCAATGTGTTCATTGATGGATATATCTTGATCATTGTTTTCAACAATTGTGGTGGGAATCTATTGCAAGCTTTGTTGGGCGAGTAAGGCCTGCATTTGTTGCTGAGCCAACAATGCTTGTTGTTCGTCATGTTGTTTTTGTGCCAACAATGCTTTTTGTTGGGCTCTTTGTTGTGCTACTTCTTCTTGGATTGATTGCAATAGTGCGTAGAATTCTGCTTGCACTTGCACTTGTTGGGCTACTTGAGCCGCTTGTGCTTGCTGAGCAACTAGCTATGTAGCTTGTTGGGATTGGAGTGCTTTTTTGCGGGAAGCTTCTTGTGCAGCTTGCAACATGATGGAGAATGAATTGGTCATACTGTGTTTTGGCGGTGGTGGTGGTGGTGGTAGAATGGGAATGGTGTTGATTGTTGGGATTGCTTGGATGGTTTCCATCTGTTTTTGCAATGTCGATAGAAAAATGGGATGATTTGGTATGATGTTTTGATTTGGCATGATAGATTGAAATTGAACATTGTTGTGGTTGGGAATCATATTGCTTGGATTTAGGTAACTTTGATTTTGCATGGCGTTACCTTGTCTTGAATCAACATATGGAGTTGCCAATATATTGCTAGGATTTTGAACAACATTAGGGGGATTTGAAAACATGTCGACCCCAAAGTTTACCAAGTGTGGATTTGAAATGGTCATGTTTGGTAAAGTTTCACTTGGTATGTATGGATTTTGTGGGATAATGTTGTCTGGAAAACTCATCTATTCAGCGTTTGGTTGATAGATTTGCAGATTTGGACTTGGATTTGAATCTATCATTGGGAAAGGTGTTCCAAACTTTGGATTGGGCATACTGACATTTGTTGTACCATTGATGTTTGTATGAGATAATACTCCCATGTATGCATTGTACAAGCTTTGGAAATTAAATGGTATTGCAAGGCTTGGATAGTTTGGTTGAATCGAATTGGTCATGATGGATGGATCAAATTTATATTCCATGTCCCTCTTGTGTTGAGATCGAGTTTGAACCATAAAATGAAGATCAATTTTCAAGAATGTAAGAGATGAACCTCTAATTCTTTAAATCGGTCTAAACCTTAAGTTCAAAGAAGTGAAGAACTAGGATAATTGAAGGATCAAAGTGATGATGAGGATGCGATAAACGAAAGATGAGTGATATGGATGAATGGAACTCTTAAAGAAACTTTGAAGGAAATACTAAACTTTTTAGGACTTTGATTTGATCGTGATTGGATTGATGGTTTGACTAGATGCGTTAAGTCAACCAAGAGTGATAAATGTAATCGTAAAGCTCTAGGAAGTTGTGTTATCCAAGAGTGAACTCCTACAAGATGGTAGTTTGACTAATTGTGTCAAGTCAAACGTGATGATGATTTGATAATTTGGCTAGTTGTGTTAAGCCAAACAAGATGAACTCGTAAACCCTAGGAAGTTGTATTATCCAAGAGAGAACTCGTGTATAGGATGATGGTTTGACTAGTTGTGTTAAGTGAAACAAAGTGATTTGATTTCGCCTAAAAGTTTAGCATAAAAGATGTTTACAAAGATTCCAAGAGTTGTTGGTGAGATGGAAATTTGACTGATTTTGATGGTTGAAAAGATGGATGAAAGTGATGGGATTTGATCCTAGACTTGACCTAGATGACACTTCTGCTTACAAGACCTCGGTTTTGAAGAACACACTATATTTTGAACTCGAAAAGTCTCTCAAGATGCTCCTCACTAGCTTTCACACTAAGCTTTTTGAACTTCGGTTTTGGGATTTTGAACATGTTAGAAAACACATGTGTAATCAAATTTGTCTTTTATCTTGTCTTAGTGAATCCTTTTTACCAAAATCACTTGCTTGATTATGTTTTCAAACTGAATGTCTAATGTCCCACTTTCGTTTTCATCCCACAAGGTCCATTATGTGGAAATCAAGGAAAATTAGGGCAAAAGTCTCCTATGTTTATCCTTAGTGAGAACAAATGACGATAGAATTCAAACACTTAGAAACCTCTAAAGATATGATCCCTAGGGAAAGCAAGAGTGCTTAAATTCATCAAGAGATATTTGTTTCTTCCAAGGTGTTTGAAATTTGAGGCTCTTGTGAATGTTCATTTTTCAATGTTTTGAATCCAAGCAAAGTGTTTTTGATTCCAAGCACTTTTACAATCCTAGGATGATGAGGCAATATCTTGTTGGGTTCCCACTTGGATAAATCTAGCTATGCATATCTTGTGCGAATGGCTAAATGCTTGACCACACTGGCTCCCCTCCACGGCACTCACTTATTCGGGTCAGCCAAGCATTAGTACCCATGAATCTCCCATGGCATACTTTCCATTTCAACAACAAGACCACATGTTACGTGGGGCAGCTTCAAAGGACATGACCTTTTGCACCAACAAGATAGACAAGGTTTTGGCCAATTTCTAAACAAAGGGTTCTAATTCGGGCATTCCGTTTGTGGGGGATTATCCAACATCGGCGAGAGTCCATTGCTGTCCATCTCGTCAGAATAATCCTCGTGATATTGGCCTTTGTTCCAATATCCACACTTATATCCCAGGTGGAAGTCGCTTGGCTTTAGCGTGTTCCCGGTTGGGTCGTTCCCTTGGGTGATTACTTTTTCCCACAAGGCAGGCCCTCTAAGATAAACAATAGTGAGCTAACATATCTTGTCGTGCACACAACCCTTGTTGAAAAACAAAGGGGAGAACCTCTGCAATATATCGTGCTCACACTCGCATGATTTGTTCAATTTTAAAATGCCCAAATTGAAGTGTGGAGGCAATCTTTTTCATAAGTTAATATCACCAAAATGCTTTTGATTCTCAAGATCGCTGTGAAGCGCGAGAGAAGCGCATACAAATTTCAATGATGTTAATTTGTGAAAAATATTGCAAAACATGAAAGACACTTGTTCATTTTATACCTCAAAGCAGTGATGAGTTTGTTTTAAAAGCACCAATTGAAATGTGAAGTTTGCCTTGTTCAATTTTAAGTCCAAATTGAAATCTAGTAAATGTCCTAAGATTCATTTTATGCTCTTTGTAGCAAAGATTGAAATGTTCTTTTTAGATCCTCGAAGATGTGAGTTGACAAAAAACTAAAATAGTAATGACAGCCCCAAGCTATTCCAATTAGCATTAAAAAATGCTTTTTAAATTTCATGTTCAATGTTAATTTCTTCAACTTCAATCTACTTGTGGTTCCTTGATTCCAATGCTTGATTCAAATGTTGACCTTTAACCCTACACAAGTCAAAATACACAAAATCAGATTTTCTTTAAAATCACAACAATGTTTAGGATCAAGAATACACCACTATTTCCACAAAGATAAATTACATTTGCCATGTAAAGTTTTGTAAAAATAAATAATGGTTACAATGTTAAAACAAAACATATTGTGAGCAATTCTCAATTGGGAATTTCAATCAATATTCAAATATTCAATATCAGCCAATAGCTAGCTATTCACTAATTGACTTCGCAAACAGTGATTGGGTATGCATAAAGTTATTCTGATCAACTGGCTGAAGCATTAAAAACAAGGTAATAATCTTTAAGCATTTCAAACAAAAGATTTACTCTCAACAAAGATTTTACTCTTAACAACATGAATCAATGTCTAAAGTCTAAATCAACATTTAATGACCTAAGCACTAGAAACATGAGATAAGCAACAATCTTAATGACAAAGTGTTAAGATTATTAGTGTAGCTGATTATCAGACAAAGCGATGACTCCTTCCTTACACAATGATGGCTATATTTAATGACAGTGTGGATTTTCTTAAAAGTTGAGTGTAATAAATCTGCCACAGGTAAACCAATTTCTAATATGCCTGCAAGTCTAAGACTCAACACTATGTGATATTGGAGATTGCAAATATCATTCGATTGTGTAGCTTCAAGTCAAAACCACGTGATAATGGATATGAGTCTAAGTATGAGGTTGGCAGTGATATTAAATGGATATAGCATGTACTGAGCACCAGCACCTCGAACTGCACGATCCCCTCAAGACAAGATTTATCTAGCATTCATAATCTGCTATAGATTATGTAAAGATTTGCAATCATTAATAAGACATAGTCTGACCAGCATTCACATGCCACCGGTTGCTCTGGGAATCCCAGATTTCAATATTCTTTAGAGACTTAAGAATAATAGAGTATGATCTGGCCTTTCCGTCCATAAGATGAATTAAAAGAAGTGCCACAAAGATAGAATGTCATGATTAATCAAATCGTGTGAGATGGAAATACCTGGCTAGATTTGATATCGAATCAAATAGTGACAAACCTCTTTCAATGCTCTTTTGAATAGGCACTTGGAAACACTAAATTAAGCACTGCACAAACTGTTGTTTTTATTGCTTTCACTGTGCTACGCAACTCCATGGGAAGGCTTTCCAACAATCACTCAGAGCTTGTTGCCTCAAGGAAAAGATGTACGTAGAAAGTCGCCATTCATCCACATGATGGATTGTTGATTCACATTAAATACCCACACGATATTAAATAGATGATCCCACCTCCGAGTGGTACCGCGCCTGCATAATTATACTTTTATTGACCTTTCACTTCTAGCGCCATTATTGCCTTTCACCTCTTCTATTTTGGTGAGCAACTACACTGCATAATTCAACTGTCATAATCTTGAGAATTTCAGAAGAGGTGCCTCCTTGGGTGTATCCACTAGAGTTTTTTGTAGTTGGTGGGACTTAGCGCAATAAAAACAGCAGTAAAGATTATAGCAGCGCAATAAAGAGATGGCGTAAGATAGCATTAAAGCCACTGTTTGCTTCTCCAGGGTTGGTGTAGATAATAAAAAAACAACTACTTGTATTTAGAGAACCAACACCATGAGTGATACTAAATGACCATAAATGACAGATGTATTTATCTTCAAACATTGATTAAACTAACAAAGAAGTCCACATTTACTACCAAAACAAATCTCTTCTCGCACCATTTACTGATTAAAAATGTAGACATGGACTGCAAGTCTATGTGCTTGCTTAGGCATTGCTTCTTTTGAAGATCACTGTTATTTTTAAAAAACAAAATAGCCGTTCTTTCAGCAATTATAGTGTGGCCTACCAATTAATACATAGTCTGCAAAAATCGATGAAGTTGCTCAAGTAACTTTTACCAGCTAGCCACCTGTCACAAGTTACTTTAGGAAGAAATGTAACTAATCATGGCAAGAATGATTTCATTTGTTCTCTACAATTTAGCAGTCAGTAATGATAATTATACCATCATTTAAATCTTGGAAATAATAGTGATTGCCGAGCTTTGAAGTAAATCTGTATATCAAAGCATATACACCATGTAGAAATACACGTATAAGGAATTCATAATGACTTTTTTCTAAAAAAAAACCAATTAATTCCTTGTCTGTGCATCTATATATTGCAAGCGTATCTTCCAGGGCAGTTGCAACAAAAACATCTAACCAGTGACACTCATCCAAGCTTGTAAAAAAATATCAGAAGGTAGCTCATCAAGCTAAAGAAAAGTTATTTTTCAAGGATCTGAATGATGAGAATACAACTTCAATGTATGAGGCATTCAACTCGTTCGACACTGCTTAGGAATCTAAAGAGGCAACCTTGGTTATATTTCCTTTTGCAAATTAAATGTAGAGGGAATCAATAAAGCCATGAACAACGAAACATCTGCAAGCTCTATAAAGGACTTCAAAATAGGGGGGAAAGACCATTGGCTGTCTTTATGCAAGCTGCCATTTGAACATAATGACAGTCCAGAACAAGATTTCAGCCACACATATGAGCATATGATGGCTTAAAACAGGGCTGTAAGAACTTCAAATGGATCCAGAATCAATAATTAATAAACACAGAGTCAGACTAAACACCAAGAGGATGATTCTAGATAAGATCAATGCCCTTAATCAAAATTAAAGGCAATCATTTTAATCGAGAACATGTAAATAAAACAAACTTTTAAAAGTAAACAAAACAAATTGTGAAATGTAACAGATGCCCTCCTTCTAGCGCCATTTGTAGGACGTGAAAATCTACATATGGTGAGCACAATAACAAAACAACATAAACAGAAATTCCTATCCCTATGAGATAATATTTCATGATTCAAATGCAACCAAACAACAAGATTAAACAAAGCATCTAAACCATGAAATAAACCTATCCCATAGTGGATTGGTGCAACCTAGTTGTGTAGAAAGCTGCCCTTTCCCAATCCATGATAAGCAAAGTGCCAAATGATGAGCAAGATTAGTTCTCACAAGTGGAGAGTAACCTTGCCATGAGAATGTGTTGTTGCTAAGAAAATGGTGTTGTGATGAGCAAGATTGATTCTCAAATGAAGAGAGTAACCTAGCAATGAGTAAGTGTTGTTTTGTTGTGTTGTAATGCTTTGCATTTTATAGATTGAAAGATTGAAAGATTGAGAGATTTGGATGAATGTGGGATCATTCATGAGCCAATGACAAGATGCCACTTGTCAAAGTGTGAGAGGGTGAGGAATGTGCAAGTCTTGGCCAATGTGCCAATTTGAAATTAAAATTTGGATGAAATGACATGTTTAGGGGGGATGAAAGGTGCAATAAATGCCATGTTTGACTTGTGCAAATAGCATTTAAAACCTTGTTGGAAGGGACAAGTCCCTTTTGGGGGGAAGATTCAAATTGGAAGAATATTCCATTTTGATTCCATTTTGAATGTAATTAGAAGAAATAATAAATCAAATAAATGATTTATTGGTGCAAGTGGGTGGGTTAGTTAAGAGTTTCGATTTGACTCTAATTGAGTCAAAAGCTAGAGAATGATAATCATGATTAGAAGTTAATTAATGTAGATTAATTAACTTGGATGATATTAGGAGGTGACATTTGATTAAATTAGTTTGATTTATTAAATCAAATGAGAAGAACATAAGGATTAAATAATTTGATTTATTTAATGAACCTTAGGAAATTAATCAATAAATTGTCTTAATTGATTAATAGGAGAATTCAATGCATGATGTTAGTTTTGCATGTCTACATTTCTAATCTTGCAACTAGTGCAAATGTTTCTTCAAAGTCAATTCCTTCAATTTGTGCATATCCTTTGCACACTAACCTTGCTTTATACCTAACCACAACTCTATCTTCATTTAACTTGTTTCTAAACACCCATTTAGCACCAATAACATTTTTGATGGGAGGCCTGGTAACCAATTCCCATGTTTTATTTTTTTCAATTTTATTGAGTTCCCTTCCATGGATTTTATCCAAATTTCATCTTTGTTGGATTCACTAAATTTCTTTGGTTCAATCTAAGATAGGAGAGAAAATTTTACTTGTTCTTTATTCCTTGCAAGTCTTCTCCTGATCTGGACTCCATCACTTTTATCACCAATTGTTTGATCTATAGGGTGATCCTTCTACACATATTTTGTAGGGGCTCACTCAATCTCCTCCTCCTTTTCTTCTCGCTCCTCTTCTTCGATTGTTGGACAAAAATCATCATCATCATTTGAATCAATCTCAAAATTATTTCTCTAGACTTACTCTGACCTATATTTTCATCAACCTTAATGTTTATACTTTCCACAATCTTATGCAGCCTCTTGTTGTAACACTTGTACACCTTACTGTGAGTGGAATATCCTAGGAATTTTCATTCATCACATCTTGGCTCAAAGCTCCCCAAGTCTTCATCTTCTCTTTTTATATAGAATTTTCTACCAAACACCCTGAAGTACTTGACTAATGCAGGCTTGCCATATCACAATTCATATGGAATTCTATCACTGTTTGCTCTTAGCATTGCTCTATTTTCATATATATAGCAATATGAACTACTTCCTTCCAAAATGTATCTACCAAAATTGCCTCGTTTAACATAGCTCTTGCCATTTCCTTCACAATCCTTTTTCTTCTTTCTACTACCCCATTTTTATATGGTGTTCTTGGTGTCGAATATTATCATTTAATTCCATGATTTTCACAATAATCTTTGAATTCATTCAATGTAAATTCTCCTCCTCTGTCTGATCTTAGGCACTTAATTCTTCTCTTGGTCTCCTCTTCTACCAGCTTCCTGAAAATCTTAAGCTTCTCAAATGCTTCAATTTTCTCTTTTAGAAACATTACCCATGCCATTCTAGTGTAACAATCAATTAGCAACATAAAATTATTTTCACCTTGCATTCCTTTGTTCTCATGGGTCCACACAACTCAGTACGAAATATTTCCAAAGGTTTTATGGTTGAATAATCCTTTGTTGGAAACTTAAACCTTGTTTTCTTTCCTTGTTGACATCCTTTGCAGATTATGTTTTCAGGCCTTGCTATCTTGGGCATATTCCTAACCAGTCCCTTTGATCTAATCTTTACTAAATTGTCAAAGTTCACATTACACATCCAACTCTCATATTCTTGACTGATTAGACAATTGTTTCCTTTTACTTCACAAAGGTTGTAAAGGTTACTATTATTCCTTATCCATTGTACAATTGTCTTACCATTATTTCTTATCTTGCATCCCTTAGAGTTAAATACAATTTTGTACCCAATGTCACACATTTGGCTGACACTAAGAAGTTTATGTTTCAAACCCTCAACATAGAGAGCATCCTTTGTCTTATTCTTTCCATCTAAGCTCAAGATCCCTTTACCATGAATTTTGATAGCGGTATTATCACATAGACTTATTGAACCTTCCTTAAACCTCTCCAGTAAAATGAATTTTCTTTTATCTCCAATCATATGCTTGGAGAAGCCACTATCAATCACCCAAAAAAAATGTTTTGTAGCATGTAGTGTTGTTTGGGAAATCATAGATTGAGTGGAACTTTGTCCTTTCTCCTTCCACACCTTCCTATATTTCTTTTCAACATTATTTTCCTTATTGTCAGACCTTTTAGTTTGCTTTCCCACTTTGGGGAGTGAGTCATTCTTCTTTTCATATTGAAAATTTGATCTCATAAATTTTTTTCTACACTATCGAGGTACATGACTAAAATTATTGTAATTGTAATAGAATACATTCATGTCTACGAAGGGAGCAAATGATTTTTTTCTTACAATGTTTGTGTTCCTCTTTGGAATGACTCTACATTCTCAGGCCCTATGACCAAAATGATTACATGAATAGAAATACCCATAGAAGTATGATGAGTACCTGGTCATGACATTTCCTTCAGCTAGAGGAGAAGATCTTATTTCTCTCGACTTTATTGAATAATGCACTCTTGTGAAGTCTTCATCATTTGTCCTTTTTGTGTTTGGTTTCTTCTCTGGCTAAGTAGGGGCAGTCTTGTTGTCATTCCTATCTTCAATAGGCTTCTTCTCTTCATCAGATTTCTCTACCTTAGCAGACTTCTTTCCATCTTCAAAGAAATCCTCATTTCCAATTTTATCATCCTTAAGGGTTGCATTTTCTTCAGCATTGAATCTTTCGTAGAGTTTTTAGAGGTGTCAACAAATGAGCTCTTTCCTTTCTCCAGTCCTAATCCAGATTTTTCTTTGTTCACTGGTTTCTACGTACTTATCAACTCATTTAGAATATTTGAACCACCTTCTAATTTCAGACCCTTATTGATCTACTCATTGGCTTTCTCCAATTTCTTTCTTAAAGAAACTATTTCTTTCTCAAGCTTCAAACATCTATGTATTTCTGATTCTAGCTTAGACTTCATTGCTTCTATTCTTTTGGCTTCCTCCACTTGAATTTTCAATCTTACTATCAACTAATTAGATTCCTGAAAATCCTATGTTAGATTTTCATTCTCCTTTTGGCACGTCTTTTCAATGTATTATTTTCCCTTTTAATATCATCAAACTTATCTCTTAGATCATCAAGATCTTTAAGAGCATTGATCAATTCTCCCTCAAGATCAACAACTGATTCCTCTTCACCTTCTACATAGTGGTCTTCAATTTTCCCATCCTTCTAATCTTTTAAGTGCTTGGACATAAAGAGGAATTATCCCTCTTCCTCCTACATTACTATAGCATGATCTTGTTCATCATCTGAACTATCACTAGTGTTAGGTGAATCACTTTTTTCTTGAATATACAAGCTCTTCTTTTTCTTTCCAAAACTGCTCCACTTAGGATGATAAGGTTTCTTCTTTCTTCTATCCCCTTCTTGACACTTAGGTGCAACATGACCTTTTCTACCACAATTAATGCATTTAAAGGGAAACTAACCTTTATACTTTGTGGAACCTCTGCTCAATTTTCTTATGAAGTTAGCCTCTTCTTCGTCAACCTCTTCATGATCTGATGTAGTGGCTACAACTTTATCTTTCTTATTAGCACTATCCTTTTCCCTCCTTTCAACCTTGAATACATCTTATCTTTGTAATGGCTCAGTATCCCCCATTCTCATCTCATATGTAGTGAATATGCCATGCAATTCATCAAGGGTGAGCTTATCCATTTCTCTTCCTTCTTTGATTAAAGAAATCTTGGGGTCATATCTATTTGTCGTAGACCTTAAAAATTTTAGCACAAAAACATCCTCTTTTACTTCTTCTCCAAACCCTCTAGTAGATTTTACCACATCGTCAACTCTTAGAAGATAGTCTTTGATCTTCTCTTCTTCAAAAATATTCAAGCCTTAAATTTTTTTCTCTCAACACTTGAAGCTTTGCCAAATTCACCTTGCTATCTCCTTCATAGATGTTAATCAGTTTTTCCTAGACATCATACACAATTTGACAATGCATAAACTTGCCTTGCATAAAATCTAACAAATTATTCATAATAGAAAACCAATATTTTTCATTGAATTATTCTTCTTGGAGAACTTTCCAATAGTGTAAATAGTTTTGAATTCTAAGCACCAAGTCAAAATTTATGACCCCATCAAGTTGGGGTAAATAAATTCCTAGTTTTTTAAAAATATTGTGTTTCACATTGGGTTCACCAAAATTTAGAGAAGGGGGATTTTCTACTCATGAATCTCTTTATTCTCAAGAGATTCCCAAGCGGCAAACTACTCTAAACTACCTCAAGGAACAACACAAGAGTTCTACAATCAGAAAGAGAAAATCATACAGGTTCTCTAAATAGACTGACAAGCTCTCAGTCAAAGGACAAAAACATGGGATAAGGATGACAACACAGAATGCTAGCGTCTCGTATGAACCAAAAAGGGAGAATATCACATAAAAGAGCTAAGTGATCACTAATGATTAGATTGCTAAGAACTTACAAATTGTGAGAAAATGACAGAATGTAATAGAACTAAAATGAAGTTTACTAAAGTATAAGTGATAAAGATAAGGAGAAGAAAGAAATTTCTTACAACCACCCAAGTAATGAAGCCTCCAACTAGTAGATATCTTCAACACTTGCATGTGTAAGATCTGGAGAAATTGTTGGGCTTGTATAGGGGTTTGCCTCAGTCAAACCCTTGTTTTGGTGTTCCCACATCCGCGAACAACCAAATAGATAGAGATAAATAAAACAGGAGTGATAAAATAAATCCCAGCTCGAGAGGGAGAACCCATATCACAAAGTGTAGGTGATAATAGCAATACCCGCTCAAGGAGGAGAACCCGTATCACAAAGTACAAATGAATTCAATAGGGGATGTGTGAAATCCCAAGATGCTCGCAAGCATAAGACAAGGGAGGTATTACTTGCAAGGCTTAAGCAAGCCAAAGAGGGAGACAAAGATAGTTGCAAGATCCAAGAGTGTTGAAAAGAATGTTGTGAGGATGTGAGATCTTGAGAGATTGAAGTTGTTGTAACAAACAATGGAGTTGTGCAAATAAGAGCAAGGTGGTAGAATGTTTGAGAGAGAAGCCAAGAAGGAGAAGAGGGCCAAATGAGTTGAAAAGATAACTTTTAAAGAGGGAAAAAAAGATTCTCAAGATTTTACAAGGTGTCCCCAGATGTTACCACGAACAAAAAGCATATAAAAAGTGGCAAACATGCTTGAAAATGGTCATTTGAATGTTGAAGAGTTGCACGATGCTAACGTGGCATGCAAACCTCTACGTGGTGCACAAACATCCAAACGAATCATGCTACTAAATGAAAAGAATGGGAGAACCATTAGGTTTAATGAAAATCTAATAGGCAAGGGTAGCTACTGAAAAGTGGTGTTGAGCATCCTAAGAGGGGAAAAAGGTTGATGCAAGGGCTAAAATGAGCCTACACAAGTGTTAAGGGAGTGGAAACTAAAGAAGATGCAGGAATGTATGTCAATTTACAAGGGGTGCAATTTTACAACATTACAGTAAGCTATTAAGCTTAGTCCTCCACATTAAGAGGAAGCTAATAATTAACCTTTTTTGTTCAAGTTTTACCTAAACCTATCACTACTTTTGAAATTTAGAGTTATAGGGTGGCATTCCATGGAGTGGCCTCTCATTATTATGACACAAGTGTCACCATGAAAGATAAATTTTATGTATAGAATGGAAATAAAACTTCATGTTGAATGTTAGCAAGAGATTGAATAATTTTTAATACAAAATATGCCATGCTTTATATAATTGGTATTGTAAGGTAGTTAAGATTTGGCTTTGTTTTATTGATGATTAGTCATATAAGTGACTAAGGTTTATTTAGTATTGACATCAAAAAGTAATAGTACTATGTATGACACAAGGTGTTCTTTAGTATTGCCTTTAGAAAGTGATAAAGTTAATAGATTTAGTTTCATTTCAATGGTTATAAGTAAGTAAACCTTTAAACTCTAGTTAAGATTTTGTTTAACAAAGGAATTGAGCCCCAAACATTTGGGGCCACATTTATGGATGCCTTGAATTATCTAAAATGATCTTGTCAGTTGCATCTTGAATTGTAAACTATTAATCTTATATCTAAGTAGCTAGGGGAATTTACTTTCTTTTAACTTTTTCTATTCAAGTATTACTTAAATTCTGGCTCTAGAATTGAAAGATAAATTTTGTATATAGAATAAAAAATAAAATGAATCATCGTGTTGAATATCAGTACCAAATTGCATATTTTTTGTACAAAATGAGCCATGTTATATCAACCTCATAATGTAAGGTAGTTAAAATATAGGTTTTCATTTTTGTTGATGGTTAATCCTATATGTGATTTTTGGTAATATTGACCTTGTTTGATCGTGACAAAGCATTGAAAGGATGCGTCATTACAGTTGCAAGTATGGAATGCCTTCAAATGCATAGTTCTTTGACACAATTATACAAGGAAAGCTAATCAAATATTAGCACTTATGAATATTCTTGATAGAAAATATGATTATGCACTAAAAATAAAAATTATGAATGGTCATAATTTATCCAATGTATATAAATTTATATTTGTATATAACTAACTAATTATGTAATATTAAAATACATTTAAACTTGCAACTATATGGTATGCCTCCAAATGCATAGTTCTTTGACACAATTATACAAGGCAAGCTAATCAAATATTAGCACTCATGAATATTCTTGATAGAAAATATGATTATGCACTAAAAATAAAAAGTATGAATGGTCATAATTTATCTAATGTATATAAATTTATATTTTTATATAACTAACTAATTATGTAATATAACTTGCCTAAATACAATGGGAAAGATAATCTTGTTGAACGTGCATCATCATTCAATCACATTTAGTCTGAAAATGTGTCTGGCTTTTGCTCGGTAAGTTGTGTTAAATACTGATCAAATATTTGCAAGTCGGGCTATCAAAATAGGTGAACTGTTTACAACATAATTATTTTTGTATGTATCAAAATTTAATTGTTATTTTTTTTTTGGATCAAAGAATTCAATATCTAGTGCACTGATATTTTTCAAAAAAATAAAATGATAATTTTCTATTTTTCCACATGTGCAGAATAGAGAGCTTGATTTTTGGTGAAAAACCTACAATCACAACAAATTAAAAATAAATATAATAATACAATTAAATTTATTTAAAATTATACTTCTTGAGAAGCTTATAATAAGGAATACATACTTACAAAAATTAAATTTTAAATGAATTCATTTGATCCCCCAAAAGGTAAATCAAAAGTGGTTTTTTATCAATATTTTGATAGGTGTAAAGGAGACTCTATTATAGGTATGATTTAAAACTAGTGGGGTTCTATCCAAGGGGGTTTGATCTAAGGTGGTTTGATCAAAACATCTTTAATTGGAATCCTTAAAATGGAAAATTTTAAGGCTTAAATCATTATATTTTCTAAAAATATGTGATTTCAACAAAAATCAGAATCTCCCAAAAATTATAAACCAACATTGTGGGATCACCCTTTCACCTAGAATTTAATGAGCATTAATAGAGCATTTCAAGAGCAATCAAGAGCATTAAAGAGTAGAAATATTATATTTTAATTGCAGCAATCAACATCCAATCATCATGTCAAATTCTTCTTGCATCATGCATGTTTGTGGAGCTAACATTGTGATGTGGGTTTCATGATCTATTCAAGTATTCAAAGCATTATTTCAAGCAAGATCTTCAAGATCAAGATCCATATCCATTTTAGCCATCTCATGCAAGTTACAGATCTACATTATCAAGCTCCATTCAAGGGTTTGTTAAGTTGTAACATAGATGTGTTCATTCTTCATTCCCTCTTTCATGTTTCATTTCAATTCAAGGTTTAATTACCAAAACAAGATTTGACGAAGGCAAACCCCTATTCACCAAAAAATAATATTTTTTCCCTCTCATGTGGTGTTTGCATATTTAGGTGGAAGAAGGATTGAATATCTTTTGAAGAGAAAATTTCAAGAATTTTTCGAAGTTTCAAAAGTTGTCAAACTTGTCATTTCCTCATGGAAATTTAGATCCCAAAGTTGTTTCAGAATTTTCGATGCTAAAACTTAGAGGATCTAGAAGTGCAAAGATAGGACCAGAGGCAATTGAAAGTTGCAGAAAAAACCTCACCAGAGACCCATTCTCCCATGAACGAATGAGTCCCAAGAAGACTTCTAGAAACAACATGTTTTGTAGGTACACAAGATTCTCCCCTTCTCAGATATGCATTATGTTTTCTATTTCTGTTAAAATTGAGTTTCATCTTCAAGATCCAAGTGTTAGATTGGATTTTGGAGTTAGTTTACTTTTTTTTAGTTTTTATCCCCAAAGTTTTATTTGACTTGGACCCTCATCCTCAAGCATAGAAAGAAACTAGTAGATTTCACCATTGAATTGATTCACCTAAAATGGTTGTGAGTCAATTGTTTGTGGGGATCTCAGTTCTTGTATGATTTGTGGGAAGATAGTTTACCTTAGTTTCCATAGTTTACATCTTGATAACCCAACCTATTATATTTTCCCACATTTAAATTTCTAAATGGGTGCTCTAAAGAAAGAACTAAAGAGACTCAATTATGTTTCCCATAATTATATCCTTCTGAACCGTAAAGAAAATAGGGGATTTGTATGCCCATATTATTCCTTAGGTCATTCAATTATGTCCTAGGATCCCAAATTGGATTGACTATCAACCCAAAGGGTGAGTCAATTCTCAACAAGGAAGATCTAGGAGGGGGTTCTTTAAAATTTGAGGGGTTTACCACCAAGCAAAAGCTTGGAAAATAAAACTTAACATTCAACTCATGAAACTTAGTAATGCAAGCTAAATGAAGAGTGCAAATGATGAAATTATGCAACATCAACTTAGGGTATATGTACATAGGAATTCTAGAAATGTGATGAGGATTCTAGAAATGAAAAGAAGCTGTCAAAATATGTTGAGCTAGAGATTCCCTTATTGTCTTATTAGTCCTGTTGTTTTTTTTCAGAAAAAAATGCAAAATCTTCAGATTCTGAAATGAGATCTGAAAGAATCTCTTTAAAATTCCACTTGGAGGACTAAGAGGCCCTTGTTACCGTCTTAGTCCCAATTTGAATTTTTGAAATCTCTGAATGTGGTCCTGAGGCTTGATGTTTTCACTTCCTTCTTCTCAGATCTCAAGTCTTGAAACTTTCAGATCTGGCCTGTAGGTGAGTTTCTGTGAAGATGACAACGTTTTTATGCAAATTTGTAGTCCAAATTATCTTCAAGTATTCAACCTAAATTTGCAAACAAAACCATGCAAGAGAGGAGAAACTTGTTGATCGTTAGTGAATGGGGGTTTGCCTTGTTCAAACCCCTTGTTGGTAATTAAACCTTGAAATGAAATGAAATAATGGAGGGAAATAATGAATGAACAAAGTGCTATGTTGCAACTCACCAAACCCTTCTAACAAGGTGTTGCAAATTTGCATAAAATGGCTGCAATGGATGTGGTTCTTGACTCTAGCTTGGATGATGTAGATCTTGCATGAAACACTTGCTTGAATCATAAACCCTACTACATCACAATTGTTAGCACAACAATAAACATGATGCAACAATATCCTTGATATGATTCTTGAATCTTGATGATGGCTCTAAATGCTTGAAGAATTGCTCTTGAATGCTCTTGTGAACTTAATTATGCTATTATGAATGCTCTCATAAAAGTCTTCTATGAAAATGAATGAAAGAACCTTGCATTTATACTTATCCATGGTTAATATCCTCAAATTACACCACAACAAGCCGACAAATGAAATCATTAATTAAAGGAGGCTAAATCCTGCCAAGATTTGAAATTAAATCCTGAAAAAAGCTTAAGGTGGACTAAGATGCCCTAGGTGGTGTTTTAGTCCCGAGGCATGAAACTCGGGGCACAGACTCCAAAAAGGGGCCCATTTAAGGTCCACTTGAAATCAGGGTCCCAAGAACTTTGGGGGACAAAGACTCCCTAGGTGGCATCTTAGTCCCGACCCAAAAATTAGGGACACTTAGCCAAAATCATTAAATTATCATTTATCCATTGATGTTTGCTGGGATTAGCCATAAAAAGATCATTCATTGGGCTTGTGGATGCAAGATAGGACCAATTAAGACATAAATAGAGATAAATGAAGAAAGGTAGGCCCAAAAAAGTGTGAAAATACAAGGGTATGCATTTTCCTACACTACACCTTCAAAAGGTCTAGAGAGCCTATTACATAGTCATGATCCTTGAAGAAGAGGTGTCATGTATTAGCCAAACTACTAAACCAAAGATATTGAGCTTATCAAATAAGCTAGAGAATTCAATAAGACCAAAATAGGTGTACTTTGTTAAAGAATTCCAAGTAGTGTGGCAATCAACAAGCTTGAGCTACATTAAAGTAGATAGGGGAGGGTCAAGATTTAACATTATGCAAAAGTGGAATTTGAAGGAATGATTGTTTTCAAATATGTTTTTTCTAATTTTATGTACTACCATGATTATACTTGTATCGGTACTTATGTTTGTCTTGATAGACACCAATTTTCATGGTGATATGAATGATTGTTGCAAGAATCTATTTGACATGCATGAGATTAAAAATGATAGAATAATCAATTAAGGCTTTTCTTGTACCTATTTTGGTTCATAAATCTGAAGGATTATTTATGAGTACATTATGTTTCAATTAGACACTTATAGTGTGATCTTAAATTAAGTATTATATTAATGCATCTACCTTACACATAGTGATACACATATACTAGGCAATAACGTTATATACTTATCACATATAAACTGTTAGTAACCAACATAACAATCTATTTAGACAACAATAAGACTAGGCTTAATACAAATATAATGCTAAGAAAAAGATAATGGAAATTGTTTATCACAGTCCTAAATCAAGATGTGACAAAAGTTAAAGGGTTAGGGCAAGAAATTCTGAAAATGTGGAAAGTAGTATCACTTCAACCAAGTAGAAAATGGATATGACCCAAGGAAAAATATGGATGATTCTAACCAAGTTGATAGGGTTGCTAATGAAATTTGACTATGCTGAATATGATCTACATTTACAAATAGCAAAATAAGAGTTTTGACTAAACCAAAGAATAATCTAACATAATATGATATCAAAGATCTATCTAATATTAAAAATATCATAATGATTATAAATGTATCATTATAATCATAATTATCAAAGAAACATTAATTATAACTAATATATGTCCCCTCTAATTTGTTGCATAGAAATGATGCAATAAATTATAGATAAAGAAAAAATATCACATTGTGTAAAATAAACCAATCGTAATAACACCAAAGGTAAAACCATATAAGACATTATAAATAACATTGTGTAAACATGTAATAATTGCCGATGGATAACATGTATTTTCCAAAGCTCTCAAAGGTTGAACACTTGTTTGTTGCATTCGGAGAAAGAGTATTTGAGAAGCAATTTTGTTCACTTATTTCGTTAAAGCTTCTGACATACATGCTGACAAATTTTCTGGGTGGGTTGGCTAATTGATGGAAGGTAATCTTCTTTGACTGGAATGATTTGCATTATATCTCCAAGAGATGATCACAATCAAATTGTATTACTTAAAAAATGTCTCTTGTGGTCACAATCAGATATGACCGTGTTAATAAGAAAATATATTTAACAGTGTAGTGAAACTTCTTTATCAGTGAAAAATATTATATATCGACGTGAGACAATTTCAGTAGAAGTTTGTTTTTTTAAATATTCATTACTCAATATCAAATATTTGTAAGTTAGTCTATTAAAATATGGCAGGGCTTAGTTCTTCTATAGTACATTTCCGACTGATCGCATTTAGTCCTGAAACGTGCCTGGCTTTTGCCGGCGGCCCGCTAAGTTGTGTTGGATATTCATTGATTCATATTTAGTCCTGAAATTTCTAAATGCAGGAGTTGGTGATTCATTCTAACAATATCAATACGATGGGAAAGACAATCTTGTCGAGCAGCGTTTAGCTCGAATATAACGTGCCTGAATACGATGGGAAAGACAATCTTGTTGAACGTGCGTCATCAGTCAATCTTATTTAGTCCGAAAACGTGCGTCGATCAGTCAATCGCATTTAGTCCGAAAACGTGCCTGGCTTTTGCCCGGTAAGTTGTGTTAAATACTCATGATTCATATCTAATATTTGCAAACCGAGCTATCAAAATATGGCATGGCTGCTGAATTCCCCTGCAGTCGAGTTGGGTTTTGCGCTCATCTTCCTCTGGATAGTATACAAATTTGTGACAAAAAAGAAGAGCAAGAGCAACAAGGAGGAGTTGAGATTGCCACCAGGGCCACGGCCATGGCCACTGGTAGGCAATCTCCATCTGTTGGGAAGCCTTCCTCACCAGTCCCTGGCAGACCTGGCAAACAAGTACGGGTCCATCATGTTCCTACGCCTGGGCTCGGTACCCACGGTTGTGGCCTCTTCTCCCGCCATGGCTAAAGAGTTTCTTAAAACCCACGATTTGATCTTCGCCAACAGGCCACCTTCATCGGCGGCCAAGTACATTGCCTATGAGCGCAAAGACATGGCGCTAGCTCCCTATGGAGAGTATTGGCGGCAAATGAGAAAGCTGTGCACAATGGAATTACTCACAGCCAAGAGAACAGAGTCATTTAGGTGGGTGAGGGAGGAAGAGGTGTCCGCCATGATGCGGTCCGTGTGGGAGGAGAGCAAGCAAGGCGAGCGCTTCGTCGAGCTGCGGAACCCCATTAACTCCTTCTCACTCAACATAGTGTGCAGAATGTTTTCAGGCAGAAGTTATTCCGACCATCAACTGAGCGGAGGGCAGGGGTTTTTACAGATGATAGGTGAGATTATGCATCTCCTCGGAGTAGTTGTTCTGGGAGATTGCATTCCCTCTCTTGCCTTTCTTGATTGGGGAGGCTACTGCCGCCGGATGCGGGCCGTTCATAAAGTATTCGATGCGTTTGCTGAGAAGCTCATCGATGAGCACGTTGAATGGAGAAGGGCGAAAAAGTCGGAAGAACCGGACATTGTGGACGTGATGCTGGACATGGCGGAGAGCGAAAGTCCCGAGATACAAGTATCTCGGATGCACATCAAAGCCATCATCTTGGTCAGTTTAGTTTAAACCATTGCACCGAAAGTACTTTTAACTTAACTCATTTGCTCTTTTGTCTTATGTAATGCCCCTGTAACTAACAAGTTCAATGCTTTGACAGAATATGCTAATCGCTGGAACAGAAACATCTGCTACAACTGTGGAATGGACAATGACTGAGCTGTTGAGAAACCCTCAGGTAATGGCAAGGGCACAGCAAGAGATTGAATTAGAGGTTGGGAGAGATCGCGTTGTAAGGGAGAGCGATCTTGTAAGCTTAGACTACTTGCGATGTGTGGTGAAGGAAACATTTCGATTACATCCACCAGGGCCCTTGCTCCTGCCACACGAGTCCACCCAGGGTTCGAATGTGGGAGGATACTACATTCCACCAAAAACAAGGTTGCTTATGAATGTTTGGGCAATCGGAAGGGATGAAAGCGTTTGGGAAGATCCTTTAGAATTCAAGCCAGAGAGATTTATTGGCTCAAGCATAGACGTGAAAGGCCAGCACTTTGAATTGTTGCCCTTCGGAACAGGAAGGAGGGGATGCCCTGGAATTTCCATGGGAATTTCCAATGTTTACTTGGCTGTGGCTCAACTCATACATTGCTTTGATTGGAGTGCGGAGGGCAGTCTAGATAGGGATGAAGTGTTTGGATTGAGCGTACCCAAGAAGTTTCCTCTTTCTGCTCTTCCTTCTTGGAGGCTCACCACCAATGGGCCACCATAATATTGAATACCATTGAGAGAAAAACTACTAATACAGGCATATAATCATCCCACTACTACAATTGCACCTTTTTAGTGCCTGCCCCACCCTCTAGTTGTTGGTTAAATAAATAAAAATACACAATGAATATTTAAATGATATCATTGTTGTATGTTTGTGGAAGTTACTTCTTTGAATGTCTTTTATTACTTAATATTAGATATATAATATGCAAGAGTCTTGGTACAAGTGAGCACATGATTTAAAGAATATTCTTATTGTATGTTTGTGGAAGTTGCTTACTTATACTAGAATACCTTTTGCTACTCAATACTTTATATCTTAATTTGCAAGAGCCTCAACACAAATGAACATATGATTTAAAATGAATTGTCAATAATAATAAATAGGGTGGAAATACAGTTTAAGAACTTTTCAACTAAAATAGAAATAACTAGCAATCACACCTTAGTGTGCAATGGGTACACCGAAGAGGTGTGGAAGGTCAATTAATGAAAGTTTTGGTCTATTTATTTTGCATACAATTGTGTAGTACATGACCATTTAGCAAATTATGTTGTTTATGCAACAAAGATCTCAATAGAGAAGTGAGTTTTGAATCAACTATGCATCAACTTACACGGATCCAAACACAACTAAAATAAAGCCTCTTAAGTGAGAAGATAATTTATTTTAAAATTATGAGAAGATATTGTTATTATAATTATGTTTAATCTTAATATAATTATTAATTAGCAAAAATTGTATATTTGTAATAATAAAGTTATGGTAGGAATTTAGTTTGTGTTTTTCTCTCTCCACCTCTTTATATCTTGTATGTATCTCCTTCTCCCTTATCTCTTCCTCTCTCTTTTATGTAATTTGATAAAGATTATTCTTTTTTTCAAGGAATACTTAAGAAACATGATTTGATTTAATTTTAGTTATTTAATTTTGAAAAATATAAGATGAACTATCCTTTACAAAATGACAATATAATATAATATAATGTAAAACTTTCAAATATTTTTTAAATAATTAAATTAAAGTTATTTAAATAATAATAATATATGATAATATTTTTTGTAAGATTATTTTTAAAAATTAATATTAAGTAAGCATTACTTTGATAATAATCATACATATATCTCAATTTAAATATGACATAAGATTTATAAATAATATTATAAAATATTATATTCCACTACTTGCAACTTATGCAGCAAAACATAAAATATGACTTATAACATCATAAATTCTAATACAATACTGGAAACTATGATAAATAAAAATATTATAAATTATATAATTTATATAATTTAAAATTACATAATAAATAATAGAAAAACAAATTGAGCTCCAGTATTTTATTATTATAAATATATAATTTTATCTAATAAATAATTATATTTTTAAATATAATTAAATAATAAGAAGATGATTACATTATTATAACAAATATTTGTTTCATATCATTTTTAAATACAAATTATTTTATATTTAAGAAAAAACCTTATCATCGAGATAAAATTAATTTATATTTCTATCTGGATCTCTTAGTTTCATCAGTTTTACAGCTAAGATTTCCCCTCGAATTATTTGCTTTTGACCAGTCTTTACCGCCACGTAATTCTGAAAGTTAGAAAAAAAGAGTAGCGAATGGTAAAAAATCTGTGAATAGAAATAGAATGATCCATGCAAAATGAATGACTGCAAACGTTTCAATCATCTCCCAAGTCATATATACTGTTGATTGAACATTTTAGGTTGGTCAAGTTCTCATTGGATATGCCTTCAGCGTAAATAAAAAATAATTATGTTAATATATTAGACATATACATGTTTTCTTTTATTTTATTAATATATTTTAATAATTTTTTTATCAATATGAAATAAAATAATGCCAGGTAAAATACTTTTTAAAATTAGTTGGGAAATCTCCTTTTTGTTCTTTATTATGAACACAAGGCTAAACAATATTTGTAGACAAGAAAATAGATTCTATAATCTTTCAACTTGATGCCAATCTAATCTATAACAATTAATGCATGCTTATGATTTCTAATAAAAGACATAGACCAAAAAAGATATAATTCTTTTTAGGATAACATAAATAAATTATGTGTGTATGTGTGTGTGTCTATATATGCATATATGGTTGCAATTAAGTGGTGATGTGTCAAAGAAGAACAAAAAGTAGGATGGGAATGAAGCTTTGGTGGCAAGTTGCCCTAGTTACTCAAGGATGATGGTGAAAGTGATGCACCCTCAAGAGAGTTGCTGGGTGAAATGGAACCCAGAAGGTCTATTGAAAAGACAAAGGATGATAAAAGGATGTGTCAGGATTGATAAAATATAACTTGAGAGAAGTCATAGTGGGATGATTTACATACAATGGATAGATCTCAAATGATGGATAAGTATTGGGCATATTGACTTGATGTTGCTAAGATGATTTGGATGATAGGATTTTGGATTGCATGGATGTACATTTCAGATGATGAAATCTCAAAAGGATATAATACAACTAAATGAGAAATGATTTGGAGTATGGATAATGGATGACATAATTATAAAGGATGTAATCTTGTCATATTAACTTCACATGCAAGGAGAATCCTTTACTTTTCTCAAACATGTAGTGTTGTGAACCATTATATAATGGATAGATTATTATAATGATGCAACATGTGCATATAGATCAACACACCAAAAAAAAATTGCTAATAGGATAATGATCCATGATACACAGTGTCATAGGTGACTATGATGGTGAGATGGATGGAGAACTAAGAATACAAGAAACAAATAAACACAAATGCAAAACTAAAGATAAAAGAAAGAAAATAAAGTGCAAATAGTTTAGTGATCCAAGAGCCACATTATCATAGAAAAAATAAGTAGCTAAATAATCAAAAGCATGCAGAAAACATGAGTTGGTATCCAATTAAATGTTGAAGCCATTAGTGGATGGGATGGATGAATGACATAGAAGGATAGGGGAAAGGAGGGTCAATGGGCAGATTCCAAACAATTATTGAATCATGTGGAGATCTAATGATAGATTGTGGTGAAAAAGGTCATTCCCCAATGGTTATTTATGTGGTAATCATTCCCTAAGAAACATCAAGGGGATGCCCCCATTTAAGCACAAACTAAGGAAAGGGGATGAAGTGGAAAATGAATAAAATTAAATTAAAATTTGGAGGGAAGGAAAATGGATGGAGGGGGAGGGAGAAGGGATGAAAATTAGGAGAAATGTTGGTTGTTTGAGCAATCTAATGAAGGAGGATAACTTAATAGGTAATGTATGTTGAGCGGATAGTGGAAATAGGGAGGAATGGGATGATGGGTAAGGGACTTGATTGAACAATCTAAAGTGAGGGAGATAATGAGATCAATAGAATGAAATAGTGCAAGTAATATGGAAGGACACATGCTCAAAGACTAAAGTGGTTGTTGTTATATGGGGACTAATCAGACTTGATTAAATTTTTACCTCTTTAACCAACACATTTTCCCCCCAAATTGTTTGACCATATTTGATAAAGGAATTTGGCTGCTAATTTTAGTTTAAAATATAGTTGTAAACAGTTATAAATCAGACTGTTATATGAACAAATTTTATTTTCTACATTGGAAACTAAAGAGGCATGAATTGAATAGTTGTAGGAAGGGCATGTGGAAGTCAAACAGGAACATGGGATTTGGTTTTGTGGTTGTTGTACATAAATGGATGAGTTAATGAGTCTGTGAATTGTTGTTTGGGTCACGTGGAATAGTGTTTGGGTAGTGAGAGTCATCCACAGGTCAAAGATTTAGGCATACATAGCACTATACATGGGTGAACATCAGTAGATATCATTGGTTTATGATACCTACAAGTTGTAGCTATTGTTGCAAATCATTGTAAATATCATTTTTTAGAAATTAATAATATATTAGACTCTAATTTGTGTGTGCAGCCCAAGTTTGGGTGAACCATGTTAAAATATCTTTTTTCTTCTCATTGTTATTAGTTATGTGTTTAATTCCTCTGTTTAATTATCATTATTTACATTTAACTGGTAGTAATTTTCCTATAATTCTTAATAGTGGTTGTATATTATACATGATGCCTGTTGAAATTTCATGCCCCCTTTTGATGACCCATCAATGATAACAGATTTGAGAGCTCCTACATGGGCCATCTTGCATGAGTCTTCCTTGGATCTTCCATAAAGTTGGCTAAGTCCCAAAATTTTAAGTTTTTGGGTTGTCTCTTACTAGCTTCCTTCCTGCCTTCTCCATCGTTCCTCCTTTCCCATATTTCCTCTAAGTCTTTCAGCCTTCAACCTTTCCCTTTACCCTTTACCGATCTCTAAAGGTAATCCTCAAGCCTTACACTCAATCACTATAGCTCAATTAAGTTTTCAAGACTTGCCTAAGTCTTAGTTTGTTAGACTTCATGGGTAGATCTTCCCTCTTTCCTCTTCATTTTATGCCTTTCTTCTATTAGTCTTCAGTCTTCACCCTTCGCTCTTCCCTCTCACCTCTCACCTCTCACCTCTTACCTTCCTTAAGTAAGAGGTAATTCCCTCCCTCCCAACCTTCGACCTCCAACCTTCGAAGGTTTACTTCTATGCTTTCAGTCTTCATCCATCGGTCTTCATCTTTGACCTTTGCCTTTACCTCCAATTTTTGGAGGTAAGACTAAGCATTTTCCCCAAGGGTTGTCTCTAAATTTTACTAACTGTTAGACTTTCGCATCTTGGGGGTAAGTATTCTCCTTTACTTGCGATTTCAAGAGGTAAGCTTTCTCTCTTACCCCTAATGCTTCCTTTTGACTTCTTGGTTACTTCCTTCTCTCTTCTTTCCTTTCACATGAGGTAAGATGTAAGCCTAATGCCCAACTCTCGACCACCCTATCGTCGACACCCAAAAATACATTTTTGGGGCTCTGAACCATTTAATTCATGCTTGTAAAGGCTTCCTTTCGGGCATGATGCCCCGACCTTCCTATGTTTTTGAATTTTTTTTGCGTGATGCTTTTTATGATCGATTTGAATTTTGAGCTATCAGATTTGATTCTTGGGCATCAAGGATGACATTAATTGCATCCCTTACCTTGTGCAAGTGGATTTCATGGGTGCCCATGCCCATTTATTGCTTTCTTTTGACTTCCTTGGTGGATCTATGCCCTAATTGATATTTTCACAGAATGGCTCCAATATTGCACATACAGGCTTCATTGCTAACCCTAGTTAGGGTTAGGGTTTAATTTGTGGTTCTAAGTTATGCCTGATCTATAAAGGTAAGAAATGTATTCATTTTATGGGTTGTTCTTCCTCTGGTTCCTCTAAGGTTTTTCTTTGGCAGACTTGCATTTTTGCATCCATATTATTGTAAAGATTGTATTTTTTGCCTCTACATCAATGGAATGGATCAAGTTTTCCTCTTCTCAACTCTTTTGTGTTTAAGTAAGTGTATTACCATGCATATCTGAGGGTTTTTTTGTATTTTTCATGCATGTATGTTGTGTTAAATTGTTTACAGAACTACTAGTTGTGAAACCCTCTTTCCTTCCAACACCTTTTCAAATCCTAACCTTCTTGTATGCCTCTAAAAGTCGACCAAACAGAGAATTATGAAAGTCCCCTTGCCCCTCTTCAATGACGTACTATGCAATATTGGTCAGGAAGTAACAATCTTTCCATCTTGGTGTATCACCTCCATCTTCCCTTTCATGTTCCCCTTCTCTTTTCCTTGTGAGATGTTAGTTATAGGATTTCATGTGTTGGGTTGGACCAACACATTGCTCTTGAATTGGAAAAATAAGTCAGCCTTCTCCAAAGATTCGACCTCATACACACAAAGATCCCACACCTTGAGGTTGTTTCCATTATGTCATTGGAATGATGATCTTCATTCTCAATAGGGTGTAATTTCACGTGACAACAATTTTTGTCATGCCTAGTGGGACTACTTCTCTCCATTGAATAATTTGGTGTTTACTTCAATGCATCTTTCCTTTTAGGGCATATCTTCAAACACCATGGCGAATCCATCCTAAATCAGTTGTTTCAAGTATCCTAGTTTCATTTCATGTCATTGAGGAATTTGTGCCTTCTTCAACATTTCATCTTTTGGAGGCATTCTACAAGCACTTGGAAACTCTGCAAGATATATCTTTGGGTAACTCTTTTGTATGTACCCAAAATCTTTCGTTGGGCAATCCTTTGCTCTTATTTTATAATTTTTGAGGTGTTTATAATGTATTAAAATAACACATTTTAATGGAAACCACTTGTACACTCCACCATATCATGATAATACAATTTTTTTGGCAGGTGCGTGGAAATGGGTAGCAAATTAGTGGACAACTTACTTTTTCATCTTGAAATAGCAAAAATGTGAACCTGTTATAGTAAAACGCGCTCGCGTTATGGTTTCGTAATGACTGAGCCTAGGTTCAATCATTACCGAGCCTAATGTGGGTGTGTTAAAATGTGAGCGCATTGTAACACGCTCACATTATTGTTTAAATTTCAAAAAATGTGTGCATTTTGAGTTAAAAAACTATGCATTTTTTGAAATCAAAAAAACATTTCAAAAACGTGAGTGCGTTATAACATGCTCACGTTTTGGTCTTCATTGAAATTATTTTTTCTCTTTCTTCTTTTTATCCTTTAGGGAAACTATATACAGGAAATAAACATTTAAGTATAAGTTGACATTTACATATGGACGTTTAATTTCTTATACTTTAAATTATATTTCATTTATATAGGTATGATGTTTGAGAGTGGTTTCAGGTCTCTAGGAGGTACAATGCCAATTCTAGTTTTTGAAACATCTTGAAAATTTCAGACTTAGTCAAATTTCAATAATCAACATGTCAAATTTAAGTAATCAGCAAGTTGTATCATCTTTCTCTCTCTATCTCACACATTTTTTATCCCTTATGCTCTAGACCTCTCTCACACACTCTCCCCTTCCCTCTATACTTCTATCTATCTAGCCTCTCTCTCCCCCTCCATCCCTCCCTTCTTTCCTCCTTCCCTCCTTCCCTCTTTTCCTCTAATTTTCTCTATCTCCCCCTCTCTCTCTTCCTTCCTCCCACCCACCTTCCCTCTCTACTTCAATCTATCTAACCTATCTCTCTATACCTCTCTCTATCCCTCCCTCCTCTCTCTCTTCCTTCATCCCAACCACTTTCCCTCTCTACTTCTCTCTATCTAACCTATGCCTCTCTACCTATCTCTCACCCTCCCTCCTCTCTCTCTCAATATCTCTACCTTTCTCCTTCCCTCCTCTCTCTCTCATTCTATTTATCACACTTCTCTCCCTCTATCCCTCCCTCCTTCCCTCTCTACTTCTATCTCTCTCCCTCCCTCCTCCCCCTCTCTATCTCTCCTTCCCTATATACTTCTCTCTACTTCTCTCCATCTCTACCTCTCTTTCCCTCATTCCCTCTCACTCTCCCTCTCCCTCTCTCCCTCTCTCTTAATCTCCCAACCTTCCTCCCTCCCTTTGTGTTTCTCTCTCTCTCACACTCTCTTTGGTTTATGGTTTATGGTTTATGGTTTAGGGTTTAGGGTTTATTATTTAGGGTTTAGGCTTTAGGTCCAACCCCCCTCTCTCCCACTCTCTCTCAGGCCTATCCCTCATTCTATCCCTCCCACCCCTCTCTCTCCCTTAGGTATATCTCTCACTCCCTCTATCTCTCTCTTAGGTCTCTCCCTCTCTCAGATCTCTCCCTCCCACCCTAACAAGAGAATACGCACACACACACACTCTCTCTCTTAGGTCTCTCCCTCCCACCCTCTTCCCCTCTTCTCAAGTATCTCCCTCCCACCCTAACTAGAGAACACAAACACTCGCTCTATCTCTCTCTAAGGTCTCTCCCTCACCCCCCCTCTCTCTCTCTCACTCTCTCTCCCTCTCCAAATCCATCTCCCAGTCCCTCTCTCCTAGTTCTCTCCCTTCCACCCCCTCTCCCTCTCTCAAGTCTCTTCCTCTAAGCCCCTATATGTCAGGTCTCTCTTTTCCATTCCCTCTGCCTCTCCTAGCCCCTCTCCCTCTCTCAAGTCTCTCCCTCCCACCCTAACTAGAGAACTCTCTCTCTCAAGTCTCTCCCTCCACCCCTAACTAGATAAATCTCTCTCTCTCTCTCTCTCCCTTTCTTAAGTCATATTTATCATTGATTGAACATTTAATGTTGGTCAAGTTCTTATTGGCTATGCCTTCGGCGTAAATAAAAAATAATTAGGTTAATATATTAGACATATACATGTTCTCTTTTCTTTTATTAATATATTTTTATAATTTTTTTATCAATATGAAATTAAATAATACCACGTAAAATACTTTTTAAAATTATTTGGGAAATCTCATTTTTGTTATTTATTATGAACACAAGGCTGAACAATATTTGTAGACAAGAAAATAGATTCTATAATCTTTTGGCTTGATGCCAATCTAATCTATAATGATTAATGCATGCTTATGATTTCTAACAAAAGACATAGACCAACAAAGATATACATTATTTTGAGGATAACATAAATAAATTATGTGTGTATGTGTGTGTCTATACATACATATATGGTTGCAATTAAGTGGTGATGTGTCAAAGAAGAACAAAAAGTAGGATGGGAGTGAAACTTTGGTGACAAGTTGCCCTAGTTACTCAAGGATGATGGTGAAAGTGATGCACCCTCAAGAGAGCTATTGGGTGAAATGGAACCTAAAAGGTCTATTGAAAAGACAAAGCCTGATAAAAATATGTGTCATGATTGATTAAATATAACTTGAGATAATTCATAGTGGGATGATGTACATACAATGGATAGATCTCAAATCATGGGTAAGTATTGGGCATATTGACTTGATGTTGCTAAGATGATTTGGATGATAGGATTTTGGATTGTATGGATGCACATTTAAGATGATGAAATCTCACAAGGATATAATACAACTAAATAAGAAACGATTTGGAGTATGGATAATGGATGATATAATGATAAAGGATGTAGTGGTGTCATATTAACTTCACATGCAAGGAGAAACCTTTAGTTTTATAAAACATTTAGTGTCATGCAAAATGATATAATTGATAGATTATTATAATGATGCAACATATGCATATAGATCAACACACAAATAAAGGAGTTGATAATAGCATAATTATCAATGATACATAGTTTTATAGGTGACTATGATGGTGTGATGGATGGAGAACTAAGAATACAAGAAAAAAATAAACACAAATGCAAAACTAAAGATAAAAGAAAGCAAATAGAGTGCAAATAGTGTAGTGATCCAAGAGCCACATTATCATAGAAAAAATAAGTAGCTAAATAATCAAAAGCATGTAGAAATCGTGAGTTGGTATCCACTTAAATGTTGAAGCCATTACTGGATGGGATGGATGAATGAGATAAAAGGATAGGGGAAAGGAGGGTCAATGGGCAGATTCCAAACAATTATTGAATCATGTGGAGATGTGATGATAGATTGTGGTGAAAAAGGTCATTCCCCAAGGGTTATATATGTGGTAACCATTCCCTAAGAAACATCAAGGGGATGCCACCATTTAAGGACAAACTAAGGAAAGGGGATGAAGTGCAAAATGAATAAAATAAAATGAAAATTCACCGAGAAGGAAAATGGATGGAGTGGGATGGAGAAGGGATGAAAATTACGAGAAATGTTTGTTGTTTGAGCAATCTAATGAAGGAGGATAAGTTATTAGGTAATGTATGTGGAGGGGATATTTGAAATAGGGAGGAATGGGATGATGGGTAAGGGACTTGATTGAACAATCTAAATTGAGGGAGATAATGAGATCAATAGAATGAAATGGTGGAAATAATATGGAAGGATACATGCTCAAAGACTAAAGTGGTTTTTGTTATATGGGGACTAATCAAACTTGTTTAAATTTTGACATCTTGAACCAACAAATTTTCCCCCCAAATTATTTGACCATATTTGATAAAGGAATTTTGCTGCTAATTTTAATTTAAAATATAGTCGTAAACAATTATAAATCAGCCTGTAATATGAAAAAAATAAAATTTATACGTTGGAAATCCAAGAAGCATGAATTGAATAGTCATAGCAAGGGCATGTGGAAGTCAAACAGGAACATGGGATTTGGTTTTGTGGTTGCTGTAGAAAAATGGATGAGTTAATGAGTGTGTGAATTGTTGTTTAGGTCAAGTGTAATAGTGTTTGGGTAGTAAGAGTCATCCACGGGTCAAATATTTAGGTGTACATAGCACTAGATATGGGTGAACATCAGTAGATATCATTGGTTTATGATTACTACAAGTTGTAGCTATTGTTGCAAATCATTGTAAATATCATGTTTTTGAAATTAATAATATATTAGACTCTAATTTGTATGCATAGCCCAAGTTTGGGTGAACCACATTAAAAACTCTTTTTTTCTTCTCATTGTTATTATTTATATGTGTTTAATTCCTCTATTTAATTACCATTATTTACATTTAATTGGTAGTAATTTTCCTATAATTCTTAACAATGGTTGTATATTATACATGATGCCTGTTGATATTTCATGCCCCCCTTTGATGACCCATCATCGATAACCGATTTGAGTGGTCCTACATGGGCCATCTTGCATGAGTCTTCCTTGGAGCTTCCATAAATTTAGCTAAGTCCCAAAATTTTAAGCTTTTGGGTTGTCTCTTACTAGCTTCCTTCATGCCTTCTCCATCATTCCTTCTTCCCCATCTTTCCTCTAAGTCTTTCAGCCTTTGTCCTTCGACCTTTCCCTTTACCCTTTAATGATCTCTAAAGGTAAGCCTCAAGCCTTACGCCCGATCATTGAAGCTATATTAAGTTTTCAAGACTTGCCTAAGTCTTAGTTTGTTAGACTTTGGGGGTTAGTCATCACTCTCTCCTCTTCCTTTTTCGCCTTTCTTCTATCAGTCTTTGGTCTTCACCCTTCGCTCTTCTCTCTCACCTCTTACCTCTGACCTCTTACCTTCCTTAAGGAAGAGGTAATGCCTTCCTCCCAACCTTTGACCTCCAACCTCCGAAGGTTTAATTCTATGCTTTCAGTCTTCACCCATCGGACTTCATCTTCGACCTTCTCCTTTACCTCCAATTTTTGGAGGTAATACTAAGCCTTTTCCCCAAAGATTGTCTGTAAATTTTTCTAAGTATCAAACTTTCGACTCTTGGGGGTAAGTATTCTCCTTTACCTATGATTTCAAGAGGTAAGACTTCACTCAAACCCCTAATGCTTCCTTTGGACTTCTAGGTTCCTTCCTCCTCTCTTCTTTCCTTTGGAATGAGGTAAGATGTAAGCCTAATGCCCGAATCTCGACCACCCGATCATTGATGCCCAACAAATATATTTTCGAGGATCAAAACCATTTAACTCATGCTTGTAAACACTTCCTTTTGGGCCTGATGCTCCGACCTTCCTATGTTTTGGAATGTTTTCTTGGGTGATGATTTTTATGCTCGATTTGAATTTTAGCTATTAGATTTGATTCTTGGGCATCAAGGATGACATTAATTGCATCCCTTACCTTCTGCAAGTGGATTTCATGTGCGCCCATGCCCTTTTATTTCTCTCTTTTGACTTCCTTGGTGGATCTATGCCCTGATCAATATTTTCATGGAATGGTTGTAATATTGCACGTACAAGCTTCATTGCTAACCCTAGTTAGGACTAAGGTTTAGTTTGTGGTTCTAAGTTATGCATGATCTATAAAGTAAATAAATGTATTCATTTTATAGGTTGTTCTTCCTCTGCCTCCTCTAGGGTTTTTCTTTTGCAGACTTACATTTTTGCATCCCTGTTATTGTAAAGATTGCATTTTTTTCCTCTACATCAATGGAATTGATCATTTTTTCCTCTTCTCTACTCTTTTTTGTTTGAGTAAGTTTATTACCTTGCATATCTATGTTTTTTTTTGTATTTTTCAAGCATGTGTGTTGTGTTAAATTGTTTATAGAACTACTAGTTTTGAAACCCTCTTTCCTTCCAACGCCTTTTCAAATCCTAACCTTCTTGTATGCCTCTAAAAGTCAACCAAACAAAGAATTATGAAAGACCCGTTGCCCCTCTTCAACGATGTACTATGAAATACTGGTCAGGAAGAAACAACCTTTTCATCCTGGTGTATCTCCTCCATCTTCCCTTTCATGTTCACCTTCTCTTTCCCTTGTGAGATGTTAGTTATAGGATTTCATGTGTTGGGTTGGACCAGCACATTGCTCTTGAATTGAAAAAAGAAGTCGGCCTTATCCATAGATTCGACCTCATACACACAAAGATCCCACACATTGAGGTCATTTCCATTATTTCATTGGAATGATGAGCTTCATGCTCAACATGGTGCAATTTCATGTGACAATAATTTTTGGCATGCCCGGTGGGACTACTCTCCATTGAATAATTTGGTGTTTACTTCAATGCATCTTGCCTTTTAGGGCATATCTTCAAACACCATGGTGAAGCAATCCAAAATCGGTTGGTTCAAGTAGCCTAGTTTCATTTCATGTCATTGAGGAAGTGGTGCCTTCTTCAACATTTCAACCTTTGGAGGCATTCTACAAGCACCTGGCAACTCTGCAAGATACATCTTTGGGTGACTCTTTTGTATGTACCCAAAATCTTTGGTTGGGCAATCCTTTGCTCTTATTTTTTAATTTTTGAGGTGTTTATAATGTATTAAAATAACATATTTTAATGCAAACCACATGTACACTCCACCATATCACTATAATACTAACTTTGTGCATCCCAATCAACCATATCAAGTTGGTTATACCTCCCATTTCATTCATAAGAACCCTATTGTTGTGGGTTCTCAATCTTCAAAAAATGCATACCACCCACCCCACCCTTCTTAGTCTTCTTGGACACCTACATATTCTTATCAACAACCGACCATTTTTCTTGATTTCAAAAGACAGCTGGGTGAGATTCAGAGATAACAAAAGGAGTGGGAAAATCAAGCGTATCAGGCATAGCAGTGTTGTTTCCCACAACATTATCGGTTTTTACATCAAGCTCATTATTCACAGCATCACAACAAAGAATTTCAGTGGAGGTATGAGTATAGTTGGAGGCGTAAAGAAGGAAACAAGAAGAGTGTACAACAAGAGATGTTGTTGCTAGGATTTAAGAATAAATTATACTTTCCCTTGCTCTAGCACAAGTTCCCAATGCTCAAGTAGCCCCTTGTGTGCCTAGTTTCAAACAAGCACCTCCTCCATTTCTTGAACAAACTATTGTGCAAGAGGTATGCAAGCACAAAAAATATAGTTTTAAGAATCCTAATCAACCCATTCAAACTCCCATTCAACCTCTTGTGTGATCAAGTAGATCCTCTATGTTGGAGATCCTAAGTTTTGCGAGCCTCCATTCCTCACAAGAACCTATCCTTGATGAGGTGTTGTTCAAGAGCCTTCATGTGCTCAAAATAATGAGTATCTTGTTCTACTACAAGAAAAAATGAATATTAAATAGTGTTGCTACAACAAGGCATTAAAAAGGTAGAAAAACTTGATTTAGTAGAGGAATCAGTCCTCTCATTTGATGCCCTCCCTTATTTTGTTGAAGATGAGGAGGATAGATCAACATACTTACACCATTTAAAGCCTCTGAACAACTTGTTTTTGGATTGATGGTTGAATACAACTCCAATGTTGTGGAGAAGCAACAAAAGACGTGTTTAGACCCCGTTATAGTGGGGGAAACTCTCCTATCTAATGAGGTATGTATTTCTGAGGTGGTGGATCTCTTCTGGGATAATTTAGAATATTTTTTATCAAGATTGGATGTCAAGATTTCACCCCCAAAAGAGTAGCATTGTGGGCATCAGTATAAGAATGAAGAAGCAACATAGAATATGGAAACCATTACATGCCACAAGTTTGATTTTGTTGCAGCTAGTTGCCAGGAAATAATTAAAATCAAGATGCAATTTGAAGAATTTAGTTCTTCACTTGAAGTGTCTGAAAAGTATGAGTTTTTTGTTGATGAAGTGCACATCAATGTAAATTATTTTGTGGTTATTGAGCAACCATGCAGTTTTTTGGAGAGTGTTGGAACAAAAGCAACTACTGAGAAGGGGCTGAATCAATAGATATTGAAGTTTTTACCTGTCAACTCTTAGTGCACAAAATAACTGTTTGAATTCTTATGTGTAGATAAAAGTTAATAAGAAAATATATTAGAGATAATTCATTCAATCATCACATAACACACAATGTACGTGGAAAACCCAAGGTTAAGAAAAACCACAGTGAGAAATGTTGCTAGGATCTACTTTCCTAATCTAGCCTCACAATCTTTGAAGTTTAGTTACAATACTTTAAGGGCACCAACCCTATGGAGACACCAATCCCTTGGTTTTGGGAGTACCTATTCCAAGGAAGCACTCACTCCCTAATCTGAGCACCTCCACAAATATTTGATGACACCCACGAGTCAGATTTACAATGTTGAATATAACAATTTTAATGATAGTTTTACATTGCAACTTATTTGCAGCTACTCTTACATGTATGTTGCCCACTCTACAACACTCCTTCTTCTCTACACTTATTTTTCTTCTTTCCATTCACTTCTTTTCTGCATTCTTTCTCTGTAATTGCATTCTCTACACCATGTTGCTTCCCCACTCTTCTCTCTCACATGCTTTTCAACACCTTCTACTCTTTTCTCTTCTTTTTTATCTCACTTTTCTTCGCTAACCTGTAGACACTCCTTGAGCTAGGCACCTCTAACTGAAATAACTTGATGCAATGATTAGGTTTTTCATTATTTCTTCTTTAGGAAGCATACATTGCATTGAGCCATACCCGCATTAAATTCTATTTTAGAGTCTTCTAAGATTGGCCATCTGTAAACCCCAAATCGGATATGAATTTAATGTAATTATTTGTACAAAAGATAAGAATCAAACCTATGTTCACTTAGCAATTTGTGACACCATTTTGCAACTCAAACCACTAGTTAAGTCTATTGTTGGGGTAGGTAGACCAATTGATTTCATTCTTCTAGTCACCTGCCAATCAGAAACCACTTTTATGGATTTAACCATTTGAAACCACCATCTTCAAATTATGTTTGTTGATCTTTCTTCTACATGCCAAGATCCTTGGTTCTCCATTTTCTATTACCTTTTAAAGCACTGCCATCAGATGATTCTTCCTCTAAATGGGCATCGTCAAATGTTTTTGTAGCCCATTATCGTATTGGGTTGAGTCATATTAGAGTCATGCAAATAGATACCATTCTCTTCAAAAAAATTTCTTCTACCTAAGTATCCACATCATCTCCATGAAAATCACAACAAGGATGTGAATTTCTAAAACAATCAATCAATCTTCGTCACTTTCCATTGCACATCACCAAGTACTTTCTTTATTCCCCAGATCGGTCCCAGCAAGTGATTTTCTTAAGTTGTTGTGTCGAAGGGACATGCAAGTAGCTTCCACATAGATTCAACTTTCTCTCTAATGAGATCCCCAATGAGATGTTGGAGGGACTGGGCGAAGGATCTCTTTGAACACCATCAATCACTTCGATGAAGAGCCATTGGTATATTGAGGGAACACACAAATTCTTCTTTTTGAATTAGCATTGTCTCATCGATAGCTCCTACATTCTTCATATGCCACCACATATCTTCTACATCATCATGACACATCATCAATCCTCTCCATATCAAAGAGACATAAAACCTGCTTTCTTGTAAAAAAACATGTCACCCCGACTGATTCACAACTAGAATGTGAAGCGATAGATCACCACATCGAAGGGACCAATAAACTAGTCATGCTAAATGTACAATGTCACCTCGATGTGATCCCCAGACCTTGCTTTCCACTCACCATTAATTGAAGGAACTAATACTTGACTCTTGTCAACATTTGACTATCACATCAAAACAAAGGCAAGAACACCACAAATCAGAAGGCTATATACACACGGGGCTGATCATAGAACAAATTTAATTAGCTTAAGTTATCACTTAAGAAACCTATAATCACCAAACACAAGTCACTGAAAAAATAGAACTATGTCTGAACCCCATGACAACAAGAACCTTAGGGTTTAAGTAATAAACCCTAGCATCACCCGAGAGTAGAAATAATTCATCCTGAGTGTAACTTTAAACTTTGAAACCTGCAAGGCACATTTTTGGAAGGGTCTTGAAGAACCCATCAGGAATCTGACTTTTATTTTATAATAGTTCTCAGCTTTTGACATCAACGACAATAATATGCCAACAATCCTCCCCTTTGTCATTGATGGAAAAACTCTAAATGATCATACAAATTGTAACAATAAGATTTTGTACTAATTAGGTTACTCACACATCAACTCCCCCTAAGACATACGTCTCCTCCCTACTCATCATGCACCTATTTGAGAATTTTTAGTCATGTATCTCCCCCTTTGACATCGATGGAAAAGGGTAGACTCCCCCTTAAAATATACTCCCGTTTTGACAAAAAATACAAAGAGAAAGAGGGGATTCTAAACTTTAGAACTATCAAGTCGTTATAAATGTGTAAAAAAAGAGTTACCTGACTTGATCACGCTCTCCTTGTCCAGGGTTAAATAAACTATCAATAAAGCTCTGCCTAGACGTATGTCGTATCATTGATACTTAGTCATATGGTGTGAGAGAAATTGTTCCCAGGTTCTGCCTCAGGTACTCAAACTACTCTATGGGAAGAGGCTTGGTGAATATATCAGCCACTTGTTCCTTTGTAAAGACATACTCCATGCTGACTTCCTTTTCTGTAGCCTTTTGTTTGACGAAATGATATTTAATTGATAGATGTTTGGTTTTGGAATGCATCACTAGATTCTTTGTGTTGTTGATAGCACTTTAGTTATCACAAAGAATGGCAATAGGCTCTTTGTAGTCAACTTTTATGTCCTTTAAGGTCCATTTCATCCATAAAAACTTGGTACAACATGCAGGTGCTACAACATATTCTATTTTTGTTGTAGAAAGAGTAGAAAAATATTGCTTCTTACTCATCCATGACACCAATCTATTTTCTAGAAAGAATTCTCCTCCACTAGTGCTTTTCTTGTCATCTATACTTCTATCCAAATCAGTATCAGTGTATGTTGTCAACATGAAATCTTTTCTCTTAGAGTACCACAACCCATACTCAATATTTCTTTTAATGTATCTAAGTATTCTCTTCACTGTGTTGACATAAGAATCTTTTGGTGTAGCTTGAAATATTGTAACCATACATACTTCTTGCATAATATATGGCATAGATATAGTTAAATATAGCAAGCTTCCTATCATTGATCTCTACATATTGTGATTTACTTCAAGTGACTCATTTGACTTACTCAATTTATAGCCAATTATCATGGGGGTACTAACTGGTCTACTATCTTCCATGCCAAAATTATTGAAAATTTCCTTAGCATATACTTAGTTTGAGATATGAATATCCCATTACTAGTTTGCACAATTTTTAAACCAAGGAAAAATGATAACTCTCCTAACATAGACATTTCAAATTCGTCTTGCTTATTTGTAGTAAAGATTTGACAAATTTTATCATTGCTACCTTAAAATATTATATCATCTACATAAACAACAACAATCATGTGCTCACCTTCTGATTTAAAATATAAATTACTATATGCACACCCCTTTTTGAATCATTTTTGTTATAGGTACTGGTTCAATCTAGAATACCATGCTCTAGATGCTTGTTTTAGACCATACAACACCTTCCTTAATCTACAACATAATATTCTTCTTCTGAAAGATGAAAACCTTATGGTTTCTCAATGTAGTCTTCCTCTTCAAGGTTTCCATTTAGAAATGAATATTTAACATCCATTTGATATACTTTGAATCCCTTGTAAACTGAGAATGTAGGAAACATTCTTATGCTTTCTAATCTTGCAACTAGTGCAAATGTTTCTTGAAAGTCAATTCCTTCAATTTGTGCATATCCTTTGCATACTAACCTTGCTTTATACCTAACGACAACTCCATCTTGCTTTAGCTTATTTCTAAACACCCATTTGGTACCAATAACGTTTTTGATGGGAGGCCTAGGAACTAATTCCCATGTTTTGTTCTTCTCAATTTGATTGAGTTTTTCTTCCATGGTTTTTATCCAACTTTCATATTTGTTAGCTTCACTAAAGTTCTTTGGTTCGATCCAAGTCAACAGAGAAAAATTTACTTGTTCTTTATTCCTTGTAAGTCTTCTCCTGATCTAGACTCCATCTCTTTTATCACCAATTATTTGATCTATAGGATGATCCTTTTGCATATATTTTGTAGGGGCTCACTCAATCTCCTCCTCCTCTTCTTCTCGCTCATCTTCTTGGACTGTTGGACGAACATCATCATCATTTGACTAAATCTAAAAAATATTTATGCTAGACTTACTCTGACCTATATTTCATCAACCTTGATGTTTATAATTTCCACAATCTTGTGTAGCCTCTTGTTGTAGCACTTGTACACCTTACTCAGAGTGGAATATCCTTGGAATTTTCCTTTAGCACATCTTGATTAGAAGCTCCCCAAGTCTTCATTTTCTCTTTTTATATAGAATTTTCTACCAAACACCCTGAAGTACTTGACTAATGAAGACTTTCCATATTACAATTCATGTGGAATTCTATCACTGTTTTCTCTTAGAATTAATCTATTTTGAATATATATATATATAGCAATATGAACTACTTCCTTCCAAAAAGTATCTTCCAAAATTGCCTCATTTAACATAGCTCTTGCCATTTCCATCACAATCCTTTTTCTTCTCTCTACTACACCATTTTTATGTGGTGTTCTTAGTGCCGAATATTATCTTTTAATTCCATGATTTTCACAATAATATTTGAATTAATTTGATGTAAATTCTCCTCCTTTGTCTGATCTTAGGCACTTAATTCTTCTCTCAGTCTCCTTTTCTACTAGCTTCTTGAAAATATTAAGCTTTTCAAATGCTTCAGTCTTCTCTTTTAGAAACATTACCCATGCCATTCTAGTGTAATCATCAATTAGCAACATGAAATATTTTTCACCTTGCATTCCTCTTGTTCTCATGGGTCCACATAGCTCAGTATGAACTATTTCCAAAGTTTTTGTGGTTGAATAATCCTTGGTTGGAAACTTAAACCTTGTTTTCTTTCCTTGTTGACATCCTTTGCAGATTATGTTTTCAGGCCTTGCTATCTTGGGCATATTCCTAACCATTCCCTTTGATCTAATATTTACTAAATTGTTAAAGTTCACATTACACATCCAACTCTCATATTCTTGACTGATTAGACAATTGTTTCCTTTTAGTTCACAAAGGTTGTAAAGGTTACTATTATCCCTTATCCTTTGTGCAATTGTCTTACCATTATTTTTTATCATTCATCCCTTAGATTTAAATATAATTTTGTACCCAATGTCACACATTTGGATGACACTAAGAAGTTTATGTTTCAAACCCTCAACATAGATAGCATCCTTTGTCTTATTATTTCCATCTAAGCTCAAGATCCCTTTACCACAAATTTTGACAGCGGTATTATCACCTAGAATTATTGACCCTTCCTTACACTTCTCTAGTTCAATGAATTTTATTTTATCTCTAATCATATGCTTGGAGAAGTCACTTTGAATCACCCAAAAAAGAAAAATCTTAGCATGTAGTGCTGTTTGGGAAATGATATATTGAGTGGAACTTTGTCCTTTCTCCTTCCACACCTTCTTATATTTCTTTTCAGCATTCATTTCCTTATTGTCAGACCTTTTAGTTTGCTTTCCCACTTTGGGGAGTGAGTCATTCTTCTTTTCATATTGAATATTTGATCTCATAATTTTTTTCTACACTATCTAGCTACATGACTAAAATTATTGTAATTGTAACAGAATACATTCATGTCTACCAAGGGAGCAAATGATTTTTCTCTTACAAAGTTTGTGTTCCTCCTTGGAATGACTCTACATTCTCAGGCTCTATGACCAAAATCAATACGCGAATAGCAATGCCCATAGAATTATGATGAGTACCTGGTAATGAAATTTCCTTCAGCTAGAGGAGAAGATCTTTTTTGTCTCGGATTTCTTGAATAATGCACTCTTGTGAAGCCTTCATGATTTTTCCTTTTTGTGTTTTTTTTCTTCTTTGGCTAAGTAGGGGTAGTCTTGTTGTCATTCCTATCTTGAATAGGATTCTTCTCTTCATCAGATTTCTTTACCTTAGCAACCTTCTTTCCATCTTCAAAGAAATCCTCATTGCCCATTTTATCATCCTTAAGGGTTTCATTTTCTTCAGCATTGAATCTTTCGTAGAGTTTTGCAAAGGTGTCAACAAATGATCTCTTTCCTTTCTCCAGTCCTAATCCAAATTTTTCTTTGTTCAGTGGTTTCTGCATACTTATCAACTCATTTAGAATGTTTGAACCACCTTGTAATTTCAGACCCTTATTGATCTACTCATTGGCTTTCTCCAATACCTTTCTTAAAGAAACTACTTCTTCCTCAAGCTTCAAACATCTATCCATTTTTTATTCTAGCTTGGACTTCATTACTTCTATTCTTTTGTCTTCCTCCGCTTGAAGTTCCAATCTTACTATCAACTGGTTAGATTCCTCAAAATCCTAGGTTAGCTTTTCATTCTCCTTTTGGCATGTATTTTCAATGTATTATTTTCCCTTTTAGTATCATCAAACTTATCTCTTAGATCATCAAGATCTTCAAGGACATTGATCAATTCTCCCTCAAGATCAACAATTGATTCCTCTTCACCTTCTACATAGTGGTGTAAGTGTGAATAAGTAGTGTATACACCTAAAATTGGTTTGGAGCATCCGATTAATTAAATACGAATTATTTAATTAATTATCTTAATTTCCTCTACTATTTAAATAAATTTAAATATTTATTTAATATAGTTCACATTCACATTCTTCATAATTTCTTCTAAATCTCGTCTTAATTAAATAAACAAAAATAAATACTTTGTTTGATTTAATTATCAAATCCCTATTTCAATCTATCACATCATTTCTAAATTAATTAAATAAAGACAAAACACTTTATTAATTAATTGCCATATTCTTCTGTCTAATTTAATAAACAACTATCCTATAGTTCGTTTTATTAAATTATTTATCTCCCTTTTCCTAATTTAAATAAATCAAAATAATTTGAATTAGAGCATAAAGAGTATTCCAATCTATATTCTCTCAAAAATGAATTAGATTTCCTATGTCTAATCCATGTCTAAAATATGTCACAATTAATTGATTGAAACTTCACGGGAAGTTTTGGAGACAAATTGGAGACAAATTTGGAATTTGATCTCTCAATCCTCTTCCGTCAATTCTTCCTCTTCTCTTGCCTGGTGTTTTCATGGGTAGAGACAATCTCCATCTTTCTCTCAATCTCCTCAATCTCTCACCATTCCATTCTCCAGATTGAATCCAAGCCTCTCAAAGCTTTCCCTATACATTTCTATAGCTAGGAAATCTATAAATACAACCTCATTCAACCAAGAAAAGGATCCAAATAATCAAGCTTTTGCACTCTTACTCTACAGGAATCTAGACATCAACCATCAAGCATCCACACAATCAAGCATCAAGCAATCCAATTTTCAACCATGGCTGCCTCCTGTAGCTACAATTATCTATTTCACATCAATATGATGCTAGTTTAATTGATTTATCATTTAGCATTGTATTAACATTATCTCGTTCTTCAGATAGTCATTTTAACAGTTTTATTTGCTTACACAATCTGAGAGCAATTTAGATTTAATAAATCTTTGGAGATAGAGAGCAATAGGACGCTTTCATTTGATTACTTTGTTGAATTGATTCAATTTGTTTAATCATTGATATAATGTAGTAGTAAGAAGTGTTTTAAGTCTTATTCACATATTCATCACTTACAATTTGACACCCACCATGGGGCATTAACCCCGATTTTATTGAAATTATCAATTTTCTGGAAAGTGTCATGCAGGTTCTCGGCGTGTTTTTCTTGTAGCGCTTCCGTTAAAAGTTTTAGCACTTTGGGTCGCTGTTTTAGCGCTTCTGGTCACTTTTTTGGCGCTTTCAACTTTAGTGCTTCCGGTCGTTGTTTCAATGCTTCCGGTAACTATTTTAGCGCATTGGGTGTTTTAGCGCTTCCATGCCAAACTTCAGCGCTTCGGGGTCTTGTTTCGATGCTTTCGAGTTTTAGTGCATCAAGTAACTGTTTTAGCGCTTCGATGCAATATTCCAGTGCTTTTGTAAAAATCAATCTGGATTCGACGCATCCGCAGCTAGATTCTGATTTCTTTCAAAGATGGACTAAAATGATCAATCTAGGATAGTCACTTCAAAATTTTCTAAAATTAATCAATCTAGGATAGTCATTTCAATGTTGGACTAAAATTGATCAATCTAGGATAGTCACTTTCTTGTTTTTCTTAAAGCAAATTTATCAATCCTAGGATAGTCATCACATTCTTACAGTAGAAGTTAAAAAGAACATCATGATTTATGTGAAGCAACACCTTCACATAAATTAGAAAATTTCTTTTTGGGCTTTTGAAACAAGACAAATTTATATGTTGTGCTTGTGGTGATTAGGCTTATGCTCTCCCCTTAACTGGGTGACCAAAGTGCCAGATTCACTTTTATTTCATGTCATTTACGCTTTATTAAATCCTTTAGCAAGTTTGCTGTAGTGGGAAAATGTACTCACCCTATGGGAACGACCTAAGTGGGAACAACCAAAGCCAGGTTATCCAACCCACTATAATAAAAATGCAAGTTATTGATGAAAGTCCAACTTGACGGTAGTGAGCAAGATAACCATGCCCAAAATCTTTGTTCTAAAGATTGGGAGGTCTCCTAAGGGAGTTTATCTATTTGCCACACTGAATGGAACCCTATCTATGAACCATAGAGTAGTTTCTTGTCGAGTCAGTATCCATACATTGTCATACTCATGGTGCAAGGGGAGGGAAGAATCTGCCCCCAAGACACTCACCATATAATTACCAAGGACCGCTTGCTCAAGGGATTCGGTATCCACTTCCGTCACTTTGAGTATGCACCTAGCAATGACAAAAAAATGGGCGCCCTCTAGGGGGTGACATGACTGTGTGAGTCAACGTAATTGCAAGATGTGGGCTATGAGTATAATGATGACCTACTTGTCCTTAAGTGTGAGTCTATTTGATTTGTATACAATTGTTAAAACAACCCGTCAAAATCAATAAAGATCATTCGTGATTTTTGAATATACACAATCTTTTCAGTTTTAAAACACTTATTCAAAATTGCTTTCTGTGTTTTTACAAATTCATTTAAATCAGATTAAAGACCATCTTGAAAACGTCAAGTCAAAACAAATAAAAAAATCCATGCTGCGAAAGTGGAAGTCCACCACGTTTGTCAAGAGAAAAATCAAGGTTACAAAGCCCAAGCAACCTCCCGGTTATAGAAATAAATTGAGAAGACAACATTTTTTATATCAAAATCGGAAACTCTTCTTATAGCATAGGACATTCATTCACCGATATCATGATTTTGCTAGGGGTCACTCTTTAGATTACACAGTAGAACCGCTCTATTCACAAGACTTCTTTCAAAGAAGAGCTCTCACACAATTCCACAACCGTAGTCAACGGATTCATCCTTCATATCTTCCGCAGTCTCTGATACAGTATGCCACAAGGCCAGACTAGATTCTACAATAAAGAAAATTAAACTTCTGTTTTAAGCATTCTGGAAAACTATTTCAGCGCTTCTGGTCACTGTTTTAGCACTTCTGGGAAATAGTGCTTTTGGTCATTGTTTCAGCATTTTAGATCTATATTTTAGCACTTTCGATAAAGTAGCGCTTTTGTCAAATTTTATAGGGCTTTTGGGTACTATTTCAGCGCTTTCAGTATAATAACGCTTTCATCAAATTCTACAGCGCTTCTGGACTCTATTCCAACACTTTTGGGAAATAGTGCTTCTAGCCTCTATTTTAGTGCTTTTAAAACAAAGACTTCAAAATTTTCACCAGTCAATTAGTTTGTCATTTTACCCACAAATTTTCATTAGAATTAAAAAAAAAATTATCAGAATCACCGTCTAGAGACCGAAAAAAAATAGGCTTATACAAACTTTCAATCTTATCAACTGAAAACAAGATCTTGCAAATCACAAGTGTCAAAATCAATACAAAAATGATTGCTACACTAAAGTTTCATCACCAGGATATTATCATCCTTCATCACGAAACTAAGTATAGCAATCAAATTTTTAACATAGTCTCATCAATAAGATCTGTCATCTTATTCGACTTTGTTAAAAGTTTCAATTGACATTTTCAGCATAGAAGATCAACATTTCAGAAGAAAGGGTTAAATTTTGTATGCCAATCTTTACTAGGTCCCAAAAACAAAGATTCTTAGAACAAGAAATTTTAAAATCACAAGAAATGGCAGAAGAAAATCTTTGGAACAATTTGAACCAAAACGATAAAAACAAAATAAATCCAGAGGACATCCAAGCAGCTCAACAAGATCCCAAGTTCCATATATTAATGGAAAAGATTCTAGAACAAGATATGGAGAAATATCTTTTAATGTTAGCTGAATCGGGGGCAAAACTTCCAAAATATTTTGATGTAAACCATTTGAAAGAGACATCAAAAATAAATGAGAGTGAGATACCACAACCTACGCAAACAATAGATCCAATTGTCGGTTTAACATCTCAAATGCAGCTATTACAATAGAAAATACAAGATACGATGCAAGGGACTACCAAGAGATATGCGATACAGGACATTTTTCCTTATCCCTTTGACGTAACGGTTGGTTTGATACCTTTTCCAAGACATTGTGAGATCCCAAAATATGATAAGTATAATGGAAGAATGGATCCAATCAATCACATTAGAGAATTCAAAACAATGAGTCTTGAGTTTGCACAAGAAGAGACATATTTAATGCGACTATTCCCGAGGAGTTTGGGAGGATCATGTATGGAATGGTTTTTGAAGTTGAAACCAGGTATTAGAACTTTTGAGGAACTTGTTAACAAATTTATCTCTCAATACTCATTCAATATCCAACACGATGTTACTATCAAAGAAAACTCAAACAAAACAAGCGAGAAACGTTCTTGTCTTTTCTCCAAAGATGGCGATGCTTGTTCGCTAGATATCCTAGGTCCATTCCTGAAGAGGAAAAGATGGAGTTGTTTATTGAAAACTTGATGGAAGAAATGAGTTATAGATTGGAACTACAATGTCCTCCAACATTTGAAAAAGTGATCGAAAATGGTCTTAAAATCGAAGAAGCGTTACTTAAGAGAGGATTTATCAAGCATTTTAATGATAAAAAAAACAACACAAGTAACTCCTCAAATCAATACTCAAGCGGTGAGAAGCCAAAATTTGGCAAAAGAATCGAAATGCAAATGAAACAACAAATGATTCTTCTAATGCTAAACCGGTTTTTAACTTGACCACATCCACATCAAAAATTCAAAACAACTAACAAAATGTCAGGACAAATACATTGCAAAGAAATGAAAACATAAAACCACAGTCATATCAAAAACCATCAAATTGGTGAAGGTTCACACCTTTGGGTCAATCAATGGAATCAGCAATGAAGGAAATAGTTACCAAAGGCCTTCTCACTACACAGGAAGCTAGATTCTGGGACCCAAAATTCAAACCATCGTGGTCGAATGACGCTGATTATTGCAACTATCATAACAATAAAGGTCACAAAACCAATGACTATATGGAGTTGAAACATGCAATACAAGATTTGGTGGACATCAACAAAGTGTATGTGGAAGGACCTCAAAATAACAATGATCATTCAGCCTTCAAAGATCCTTTGCCCAATTATGACAAAGGTGCATCATCTTCAAACAACAAAGGAAAGAATGCCAATCATGTCTATGACACAACAATCTTGTGTCTATCTGAAGTCAAGTATGATCATGCAGTTAGCGATAACATTGATGAATACAAAACCAACGATATTACCTCTTTGGATTTACTCCCAAGTGCGCAAAGCTCTGATAATCAAATAAATGTCTTAAAAATCAGAGAAAATCAAGAACATCAACCCGCCAATGCACTAACTAGGGGACAATCCAAAGTAATGTTAAAGGGAATTGGCTCCACACATGTAGTTCCACCTCCATCACATTATGATGTTATCAATCAAATACAAAACACCCCCCGAGAAAATCAAGAACATCAACCGACAAATGTCATGACTAGGGGGCAAGCCAAGGTAATATTAAAAGGAGTGGGATCTCAACATGCAGTTACACCTCAATCTCATTATAATATTATTGATCAATTGCAAAATATCCCCGCGCAAATATCAATATTGGAGCTCCTTAAGTTGTCACCATCACATAAAGAAGTTCTCGAACAAGCATTAGTTGCCATAACTGTACCAAAGGATCTAGATGTTTGTCAATTCCAAGCTATGGATGGACACCTAACTACCCCACATTTTCTGTCATTCTCTGAATAGGATGATGTCTCATTAAACCATCCGCATAATACAACATTACATATCGAAGTATGTATCCATAATCATCGTGTTAAGAGAGTCTGAACATTTCTACCCTCAAATTAGTCTATGCACTAGGATATTCCGATGATGCTATTGATGCTCGAAGGAAAATGACCATCAAAGCATATGATGAGGAAGAAAGATCATCCCAAGGTTTAATTGTATTACCCATTCAAGTGGGACCCATGATCAAGCATATAGCATGTCAAGTGTTGGAAAGAGAGTTGACATACAACATACTCTTAGGACGACCTTGGATTCATGAAATGCAGGCCGTACCTTCTACATACCATCAATACCTAAAGTTTCCAATAAACGGACAAGAGGTGACTATAGCTACTGATTATAATCATCCACAACATTGTGACACATTGAGAGTATCTCAAGACACCTTTGTCACTCACAACAGGGAAGCTTCAAGTTCATCATCATCCAAGAATGAACAAAGTCCAAGCATCAATACCAAGTGGGTGCAAAAGAAAACTAAAGAAAAGGAAAAAAGTCATGTTGAAACAAACAATCTAGGTACACAAACTTCTCTATCAGACAACTTTCAAAAGCAAGTTCAGTTGATAGATAAAGGAATGGGACAATACTCAATGGAGCAATCGCTTAACTTATCACAGTTAATGTCATCTCGTAGGAAATATGGTCAACCATTATTGATCAAAACTCCAACATCTTTACCTAGCAAAAGTCTTCAAGAAACATTTGTAAAATCTGGCACCATAGCAAAAGAAACAAACAATAAAGCAATCCTGGATTGGCTTTACAAGGATGAAGAAACATCAACATCAGAGATCGGTATAAAAAATATTAGCATCAACACAGACAAGTATGGAAAAGGAAAAGCTATTCTTGAAAAGATGGGTTATGAAGGACAAGGGCCTGTGGGATTAAGAAAGGAGGGAATTTCAGAACCTATCACACCTCTCACTGTCCACACAAAAGAAAAACTAGGACTAGGATACTCTAATGAAGAGAAGCAGGAGCTAACAAAGATAGCTATGGAAAATATCCTCCACTTTAGAGATGGTTCTGAAATAGACTCAAATGAATATGAGTGGGCCTTACCTTTTGATCTACTTTTCATTGATATTCCAGTCAATGTGATTCAAAAACATACACCTACATGTGAGGAGGGCCAAGGCTTTGGGTCTAGACCATTTGTCGCGGGTTCACTAAATATCGATGACTCTAGTGAGGACGAACAAAATTTGAATGAACTAGGTGATTTCGAAGAGGGTACCATCATGGATCTCGATATCCTGAATGATAATTATGATGATGTAGTTGTCCTCACCCTTACTTCCATTGACCTAAATAAATCTAATGATACCATGCCATTAATCCATCCAGAACTTATTGATTGGGAACCTATCGAACCATTAACTGTACCAAAATTTGCAAATGATGATGCCATCGTGCATTGCCTATGTCATATCGGACCTGATACAAACACTATCTATAATAATCATAACAATACGACTGAGCAGGAGGGTGTCAAATCTTCTAGTTGCAAAATTGACAACAGGGAAAATAGATCTAATGGTGAAAACCATTCTATGGCAGCATTAGATGTGGGAAAAGTAAAAATAAAGAACGCATCCAACGGTGAAAACATTTTCGAGGCACTGAAGGATGGAAGATTTGAAACTCTCCTAGAACACTATCATGAGTGATCATCAGTTGTGGTCAAACCTACACAATCGATGGACATTGGCATAGAAGAGAAGGAAAAAATCCTACATCTGGCAGAATCCATGACAGAACCAGAAAGACCGACATTCATCCAATTCTTTAAAGAAAGAAGCATCAACTTCGCTTGGTCATATTTCGATATGCCAGGTTTAGACTCAAATTTGCTTATGCATCACTTATCTTTGCTCACAGGAATCAAGCCTGTCAAGAAAAAATTAAGAAAAATGCATCCTTAGATTGCATTGATGGTCAAAACGGAGCTAAAGAAATTACTGGATGCTGGATTCATACGGTCTATAGATTATGTCAAATGGATATCAAATCTTGTGCCTGTTTCCAAGCCAGACAATAGTATCAGAATATGTATGGATTTCAGGGACCTAAATAAAGCATGTCCAAAGTATGATTTTCCACTACCAAACATTGACATCATCATGGACTTAACAACTGGACATGCCATGTTGTCAATCATGGATGGTTTCTCAGGATACAATCAGATAAAAATAGCTCCAGAAGATCAAGAAAAGATAGCTTTCACCTGTCCATGCGGGACCTTCTACTGGAACGTCATGCCATTTGGTCTAAAGAACGCAAGAGTTACATATCAACGAGCTATGACGACAATTTTCCATGATATGATGCACACCTTCATGGAAGATTACGTGGATGAAATCTTGGAAAAATCTACTACAAGGGAAGGACATTTGCATATCCTAGATAAAATCTTCACACAGATGGAGAAATTCAATGTTAGGTTAAACCCTAAGAAGTGTGTCTTCGGGGTTACATCAGCAAAGCTACTAGGGTACATTGTCTCAGAAAAGGGCATTGAAGTGGATCCGGAAAAATTCAAAGCTATAATGGAGATGCCACCTCCTAAAAACATCAGCCAACTCAGATCACTACAAGGACATCTTCAATCAATCAGAAGATTCATCTCCCAGCTGGCAGACAAAAGTCATCCTTTTAATCATCTACTGCATAAGAACATTGTTTTCAAGTGGGATGAGAGGTGTGAAGCAAAATTTGATCAAATCAAGCAATATTTAATGTCACCACCCATTCTCATGCCACTAATAGAAGGAATACCCCTCATATTGTATATTGCTACAACATATATCTCATTGGGGGCACTTTTAGCACAAGAGGATAATGAAGGAAAAGAGCATGCCATCTACTACATCAGTAGAACTTTAAATGGCTATGAAATAAACTATACATTAATAGAGAAGTCTTGCTTAGCAGTGGTGTTTTCTACTCAACAACTGAGACACTACATGCTGACTCACACAATCGGGTTAATTGCAAACATTGACCCTTTGAAGTATCTATTAAGTAAAGCTGCCTTAAGAGGTAGACTGGAAAAATGGGTTATGCTCCTAAGTGAATTTGACATTCAATATATCGAGAGAAAGGGAATCAAGGGATAAGAAATCGCTGAATAGCTAGCTAAAGCTCCTCTACCAGATGATCACCCAATGACAATGGAATTTCCAGATGCAGACATTATGACAACAATGCCCAAACAATGGATACTATATTTTGATGGATCGTATACACAACGAGGATCAGGAGCAGGGATTTTGTTCATCTCCCCCCATGGACACACAATTCCAAAATCATATAGACTCATGTTTCAGTGTACAAATAATGTGGCAGAGTATGAAGCATTGATTATTGGGGTCAAGATAGCAATTCACTAGAAAATCACGGATTTACAAGTATATGGGGACTCTCAACTAGTTATTTACCAAGTAAATGATGAGTATTAGACAAAAGATGAAAAATTGATGCCCTACAAGTAGCAGATAGATAATCTAAAACAATATTTTGTTAGTATCAAGTTTGATCAGATTCCAAGAGCGGAGAACAAATCTGCGGACGCTATGGCTACAATTGCTTCATTACTACAATTGCCTGAGAAACGTATTTGTTATGAGTTTATGGTAGAACAAGTATCATGTCCTTCCCATTATAAATCAGAATCCGCTACCATATGCCATATAGAAACCATTGAACCCTCCATATATGGAAAAACCTATGCTTACCTGAAAGATTATATTCTTCCTTCGTATCTTTCCAGGAACCAAAAATGGAACTTTATCTGCCAATCTTCCTGACATACATTAATCATAGATGTCCTTTATCATCGAGGTCTTCATGGTACCCTACTCTGATGCCTAAAATGCAATGAATCTAAAACGGCCCTACCGGAAGTTCACGAGGGTATTTGTGGTACTCACTCCAGTGGAATGACTCTAGCTAAGAAACTCCTCCATTTAGGTTATTATTGGTCATGCATGGAAAAAGAATCATATCAATTTGTCAAGAAATGTCACAAATGTTAGGATCACAACAATCTAGTTCACGCACCAGCACAAGAACTGCATCCCTTCACATCGACATGGCCTTTTTGTCAATGGGGCCTAGATCTAGTAGGGAAAATCAATCCATCTTCATCTAATGGACACAAGTTCATTATAATCGCTACAGAGTATTTCACGAAATGGATTGAAGCAGTACCTCTTATTACCATCACTGGGAAAAAAATTTCCTCTTTCATCTTGAACTACATAATATGTCGATATGGTATCCCTCAATCCATTATCACTGATAATGGATGACCTTTCAAGAATCAAGATGTCCAAGAGCTATGTGATAAGTTCCATATCCAACATCATTTTTCAACACTGTACTATCCTCAAGGGAATGGCCAAGCAGAGGCCTCAAACAAAACCATACTCAAAATTCTCAAAAAGATGGTTAACGATGTTGGATGTGATTGGCATGTTCAACTCAACCCTGCACTATGGGCCTATAGAACAAGCATCAGAACACCTATAGGAGCTACACCATTTGCTTTGCTATATGGATCAGAAGCCATATTACCCATTGAAGTTGAAATTCCATCCCTTCGTGTATCACTTAGAGGTATCATTTCAGATGAAGACTACAAGGTATCTAGACTACGGGAATTGGAATTGCTGGACGAGTGTCGTCAACAAGTTGTTAATCATCTAACAGCTTATCAACAGAGGATTTCAAGGAGTTACAATCATAGGGTAAAATCGAGGGTCTTTCAGGTTGGTGATTTAGTACTAAAGGAAAACCCCAGGAATTAGCAAGATAGAGAAAAGAAGGGAAAATTTGAGCCTAACTGGCTTGGTCCATTTGTCATCATATCAGTGTATGGATCAGGAGCATATCAATTATCAATGTCGGAAGGGGATTTGTTTGATGAACCTATCAACAGTATTCATCTCAAAAAATTCTATGCTTAAAATCTCCTAGTGCACGGGGCAAATTTCTAAAAATTGTTTCCTTGGTGAAAACCTGGCAAACAAGCATCTTGGCAAACACGAAAATAAAATAAAAAAATAGAAAATACAAAAAAATTTTTAAAAAAAACAAAAATGAGAAAATACAAAAACACAACGGGTGTAATCAAAGCATGTGGTGAAAACCTGGAAACAGGCGTCATATGTGATTCTAAGATCAACTTTCCCATCTATCTGGATATATATCAGGATTATTAGTCTTCCAGTCAGTATCATTTCATATCATATCATTCGTCTGGCCATCTTTGCATCCATATCAAAATCATTTTCACATAGTCAACATATCACTGCATAGCTTGGGGACAACATCTAAATATCATTAGAGGCAATATACACATATCGATTTCACCAATCTGGGAACAACATGGCAGAATGGCAGAAAAACCAAAAAAAAAATCAAAGCACAATATCAATCATCATCAGAAGGGCATCAACCATCCATATCGCATCGAAAATCCAAAAAACATGTCAAAAAGGAAAATCTAAAAAAAGCAACATCCAAAAACATAGGTCTATGTCAGTCGAACTACATGGTCTCTGCATGTGTAACGTAGGCAAGGCTAATATTTTATCAGCCCCCGAGGCCCCTAAGATAGGCTAGTAGGTTAGGTCTTTAGTCCAAAATCTCAAAAATTCAAAAACATGTCAAAATCAAGATGGATGATCTACAATCTGAATAATGAATGGAACATTCTAAGTAAAAAATGGATATTTTGTCCTTTTTGATTATCATTTCTTTGGAGTAACTCAATGATGTATTGAACTAGAGGAACAAGGAAAAATAATGATATTTTTACTATCTGCTGTATGTGCGATAATCATATAAATGTGTGAATTGTCGGGGGATGTGCTATGCAAATGTATCATCGATGACATTCAAAATTCACACACTCAAATGATAATCTCTGCCTATTTACGCAATGAATGCTCAGATCATCTTGGTTCAATTATACCTAGATGCTTGTGTTCGATTGCAATATCAAAAATCATGAAAGTAATACTCAGGTCGTCATTGGATTAACACAACCATTGACGCTTGTATTCACTGTCAACATTCAATAAAGCTCTATGATGATACCAAGCACAAAAAGACTGTTAAAATGACATTTATTTTGCATATCATTGCATGATTAAATTAGATTGCATTCATCATCATTCATTATCTACAGAATATTTCTTGCATAAAGGATTCCAATCAATGATTATCTAATCTATAAATAAGACTGAGTATACTTGACAGAAAATCCAAAAATCATCAAAAACATGTAAAAGTCATCATTTCATCAATCATACATACATTGAATAAACCATGAATTAAATTGTACCATAAGTACATCTTGTTTCATTTTACCATAACATCATTCATTACATTATCATCTACCAAACATCATATGCATACATAATTTACCATCCATACATTTAATAAATGAAATCACGTCATCAAAGATCATTCATCATAAAATCATTCCATAAAATAAAAAAGCATTTATCTTACCATCCATACATATTATCGCATCACATCATTTATCCACATATTATAGTCTACATTTATCATGGCATCATTGCATTCAATAAAATAATTCATATACATCATCACATTTATATTTAAATCATCACATAGAAATCATAAAGCCATCGTCATATCACATCAACTGCATCTCATATATATATCACAAATGTCAAGTATACAATGAAAGTCTGGTCTACAAAATACATCATCAAAATAAGCTACGTCGTAGTATACATCATAGAAGATCACAAGGGCATCTACAACCTGCTACTGCCAGAGTGAGCAGGCCCAACAGGACCTGTACCACCACCACCCCCAAAAGGACCCGGATCTCTGGAATCTCTGCGTGGAGGCTGTGTCACCCCCTCACTAACTGTCTGTGTATGAGTCCGCCTAGATCTTGATGGGGCATAACTGACTCAACACTCGACAGGTACTGCATCATGATATCAAACTCGGTAGAACTCTGCCTCTCGGCCAACCCGCAAAACCTCTCTCATATAATCACTAATGGAGGTGCCATCGGTCAATCTCTGAAGAGTATCTGCTGTCTCTTGTGCCCTCTCGGCAATCTGTTGAGCATTGTCTCACTTAGCTGTCAGGGTATCAACTTGTGTCTACATGGCGGCTAACTGCCCCTGTACTTGTGCTAAGGCCTGTGCGTGAGCCTGTTCCTATGCCTGCATTTGACTCTGAGTCTGCACAAGCATACCCCGAGCCTGTACCAACTGCCCCTACAAAGTCTAGACCTTTGCTTGGAGCCCAGCTATCTGTCTCTGCTGCCCGACTACTGGCGCTGTCACTGCCTGCCTCTTACGAGGCCTACTAGAAGAAGGTGTACTACTTATGCCTGGCCCTACCCCTCTGTATCCTCCACCACTGCCATCACTGTCATCACTGCTGCTACTGTCTCCACTGCCGCTCTCTGAGCTACTGCTGGATGAGGAATCATCTCCATCCCCACTGCTTGTAGAACCCTTTGCCACTTCCTCCTCTATAGGTAAAGGTGCTGGCTCAACGGGGATAGTAATGCGATGATGGAGGACTAAAGCCAAAAAAACTGCATACTACTCTATCATAGCTATCTCAAAGATGTCTCTCTGCATGTCCCAGGGAGATGGCTGTAATGATCTATACCCCTCTACAAGAACATCATAGGATAGTGTCAGACCCCAATTAGGAACATCCATCCATCGCCTGGCGTAATGAGCTACTCCCCGTGGCATGCACTGAACAATGCCATACTGTCTGTATACCTGACGGAGTAAGAATCTCTCTAAAACAAATGGAGTCCAGCCGATGAGGTACATAGAATCACACAAAAACCCCAACACTGCACCATCCTCATACCACTCCTCGCAGTCAAGGTATGGGCGCCAGATAACTGTCTCAGTGTCATCAAACACTCGTCTCCAATGCTCTAACTTGCCCATTCGGGCCTACGTAAATTGACCACTGTATCAGAAAACATATGGTCTACCGGCTGGTCTGTCTGCAATTGGAAATGATCGACAAATAGCAAAATGCTCCCAAGCCCACACCTATAACAATGTCATCCCTGCGGATAGACTACGTGCATCTAAGTACACCACCGAATGTAGATCATGATAAAGATGCGCTAACATGCACATCCCCCACACATATCTAGTACCATGTACCATCATGCTCTCAAGCATCCTACCCCAGCCAACAAGGAATCCTCCAATGAATCCAGCTAACACTGCTAGTAGTGTCGCATAAGAATCTGCAATCCTCCGCTATCGAATGGTCGGACCCTCTATGGCCTGATCCTGAAAGACTCTATGGAGAGCATCTCTGCTGCTGGTCCCATGCGAATCATAAGTAACAATCTCCCCCATGAACAAAATGCACAATATATGCCACACATTCTCTAGTGTGACTATCATCTCGCCGATGGGTAGATGAAAGGTGTTGTGGTCACTATGCCACCTCTCAGCCAACGCGGTCAACGAACCCTGATTAATCCTAATCTGGGGCATATCAAGCAAGCTCGTAAGGCCACAATGGCCTATCACCTAAAACTCATCTGGTGTCAAGTGCGGTATCAAATCTGTCATCTATGGAAATCTCTCTCACATCTAGAGAGTACCCAGATCCTCCTATCATCATAATGAAAAAATCTACAATCAGTGAACTATGTCAAGGAATCAAAGGTCATTCTACTATCAATCTATTTCAAAAGCTTTGGTATGAATTTTCAATCAAAATTCATAGGCGAACATCAAACCTCACCTATCATGAGGTTCATCAAAACATTATCTAGATCTCGCCTATCATGAGATTTATCAGATATTGAATCATTTCCTCGCCTATCATGAGGATCATCAATAAATGGGATTTCTTCTTGCCTATCATGAGAGTTAGTCTTATTTAAATCATCGAATCCACAATCAAGTATGTGGATTGCCAATCATACCAATCAAAAGAATGGACATGATCAGAATTGACAAAATCAAGGTTCAGTAAGTCAAAATCTTCAAAATTCTGACATGGAAGCGCTAAAATAGGCTTCCAAAGCGCTAAATCTCAAAAGCACTGCTTTATCAGCTAAAAGCCCTAAATCAGGGACCCAAAGCGCTAAAACCATGAAAGCACTATTTCAGCACCCAGAAGCGCTAAAATAAGCTTTCGAAGCGCTAAAAGTCTCGAAGCGCTACTTTTTTGCATCAAAGCGCTACAACAGGTTGTCAAAGTGCCACTTTACCAGAATTGCTAGAACAGACATTGAAAGCACTAATTCACCAACTCAAAGCATTGAAAGTGTCAAAGTGGCAGAATCCAGCTTCAAAGTGCTAATTCTTGGCTCCTAAGTGCTAAATCACTGAAAGTGCTACATTACAACATTGAAGCGCTAGAGTTTTCAATGCAAGCGCTAAAACTCAAAGCGCTAAAATACCTACTAGAAGTGCTACATCAGGATGTAAGCACTACAGCGTGGCTTCAAAATGCTGAAACTAACCTAGACAGGCCTAGAAGCTAAAAAGGATAAAAAACAAAAATGCACAAATTACGTGGAGGTCAAGGGGTACATACCGGAGGTCCATATGCAGGCAGCCATCGGTAACGTCGAATGCGCTTGAATCGGTGAGTGTGGTAGGGGATAGGCATCTCGCTCTAGTTGGCAGAAAAGTCTTTATCACTAGGATTTTTGAACTCAAAAAACAAATTATGACTTTGAAAATGACCTTTTGCACTATTTATAAATTTTGAAAAGGTATTTTTGGTGGATTTTATTACATTTTGATTAATTTTATCCATGAAATTAATTAAAACTCTACTGAGGGCTCTTTTCTTCATCATTTGTCGAGGGATAAATTAATTTATTATTGAAACATCATCAAAACATCGAAGAATCATCAAAAAAATTAATAATTCTAAAAATCATGACATCATTAATTTATCTCACGAGGGGGCATATTGTCATCAAATCATCTGAAAATCATGTCTGGGGCACATGGAAATATTTATTTATCATTGATCCTGGCAGTAGCAGCAAATTTTTTTTCGAAGCAACATGTAAACACATCACTTCAAAGAGAGGCAAAATGTATACACCTAAAATTGGTCTGGAGCATCCGATTAATTAAATACGAATTATTTAATTAATTATCTTAATTTCCTCTACTGTTTAAATAAATTTAAATATTTATTTAATATAGTTCACATTCACATTCTTCATAACTTCTTCTAAATCTCGTCTTAATTAAATAAACAAAAATAAATACTTTGTTTGATTTAATTATCAAATCCCTATTTCAATCTATCACATCATTTCTAAATTAATTAAATAAAGACAAAACACTTTATTAATTAATTGCCATATTCTTCTGTCTAATTTAATAAACAACTATCCTATAGTTCGTTTTATTAAATTATTTATCTCCCTTTTCCTAATTTAAATAAATCAAAAATATTTGAATTAGAGCATAAAGAATATTCCAATCTATATTCTCTCAAAAATGAATTAGATTTCCTATGTCTAATCCATGTCTAAAATATGTCACAATTAAT